>VZTF01008427.1:1354037-1437308 GCA_013397755.1 Cnemophilus loriae
CGGCGGCGGATGGAGTGCGCGGCGCCGCCGTCATCCCCGGCGGAGCCCCGGCCAGCCGGGGCAGAAGGCTGCGGGGCTGCGGAGACGCCGGTGGGCTCCACGCCGGGGGTGGGGCCGCGGGTCACCGCCGTCCCTGGCTGTGGGGGGGCACGACCTGCCCCCGCCCCTCCACCCGCGGGGGCTGCACCGGCCGTGACAGATCGGGGGCCGCGTCCCCCCGGGCTGTGCCGGAGCGGCGCCTCACGCACCCCGGCGGGGAGCGCGGGGGTCGCCCCCGGGTCGTTGCCGGCCGCCGAGGCCCGCCGTGAGGAGTGGGGGGGTGCCCTGTGCTTGGGTGAGTGGGTGTGCGGGGGGGTGTGTCTGTTTGTTTCGGCGTTTTCCACCCAAATCCCGATCCCTCGCCGCCTGGCTGTGGGGAAGGGCTGAACCGTCCCGGGGCAGGCAGCTCCGGCCCTCCTGCCGGGGTCAAGCGAGCGCAGGCGGCAGCTCCGTGTCAGCCTGGCTCCCTCCTCGGTTCCTGTCAGCGCTTTTGTGAAACCCCCTCTTATTTATCGAAGACAAACCCTTTCATTTTCCTGCGAACAACCTTGATTGTCTTCTGTGACAGAATCCCTGTCCCTTTCCTGCCCCCCGCTTCCCTCCGCTGTCGCTGTGGGCTGATGCAGTGGTCAGAAGAGAGTTGCTCCTGATGACTGTTCGTTTTATGACAAGATCCTCTGGGACGGAGTAATAAACAATCACATTCCCTTTGTTGATTTCTTTCAAACTCTGTTTGATCTCAAATGTGGCTTTACGCCATACGAGGGACTATCTCCCATGTTTTCTCTAATTCCAGTAGAAATTAGCTTTTTATTTACAGTTCCTCTGCAGTGTTTGCAGCTGAAGCACTGCAGCAGAATGTTTCTCTGTGAGAACATTAAAGACATCTTTTACAAAATTTTATTGCTCTAAATTTGGTTCATGACTGAGAGGAGAAAATAAATAGCTCAAACTGGGTGTAAAATTTCAGATTGAAGAGTACAGGTAGCTTTTAAAAGCCAGGTATTATGACAAGGTTTTTAACATCATATGCGCTTTAACTTCCAGCTGCTGGGTGCCAAAATACTTTATTGATACTGATGAGAATTGCAGTGCACTGGGCATGTTAGAAACCAGCACCAAAGTTCATGGAGTTACAGACTTGTGACGTGGATATATGAATGTTAGCTTGTAGAAACAAAAACAAGGTGACAGCTTTGTCTTTAAGCTCAGCCTGGGTTATGCTTTACGTTCATAAAATTCCTAGTGAAAACCCAGTATGCCAATGACATGCTAAGTCAGAACAAATGTATTTGCTTCCCATTACGAACCCATGTGTGGGTTTCAGGTTAACGTCATAACTTGGGTAGTGCAGTGATTGACTTCTTAGAAAGTTTCTTTTTACCTATTGGAGTGTTTCTGCCAGTGTCTTCTGTTATCTTCTTGCTTGTTCAAATGTGGTAGTTGTTTGTATTTATTGGAAGGTGGTTGAACATTCAGACTTTTTACTATGTTTTTGAAACACACTTCAAAGCATTTTTAAATGACGGATGAATTTTAATAAAAACAAATTACCTTGCTACAGGGGTAGTAATGTTGCAGATTAGAGCTTACTGAGTCCAAGTCCTAAAATAATAAATATTTTATTTTTCTGAAGACATTTTAGATGCTGTTATAGACAGTCTATCAGTCAGGAATATGTATATTTAAACAAATATGTGTATTTAAATGGACTCGTGACAGTGCCTTTAGTCTTACAGTTTTTCATCCCAGCTGGACTACAAGGATAAAAAAACCCAACTCCATTTACTGGACTCATCAACATGTAATACCAAAAAAATGTGAACATGTGACTGTAGAACTGGACCAAGTGTTTTCGGATTTTTACTTCATTTTTTGTATTCTGAGAATGCAAATGTTAGTGATCTAACTTTCTGCCTTAGAGAATTCCTTGACTTCATATTCATGGAAGCTTTTTTTTTTCTCCAGACCTGTTGGGTTTTTGTTTGTGGGTAGTTTGGGCTTTGAGTTTTTTTTCAAATAGTTAGCAAAAGCATTAAATAGCAAGAGGAGAGATTTTAATACTGCTAGACTTACCTGCTTGTTACAGCAGTTCATCACCATAGTTTTGCATTGACAAATTCAAACTAAATGTTAACAAACTTCTGTAGTTTCTTAAGATTCACATTTATTAGACTTGAGGTAATTGATTGGGGCCATTTTTGGATTGGTAATTTTTTTGGCATTTTGAGCAACCATTCTTAAGAGTGAAGTAGTATCTGAAGTCCCTGTTTTTCTGCTTTGGTGTGTTGTGGTTTTTTTTTTTTTTTCTCCCCTCACCTGGGGAACAGTGTTACTTCTCAGAGGTTTTCATCAATTACAATTTCTTTTGTGAGTGGGATACTTCCCACTCTGTTCTTGAGCATCTTTTTCTTACAACGATTTTATTCATTATCCTTTTTCATACTGCTTCCTCTAGTTCTGAAAAATACAGAATTACTATTCTTGATCCTGAACACAGTTGGGCTTGAAGAAGAATGGATGATTTGGACTGCAGTTTTCTCACCTGTTTTTTATTTTTCCCTTTGCTTTGCTGACAAGACATATCAATCGTAAACCCTTTCATTGCCTTCAGGACATAAGGGCTATGTGTATGATGAGCTTATGAGGCTACACTGAATATCACCTCTGCTAAGTGTTCCTATAAGTATGCCTTGAGTAGAGGGATGTTTTTTCGCTGAAAAGTAAAGGTTAGTGTTTCTTGCATTCTTGGAATAAAGTGTGCAAACCTAGAACTATGTGGTATCCTTTCAAAGAGGAAATCTTTTGGGTTAAAACAACCACAGTTGTATTTATTTGCAAAAATATTGTGGCTATAGCTCCACATAGCTGTTTCAGCTACATAATCTATAACCTGATTGGAGGAGCCTAGTTATGTATATTTTTGTCTATTTGCCCCAGTAGAGAGGCTGTTTTTGGTGGCACTTTAGAGTTTGTGTTTGAAAGAGTGTTGGAAGCTTTTCCTTAAATCGTGCAATTAATGCTTTTTCTTCTTTGATGGTAGTTGCAGAATTACCTCTTCTGTCAAGTATTAGCTTTTTCCTTGGGCACAAGGTTGCACACAAGAAAAAAGTCACTTATGAGGAGCAGTGTTTTACCATGTACAAAGAAATACAATGCAATAAGGAACTGATAAGAAATACAATGCAATAGGGAACTGATACATTGGAGAAGCGTGTAACACTTTCCCTTTTTTTATGGGTATAATTCTTTTACAGCATGTGAGGTAACACCACACTAAAGAACTGTGTAGAGTTTGTGTGCCATCAGTAAAGCGGTAAGACAGGTGATGGTGGGTACTGTGTAAGAAATTGTGATGGATTGAATCTTTTAGGAGGAATAGTTGGTACTGCACGGTCTCCTAGCAGAGCTTTTCTGGTTTTGCCTTTAACTCATGAATATCAGTGAGGTTACAGCCATCATTCACATTTTTGAAAGCAGGTAGGAGGAACCTTATGGGACTTTGTGTCCTGTAGAGTTGCTGGACACATCTGCTTGTGTAGGATCAAGTAGTTGTGATGGTTGTTTCCATAGAAGGGAGAGTGAAAAGTTTAGAGAGTGTTTAGTAGGTTTATTTTTTTTTTCTAGTTAATTTTGTGGGACACTGCAAGTCTTCTCTGAAGATGCCCATGACTGATGGATATTTTATGTTAGACTAGGGAATTTATATGTAAGCTCCTGACCTATGATGATGAATAATATGACTGATAAAATACAAAGCAAAGATGGATATCTGCAGGAGTTATTTTTCAGTTAAGATGGTGAATTAAGAAAAAGTGGGGGGTTTGGTGGGCTTTTGTTGTTTGGTTGGGGGATTGGGGTTTTTGTTTGTTATAAATGAGTATACACTTGGCCTGTGTTCGGTCTAAAACATTTCCCAAAAAGTCCAGAGTGGGCATTGTTTATTATATTGCTTATAATTTAAAATAAAACTATTCTTAAATCAGTGTCCCCTGTTCTCTTTCCCTAGGAAGGTTGCTACTGATATAATTATACATTGTAAAGGAAGATGTGTCACTTTAATACACTTAAATCAATGTTATGAATTTTCATTATATTAATATGAGCAATTTTCAGGATATGGAGATAAAATATATTGTGATTAATTCAGAACTGTATAGTTCTCAGCAATACTGATATCCTTGTTTGCTGAATAAATCTGAACTGACTGTAGAGAATAATTTGCATGTTAATCAGCCATTATTAATGGAGTTATTTATTGCAACAAAGCTTAAAGGCCATTTCATGTTTTTTTGGATCATGTCACTATTTTTTTAGGTTGACAGAATATGGCTTATTCTGTGGTAAAAATAAGTTCATCAGCTTCACCATGTCAACAAAAAGTACTATTCACATGCTAGTCTGATAATAGAATATTTAAATATATTTATTAGATACATGTGAGTCTGTTGAAATGTATGAGAATTTTGAGGGAAAGGATACCCTCTCATATGTTAACATAGGTGAGTTTGTTGTCCATTGCAGACTTCAGAGAAAATATGTATTTGTTTGACAAAATTCTATTCCACCAGATTGATTTATGTAACAAAGCCAAATTCAATATGAAATACATTATTTAAAAAACCTTGCTTATTCGCATATTTATACTTAGATGCATAGAGCTGTGGAACAGCCCCCATTATGCCAAGAGTTGCCCATCGATAGAGAAAAGGCAGTGCTTTTTTGTAAAGAATTTGAAACCTAATGCTTGGTATTAAAACCAGAGCTCATGTTTATTATCTTTTTAAATGTCTGGGGTGGTTAGATAATTTTTTTTTGTCTTTATAAACTATAGGCATATTTAAAAATAAAAAATCATTGCTGAGAATAGAGGTTTGAAGAAGGAAACAAATTATTGCCTGATTAGAGAAGTGGGGGGAAGACGTCTTGCTCCCTTTCCCTCATGACTCACTGTTGGAATTTACAAGTCTTATGTGTTTGTCTAAATTAAAAGCTTAGTATTACCATACATTAATTACTAGAACAAGATAGCTCAAAATACTTCATCTCTTAAATGAATGTGCTAGCCTGGGATATAGGAGGTTAATTCCTGGGTTTGTATCAGACCCCAGCAAAAGGAGATTTTAAAATTTTTTTCTTAAATTGAAAAATTATATTATTAGGTGATCCCAAATATTTTAAAATCTTTCTGCATTTATAAACAGTTTTCCCACCAGTCTTGAATCCTGTGTCTCATTTGTTCTTAAATTATGGTAAGATTTTTAAGTAAACAAATACTCTAAAATATGAATTTTAACACTTCAGGCTGGTACATTTTTCTGGGAGTTGGGAAATCTGCCATTATAATCTATTAAACTTGAAAGCATGTAATAATTTTGAATGCGTTAGGCAATTTCTCAGTGGAGTGTGCTCAATGTTTTGAGGTTCTGGAAGCAATTTTTTTATGACAGACAATAATAGAATTATATTGTGCAATAATAGACACCATCCTTCAGAAGCAGATTTGTGTGTCAAAGGCAACAATGGGGCCTGGAGGACAAACCATAAATTCTGTAATAACTCAAAGGACCAGCAAGAATATGAACTGCTTAGTGGAAGAACAAAAAATGTTTTGAACTTCACATTTCAGTCACTTTACCTGGGTTTTAGGTCACCCTGTTATTTTTCTTAGATCATGCTCGGAAGCAAGGACATGTGCTGTACTGGAGAGCAGGTTTATCACTGTGGTGCAGTAGGATGTGGAGCAGCTGAATTCCTTTTGGGGCTGAGGTTTCACAATAGAGATGAGCTGGGTTAACCATTTCCTGCAGTTCTGGAAGAGGCTGCTTCCTCTTCCTTGCTGCTCATTCCCACCATTGGCTGGGAATGGACTGCACTGCTTGTCTCAGTAAACCCATCCAGCTCACTAAAACTGTGAAAATAGCTGTATCCAAAGAACATTGAAGAGATTTATGTACACGTCTGTATATATGTGAGTGTGTACATGTACGTGTGTGTGTATATTGCATTGACTGTTGTGTTGTCCATGTTGGTACAAGAGGGAGCAGACTGGCTAAGATTGATAACAGAGAAGGGGATGGGCGAGTGGAATCTCTCTCTTCAAGTATTTTTGTTTATTCAGTTTAGTTTATTGTGGAGCTCTACCCCAGGCGATGTATTTCAAACAGGTGAGTAGAACAGTGAGGTGAAACTAAAGGTCTCTGCAGTGCAGTAATGTTGTTACTTCAGAGATAAGTTATGGTTTCACCAGTTTCCACATCTTTATTGCATACCCAGTAACACTTTACATTTTCTCTGAAATGGGAAAAAGTAAGGGATATTGGGTTTTTGGTAAAATATGTGGTCTTTGAGGAAATCTTGAGAAACATAAAGTTGGGACACAAAAAAAAAAAAGGAAAACCAATAAAACTTAACTGGCAGTTGTTAGTCTGCCATCATTTCCCACCCCTCACTTTGCAGTATTGCATTCCTTCTGATTTCTGCCCATTATTTCCTTATTCTCTAGATTCATAGTGTATTCTAGCCTAGTTCTTGGGTAGTGGAAGTACAATTAAGATTTTTGTTTTAGTTTCCAGTTCACTGCTTTGCTTAGCAGCAGAATTCTATTTATGTGTGAAGAGTCTGTAGCTATAAAATACTTTATTTAAGGAATTCCAACTCCAGCAGGAAGCAATCTCATCTAGACTTGCATATGTTGCAGATACTGTATTTAACCCATGTATCCTTATGTCTAAGTTTGACAAAAGAATTTCAGCGTTCACGTGATTAAACTTTTGTTTATAAATTGAGAATGGGGGAGGAAACTGAGGCTTCAGTTTTGTGTAGGTGAAATGGATGTAACTGCAGGGGTTGCTGGAGTCCTGCATCCCTGCTGCCCCTTCTCCTGTATTGGCTCTCTCTGGTGTTTATCTGTTTCTGTGCTGAGCTGTTTGCAAACTCAGCAGGAAGTTGTTTGCCTTTACTCTTTTTTTTATTCCTTTGTTTCTTTTTGTTTTTCCCCCACCGGGATACTTCTCTGGCAGCTGAGCACACTGAAACTGACTGGTGCAGGGTCAGATAAGCACTGGAACCAGCACAAGAAATGGCAGAAGTGTGTAGATTGCAGGAAGGATGTAATCAGTTTTAACAGTTTAGGTTTGGATTTCGTAGCCTGAAACGACTCCATGGTGGTGAATGAATATGGAGAGATGGAGTCATACCAAAAGCATCTAGATCTATGTCTAAAATGGCGAAGAAGCGTAACTTCCCTGCTCTCTGAAGTTAGAACAAGTAAACAGTGAGTTTCTAAGGTCTCTGCTAGGCTAATCTAGGAGAGTCTCTCCAGTCCCAAATCCCATGCTCATAAGCACAGTGCATTGACTAGCATCTGAATTAATTCTGTGTTCTAATCTCTTGGGAGCCAGTTGGACACTGGGAGACCAGTAAGCCTTGTTCTCCTTAAATGCAGAATGTGTCTGCGCAGACCTACTAAGGTGAATAGCTGAGAATTGTTGAGAGTTCCTGTATTAGGTGAAGACAGTAGACAGAGATGCACTGATGTGTGGAGAAAAGTCTTGCCTGCATTGGTCTCTGGTGTTCAAGGGAAAGAAGCAGAGTGGTTTGAGACTAGCAAGGTTTACCACAGCCATTAAGTACAGGCTTATCTGCCTAATTTTTTTTTCCTAGTTTCTCTAAGAAGCTGGGTAAAGTCTTAGTTTATAGTAACAGGTACAGTTTAAGTTGAGAAGACATACTCTGGATGCATTTTTGCATGAGAAAATCCTTTTCTAATCCTGTTTCCTAATGCAATTTGTCTAATTTATGTTTCAAGACCGTGCTGCACCTGTTGGTATTCTTACTGCTGCCCTGCAGGTTATACTTTCAACACACTAATGGTACTTTCAACATAATTCAACTTTTTTTTTCTTTCCTCCTCCTCCTCCTCCCCCCATACTTACTACTTTATAAACAAACAGGCTTCAGAAAGAGTATCTATTGTCTAAAATTTTAACCTGGGTGTTATCAAAATCCGTCCTGTATTTATTCTACCTAGCCAGAGGAGTTTTCAAATTACTTATATCTAAAATGTTGTCATAATATGTCTTTAGTAGATATTACTGATATCTCAATCACTTCCTTTGAAAAGATAAAATGTAAGGAGAGGATATTTTCACATTGTTATGGTATAATTGATGTCTGTAAAATGGTTGGCAGGCTGTTAGTGTTTTATAGAGAGAATAATGTGATAGCCAGAGCATAAACCGTGTGATGGTATGGACAGCATAGGAAACTAGTACCCCTAACAAGTTTAAACAGTTCAACTAGTGGTTATTTTACTGAAACTGGTACCTACTGACAGCTTAACTAACTTGTTTGGGCATCTAAGAAAACATCTGTGAAGCCATTGCTTACAAATTGTACAAGATAGTTTTTGTATTACATGGGTATGTCAGATACCTAACCTACTCAAATATATATGTCCAAGTAGTCAAACCAGGTTCTTAGTGTTAAAGTTGCTATTCAGATCCATCCACGGAGAAGTGGTTAGATTTTACTGCTGTGTATTTAAAATGCAAGTTCTTGGAATTGAAATTTTGAATTACTCTGCAGGCTAGTGAACGGGTTAATTACTATTCAGGCACCAAATAGTTGGACTGTAGGTACGCTTTGGGAAATGACTGAGTTCTTGAAACAGTATCTTGTAAAAATAAACTAAGAAACTCATCTCTGTGTGCAGCTTCATCTCTGCATGCAGCTCTGAATGTCTCAGCATGCCTGATGCTTAATTTCGTAATGTACTGTTTTATTGTCCCAAGTCATCTAAGTTTCAGTTTTAGTTGCAAGTCTGAATTGCGTACTTCTGATTGTGGAAAAAAGATCTGTAATGGTTGACCTCCTTTACACTTCTAAATCATGTCAGGATCAATGCAATTATTTTAAAACCATATCACATGCATTTATTCTAGCTCATGTCACTTGGAAACCTTTTCAGTCCTTTTTCTGAATAGTTTTTTTGGTGTGCTAATAGTACAGTGTAGCTGTCATTTTATTGTTATTTATTAACGCTTCAGCAAGGGCTTGTTGGGTATGGGAAGATGCTATACATATCCAAGCTTTACACTCAAACAAATAACTCTCAAGTCTTGTTTGCAGTGCTCTCTTCCTGCCAAATTCCTGACTGCAGTACTTTATTTTTACCTTTCTTTATCCCCCCAGATGGTGGAGAGCAGTACTATTTGTTTTCGTCAAACTGATAGGAGGTAAAGTGGTGAAGGAGGTTTAAATCAGTTTGAAATCTGAATCATAAACTGTTCTGTTTACCCCAGTGTGATTTCAAAATCCAATTCAATACTTACATTAGAATAATTTAATTTGTATATCAACTATTTTAGTTTTGCTCATTTTTAGCTTAACTTAAAGTAGTTTTGAATTGGATCCACTTTCCTGTGTACCAACCTTTCGAATATTTTGATAGAGGAATTTTTGTGTTTATGGTTCAAAATTATAACTTGAAAAAGCACTTTAAGGGACGTAAAAGACACATTAAATCAGAGGATTTACTGTACAGTGTTTCTAGTATGGTATTTTTGTGTTTCTGGGTGTTTTATAACATTCAACCTGACAAATCTTTGTGATTTGAGTCTTCAAGGCATTACTGGATTACCCCCATTTGCTGCTGCTCCCTTCCCCCAGCCATCTGAAGCTACCAAATACTGCTCAGTTTGCTCTCTGAGTTCTGAAGAACTGAGAAGCTTTGACACAAAATTACAAGTAAGCCTGATCTGGAGAGTGCATGTAGTTGCCAGTATCTTTTCTGAGGAGGAAAAAGCTTTTGGTCAGCTTTTTCTTATTATCTCTCCAATGATTTAGAAATTTTTCAAGCACTGAGCTTTCAGCAGCCTCTTTTCTTCCAGTGCTCAGGGATGAGTGTTCTGATGTGTCTGAATTTGTCTTCCTCTCCCCCCTACCTGAAGTGGGGACCAAAGTCTTTCAGTGATTCTTCTTGTTAAGTAATGCAGTTTTCTTGTGAGACAAGATGAGTTCCAATATGTGAAAGAAAGCAAAAATATGAATGTTGTCATGTAGATCTGTATGTTTTTATATATTAGTGTCTGTAGTCATACTGGAATAAACAGTCTGATTTCCTGGGGGCTTAGGGGTGCCACTGTGTTTCTAACTTCTTTCTGAGAGCAGATTGTAAAATCCCTTCAATGCACTCCAGCCTCATAGGGGAAAAAGGAAACACACTCCCCAGAAGTCATTCTCTGTGTAGGTTATTGTGTACGGTTGTTAGTGTAATGGAACATCATGTTTTTTACCTCAGTGCAATAGGTTTAAGAAATGCATAAACTTAGTTGTCGGTTTACTGAAGTGGAAGTGATGTGTAAACCTAGGTACCTGTCTCGTTTTTAATTTATAATGATCTGTGAAAATACTGATTTTGTTGTTATTGTTGATGGGGTTTTGTTTTCGTGGGTGGTTTGTTTTACTTTTCCCAGTATGATCCATGGATTTTTGATTGATACTACTCTAAAAACAGAAAGGGAATACACAAAAAAACCCAAGGTGTTCGGGGTTTTTAAATCTTGGATGCAAATTATAAGAAGTTCATTTTCATCCGGACATGATACTAAGGTGTCTGCTTAGATTAATTTTCCACAAGTATGGAAAAGTTTAGCTTAGAGAGCCTTTGTGAAATCATGCGTATTTGTAGTTAAGCATGTTTAAATAAATTGTACATTTGCACATTAGGCGTTCACACTATGGGCTTATATAGCAAGAGGAGAGAAGTGACAATGGTGAAAGAGTAAAATAGGGTGGCAAAGTGAAACAAAAGTTATTAAAACAAATAAGCCTTAAATTAAAGTTATTGCTACCCTGCATGCAGTATGGTGTTATATACCTTTTGAACTCTTGGTTTTCTTCTTACTTGTTCATTACTTCTCTAAGTATTCTTAGCTGCTCACACCTATCAGTTTTCATCTCTAGCTTTATATTCAGTAGTTTTCCATTTTATGTATACTTTTGATGCAAAGTTGTATACGTTTTAGAGAATTATACTTTTGAATTTTCCTTTATATCCTTTTTTCCTATGTCATTCCATGCAGTTTTCGGAGATCATGAGTGTCTTCATATTAAAGTACTTTAGTGGGATCAGAGGCTGTAATTACTTTCCTAGTGAGTGATTTACATAATCTGCAGGTGTATAAATTTGCTACATATGAGCTTTGTCACACAGAGCAAGGCTTCTTGGATCTTGCATGGAGTATTTTTGCATTTAATATAGGAGAACAACTTATGTCAGTATGTCAGTGAAATACTTCATGTATCTTACCTCCTTCATTTAAAAGAGTCAAAACTTCTTGAAATTTTAGTGAGGAATATCCTCTTCTTTCTTTAATTTAGGATTTTGAGGCTGATACATTAAGCAAGCAGAGGCTGTGGTATCCTTATCTCTCTACATATATTCTAGATTTCTATTTACCTGTCTGACAGTAACAGTTCTAAAGCAGCCGAATGCCTGTGCTGGATCAGGTACTCAGTGTGGAGATGATACTTTCATAGGACATAAAGGGCTACCCTGTGTTTGTATTGGTTTTATTATTTATCTGATTTAACAAATTACATACAGATGTTTTCAGTTATTTTAGGAGGGATAACAGGATGAAAGGGAAGTTCAGTGACACATGTTTATTTTAGTTCCTATTCTTCTTTTGAAAGAACCCAATTATCCAATAGGTATTACAGGCTTTAGTGTTTGACCCTCCCGTATACTTCTGGTCTGCATGTCTGTCTTGCCTTCCTAAGTAAGGCTTTTATAAGTTTGGGGCTCAGTTTAGAAGAATTCAGACCATAGCCATAGCTGAAAGAGCGGCACAATATGTGTTAAAACAGGCCCAGCTTTTCCTCTCAAATATTTATTCATGTGATAGTTTGTTTTTCTGGCAGATCAAGATACAGTCTGGTTTTGGAGAACAACCAGATTAGATTTTTTCCATTCTTCCTAAAGCAAAATGACCTTTCCCTTTTAAGAAGTAACCTTGAGTTTCTCATTTATTTAAAATGTTCTTAGTTGCTAACAGGTTAACTTCTTTAAGTTGCAGGATTTTAAAAATCTGACACTATTCTACCAATGACATTCTCAATAAATCTCTCAACATGGAACATGTTTGCTGAGGAGGAAGGAAGAATACTGCATGGAATCAGAATGTTTTTGTTAGTGACAAAATGCGCTATGGGAGGACAGTACTGATTCTGAATGTCGAAGCTTTTTAAATACAGGATCTTATTAGCTTGGCCTGCTCTGCTGCTGCTGGTGGGGAAGGGTGAAGTAAAAATGCTGTGGCTCACAAGCAAAGTTGAGAGCTCCATACTTCCCTGTTCTTGCAGTTAATGTGTAAGGTGCTACACAAAATGCGGCTCATTGCTCCGAGAGAGATGGGTTATGAGGTTCTGCTGATCTTTCATAGTGTGAGTCGGTTTGTTTGCATTTGTTTTTGTTTTGTTTTTCCTCTTGGGTCCCTCCTCTCTCCATTTGCGCTAGGAAGAGAATGGATCAGGCTGGAGAATAATGCTTTGCTCCTGCAATTGTAGAGTAAGGGCTAAATGTGCTGCTGGTGCCATTGCTGTGCCCATTCCCCACACCCGATCCTGTATAGTGTTGACAGGAAAGATGATAAACATTTGCTGTCCCTTGACGTGATGAGACAGAAACATAGCTTACAGTTTATATTCTCTGCTGCTTGAATTATGTCCAGCAAGAAGACAGACTTTGCCAAGAATGGAGTAGTGCTTGAACTATAGTATTTTTAGGCATAAGTATATGGTGGAGTTGTTGTTTTTAAACTGGTTGCTCCATTTAAAACATTTTCTTGATTTAAGAAAATGTGTTATAGCAATGTCTTTTGACAGTTGTTAGGATTATTTGCTCTTAGGACTTCTGCTCCTGCTGTTGTCCTCTTCAACAGGAAAATAATTTGTGTCTTTTAAGACAGTCAGAGCCTTACATGTAAATTTATTGAAGATAAATACTTACTGTTTGTCATTATTATAATAGTAACAAAGACTACTATTGCACAACGAGAGGATAGCAGAACTCCCCTACTGCAGCCTTGCCTAATTAGGTGAAACTTGATCTAGCCTATCTTGTTCCTGTCACAACTGTGGCCTGTCTTGTTTCTTTAGAACATCTTATCACTGCTCGTCATTACTGCCTGAATTCATGTGCCAGTAGACCAAAAATACTCCATTTAAGTAGTTTTTTGCTGTAGTTGTTGCACAGAAACTGTTACTAGGTTTTAGCTTTACACAATATTTTTATAGTCACTGCTATTTACAACTGTCCACATGAAGAATATTTTAAGGATGGTTCTTCAGAATATTGTAAAAACATCAAAAGGGAAATCTTGGCTACCGAAAAAGACTGGACTTAATTCTAAACAGTGGACCAAGGACAGAATTATAAAAAAGAAGGTGGGATAATACTGGGTTTTGTTTATTTGCTGTAATCTTAAGCGTTTTTGGATTTCTTTTTGTAAAACTGAACAGTGAATCTTTACAATGGATTAGAGTGTGTGTATATGTGAGATTTTTACTTGAAGATCAGGGATTATTGCCTTATATGAGTTTCTTTTCTATATAAAATGTCTGAAATTTTAAATTTTACTTTGCATGGCTTGATGTAATAGTAGTAGTAGTAGTAGTAGTTTTTGATTCAACTGAAGTGGGCTTCTGAGTGTAAAACAATAGCTTTGGATTTTTAAATCTGCCACCTTAAAACTAAAGAAATGTTTTGGAAAGAGTTATTACACTCTGATGGAAGGAAAATTCTGCTGGCTTGCCTGTTGAATCCCCAAGGATGTATTCACTTTTCACTTACTATTTTTTTACCAAGCCAGATAACATCTTTACGTCTACGATTGAATGGCTGGTATTCCCTGAAAGCAATGCACTAAACAATCAGTATTTTGTTAATACTTCCTGCTTAGAGGGAGAAAGCTGTGGTATACTTTCTGCATTCACACTATTGAAACTAAAAGAGAGAATAGTGCTGGTTCTGTTTGCAACACTACATATGGTTGTGTGTGTCTAGATTTTGTAGAAATTGTTCCTTGGTTGTAAAATGAAAAAATTACGTTCGATGCTGCAAATCACCTTCATTATTTGATAAAAAGTGTGATCTTTAGTAAAAATACTGTGTTGGTTGATTTTGGTTTGGTTTGTCATTTACTTTTTTTTTGTTTGAATAGGTGTTTTTTCATATTTTGTTGAAAAGTTTGTAAAAGAAAAGATACAAATGCGTATCTTTGTATTCTGTGCTTTTTCAATGAGATGATTTTTCGATGCAGTAGGTAGGTCAGGCTTTTCTGGAATTCAGTGGATTTTGGATGACTTTGCTGTAGCTGTTGACAAGGTCAGACACAAGACTGTAGAAACATCAGCACCTCCCTGTCCTTAACCTTGGCCAAAATATTTTTAATAATTTGAGAACATTCAGTTCCATGGTACAGATTTAATGGGACACTTCTGTTGCCTGTGGATTTTGAAGTTTGTTTTCTTTCAGGAAAATTGACTCAAACCCTCATACTGAACTCTGCTCTTCAGCTTTGCCTGGTGTTGTCAGACTGATCTTTCTTTCCAAGTAAATTGCAGTGTTGCTAATGCCAATATGCAAAAAAGCTTGAATAGGACTTTGCTCCATATCCCCACCTAATAAAAGAAAAATACTAAATTTTTTGTCTTTCTTATCTGTCATCTGGTTCTTGAGTCTTGGTGGAAGGCATCCTTTTTTGCAGAGTTTGGGGTTCAGGAAGTTTTGTGTGTATGGGTTTTTCTGGTTTGGGTTTGTGAGTGAGGTTTTTTTGTTTGGGTTTGTGCATTGTTCTTTGGTTTGGGTGGGGGTTTTTTTTTAAACCTTTCATTGTAGTGAACGCAACTTTTTTTTCCCCTGACTGGAAAGCTGCGATTATTATGTAATAAAAGGATCTCTGAAGCTGAGTCATCTTGAATTCATTTAGTTTTGGTTTTAATTTATTGCCAGTTCACCCGTGTGTACTGTGAATTTTACAGCACTACAGTTGTGTTGTTCTTCAGCCACGTCTTCCTTAACGATTTGGAGAGTAAAATATTTAGGAGTACTTTTTAACGTGTTATTCATATCTCATCAGCTGATAGAATGGGCAGTTTATACTTTAGGACTGTTTTATCAAGCTTGTGATGCATTTGAATTGTGGTCATACTGGTTACCCTGTCAGATATGAAAGATTTAGTCCTCTAAACATTAGAACCAAGTTATGTGTGTGATGTTGTACAATGAGATGTAGCTGTAGTGCCACAGTGGTTCCTCACTCCTTTTCCCTGGGTGCTGTGAGGCCACACCTGACCTTGTACAGGGGGTCCCCCCATAACTCTGAACCATTTGGTTTGGAGGACCCTGACCTGAAGATGTGAAGAATAGTAGAACTGTGAGCATCATGTTCATATTTTTTATACAGAGCTGTTGGAGTTTATGGACAAATGGAAAGACCACTGCACTAGTGCAGCTTTGTTTTGATCTGGAGTCTCGCCTTCTGACTTTTCCTGTGTATTAGTAGTGTTTTGTGCATTTGCAAATGCAGCAACTGCTGCAGTTTTCTGAGAGTTTGGTAGGAATCCGTTATTTAAGGAATTCTCGTATTCACAGGCCTAAACAACGACTAAAATACTTCATTATAGCAAGGCTATTTGCTAGTTTCTTAAATAGATTAGAATATTTTTTTACTTTTTAATTAATCAGCACAAAATTTTGCCAGCTGATTTTTGTTGGTTTGTTTCAAGGTGCTTTAGATAAATCTCATTGAAATTAGGCAGGCAGTACTAGATGAGGCTTGTCATTCTAAGATTCACAGAAAAAAAATGCGAGGAGATAAAAAAGAGTATCCTTAATGAAGACAGTGAGTATAAAAAAAACCTCTGGAATGTCTTAAGAGCTGCGTGGTTTGAAGATCAGTCTTCTGCTCTTGGTTGATAGATGGTAAGACCCATTTGCAACAACAAATCATATAATGCTAATTTGCAAGGTGAGAACTTCTGTATTGAGTCGTCATGAACATTGTAAGCATCAACTGATTAGAGCAGAAAGTCTTTCAAGAAGAGTCTCCAGCTTCCACCTTTTAATAATAGTCGTGTATGTCATGAAAGATAGCATATGGCCCACTGTCTTTTAAACAGTGAAAGAAAGCAAAATTTCAGAGCCTTGTTTTAGGAAGACTAAAAGTCTCTCCATTTGTAATCCGTGTTGCCTGATGGAGGAATGTGCTCAGCAAGAACTTGTCAGTGTACCTAGAATTATCCTCGTGTTCCAGTCTCTTACGTGATAACCGGTGTCTTGACAGTCCTTTGACTGAATTATTTGCGTCAAGGAGCAACAACAAGATCTCTTGCTGTTTCTCCAGATGTAGTAATTTAGGAATCAAGCCAACAGATAATATGACGCAGGGATGTTGAACTCATTCTGTAGCAAGTGCCAAATCATATTTTCCACGAGAAAACATCACAAGAGGCATGTTTTATAGATTTCTCTAAGTTCAGGCTGTGTTGCTTTAGCTGATGATGATAAATATTGCACTTGGACAGATATTCTTCTAAAATAGTTTTATATATAACGCAATCTCTTTGGTTTTTTAGTTTGTCCCTTTTAAGCTATACTCATTTTTCCCTGCTGTAGCCACAAGTTTACTGCCCACCTATTGAATGTTACCTAAATCTCAGCTCCTGCTTGATTTTAGCAGAACTGTCTGAATCTAGAAGAAGGCATTTCAATGTTTTAACAAATAACGAACAGCTTCCCTAACAATAATGTCTGGAGATCTGGCAGTGGTTCGCTCCCATGGATTGACTCTGACTTCTAATATAGCAAAATGTAGTCTAAAATCTGATATACGATTATAATATCTAAATGATGTCACTCTTCTGTCCTAGGCAGATGCTAGAAACTTAACATTTGTTAGGTCAGTTGTTTTTATCTTGCTTCTCACAGCCTGTAGTCTGTGGGTTGTTTTCGTTGTTTACACAAGTGAACTCTTAGTTGCTATTGTTTTCATTAGGTACTGTTTTCCTAGAGCTCTGGAAGTCTTTCATTTAACTGCTGCGTACCTTTTATTTAACAGTTTGTGGATCTGTCTTGCTGATGATAGTTGCTGTTTCCTTCCTTTAGCAAAAATGTTGGCTTATTTCCCTGCCCTGCAGAAAGCCTGCCGCTGCAGGAGTAAGGGGCTTCAGATTCCACATCTACAATGATGCTGTAGCTCTTTTTCTATCAAAGAAAAGAAAGTGTCGTAAGTATCCCCTCAGCAAATAAATATCAGGTAGGTGTAGGTTTTTGAAATAGCCTGAGTCCTGTTGAAAACCTGCTGTTGCATACGACAGCTCGTGAAGGGGGCAAGGGTAACAATCCTGGAAGTCCTGAGAGGAAATCTCTGTGGTTCTGTCGGTTCTTGAAGCCTTCACAACATGTAGGCCTTGAACAAGATTTCCCTACATTTTTATAAGATTTTCTTTTAAATTGTTACTTCTACATTTCTATAAGAGGAGTTAAATACTAAATTAAAATTATTTCTGTGCTTTAGCAAGAGAAGTAATTTTATGCACAATTATTGTCTGACAAGTTCCTGGTTGTGTTTTCTGTGGGCACGCTGTCTAATGCAGAGCATGGGGAAGGTGGATCTCAAGGTGGATCAATTTTTTTTTCAGTGATTCCAAAACAGCGAGTTAATGTAACTAGCATATGAGCTGATGCAAAAAAAATGCTTTTGTGAGATAAGTATATTGAAGTACATTTAGGCAACATGAAATTTTCAGATTCGATCAAAATCAAAAGTGTTGACCATAAATAATATGACCTTGTTCATATTTTTTGAGTATTCATGAGTAACCTCATGAATGCTTGAGCTTACCAATAGTAAAATTTAAGGTTTTAATGTTTGTTAGTAGCTCATAGCTGAATACTTTACATTTTTAGTATCTGAGATTTACTCCCAGTTTTGTGAATTCTTTTGCAGGCCATATGGAGGCAGTTGGCTTCAAATTTGAAAGTGTCGTTAGAAACTATTGGTTTCACTAGTCTACATTTTGGCAGAAAATTTTGCTCATTTTTGTATTCTGTGCAAACTGAAGTCTGTTGGTTGCACTGCCTTTGTGAATTTTACTAATACAGTCAAAAGCATCACTAGGCTTTAAATTTTGTCCTGAACTCCAAGTTTATACAGCTTGAATGTGAGGAAAGGTGTTTAGAAATACGGAAATTGATTGCAGTTAATTTCTCACCCCATGTATGGAGAAGGGAAACAAGAAGATGTTAGAGGAAAGAAATCTCCTGGTGAAAACCACAGTAATTGATAATAAATTTGCTGTATGTCTTGATGCTTTTATTTGAAATAGGACTCATAAGCATACTGCAAGAAATTCTTCAACAGATTTATTTTTAAAAATAACAGCTTCATTCTGAAGGTAAATAATTATTGGAAAAAGCATGCTGGTGGATAACTTGTTGATTGGATGGCTTTTAAATGTTTCTTATTAATACAGAGAAGTGAAATTGTTTGATCTTACTACTGTTTTTCTGGGGTTTGCACATAATAACATCAGAGATTTATTTGGGAATTGTTCTGAAATCTCAATAGTGTAAAGAAATACTTGTGACTTCAGTCAAGAAAGTATCTTTAGATGTCTTTAATTCGAACAGTTCTGTGGTTATAATTTTATAATCTGGGGTTTTTTTATGTAATTGCTTAAAGTTTTACCTAATTAAGTCTGTAATCATGAAAAGGGGCTGTGTTCATACTGCAACAAAAGGTAAAACTCTGCTTTAATGCTTGAAATGTACAATTACAGTTTCTACAGCTGTAGCTGATGGAAGTTTTATATAATAGGATGAATTCCAGGCAAGCAAACTTGCATGAGATAATTGATAACTTGTGACTTTTTTCTGACCATTCTACATACAAAGTTGTGCATATTAATATATCTCATCACCAAAGGGATGATTTTTTACATTTTCACATTTTGCTAGCCTCTCATTCTATAATTTTTCTAGTAGCTGAAATCCTAAGTCTTACTCAAAGTTCATATTTGATTGATGAGACTATGACATTTCAGTAAGATATGAGTTTGGAATTTCCAGTTAAAACTCTATTGTAGTAGTACCTTGAATATAGCAAACTCCAGGGACTCCCAAGTTAGCAAAATCAAGGACAAAAGTAGTTAAAATTCTTGGGAGATGCTGAGGTCTCTACTGTTCAAGAGAGATTCACTTTGAAGTCTTTTCTTTGCTGATTGTTCTCGTCTTGGAATTGTAGGCATGGCTAAAAGCTCTGAAATGGCAAAGCACAAGATCATGAATGAATGTTTTGGAACTCTTTGTTAGGCGAAAATGCATAGTGAGAAGATAATGCCTTCCAGTTCCTGTGAAACAGAAGGATTGAAGTTGGCATTTCTATCAGAAATTGTTTTGTACTTTAAGTTCATTGTGTGTCAGCTTTGTATTGGAAATGTCTGTTCGCTGATCTACTAGAAGAGAAGGGTTTTTTGTTTGGTTTTTTGTTGTTCATTTACACAGTGAAATTTCTAGGCTGGTTTAAAGACCCAAAAAAGGCAAAGGGAGAGTCGAATATGACTAAACGGTAGTATGTGAATTTAGTCATATTAAATATCTAGTATGTTTTTAACTTGCAATCATACGCTTGATAATTCTTAAATCAACAAAAGTTTAAAAAAAAAAATTCTCCATTATCCGCTCTACCTTTAATATCGTGTAGGCATTCTAAATTTGGGTAATGAGAGTAATGGATAGCACAAAGAGAAAAATTCATGGTTTTCATTTTCTTGGGATGCAGGGCTGTTTTTTCTTAACCTTTGGTTCTCTGCTTGAGTGATCTTGCTTCTAAACTTTCCTAGACGTGTCTTTCTTTTTTAAATTTTGGACATAAAATTACATGCAGGAAAAGTAATAATCCTCAGATCAGTTTTTGCCAGGAACTCTGATTTTAACTAGAAACATGGGGTTTAGTCTTTTTTTCTAGTTGAATACATCAATATTACTGTAAGAAAATAATCTTAAACTTGTTTTCAATTCTAATGTTTCATCATGTCCTGAAATAGTACTTGTCTGGTTCCTTTCTGATAGCTTAAATAACTCAATTTGTTGTGAGTAGGGTATCAGGAAATACCTACTTATATGTACTTTGTTGTTGTTTTTACAATAAATGTTGTTATCAGCTTCCTGACTTAGTAAATTAGCTTGGGCATAAGGCAATGGAAGTGTAGGTGTACAATTTACTTCTTCTCAAGCTGCAGTGTTTCAGGTCTTGGTAGCACAAGGTAATAGTTGAGTGAGATGTAGTTTTTGTCTCCACAAAAATGGTTAAAGAGGATTTACTTAACTGTATACCTTTTTAATTCACTAGCTGAAGATGAAAAAAATGTTGGAGTTTTTTCAGTAAGATTGTAGAAAAATGGTGAGGCAAAGACTTTGTTCAGCAGTTGGAATTTTGGCTTTCTAGACCATATCTAAACTAAGAATCAACATGCTACATTAGCTGGTTTTGTGGTGGTGGTCTAGTTTTTTTCCAGTCATAAGTAATCGCACACTGTATTAGGAGAGTGTAACTGAGGTAGCAAAACACAAGTACTGGGGTCAAGGTGGATTCTAGGACAGCGTGACCAAACTCATTTAGAACAAAGGCCATCAGACTAATTTGAAAGATGATTTGTTTCTGTATGGTTGTGTGTAAGGCATTTAGTTGTGACCCTGTGGGATCTCTGCTGTGACAAGTTGAATGCATCTCTGTTGCACAATTCTTGGAATCTTGGTTAGGGATGAAGAAAGACACGAACTGGTTGGTTACAGAAGTCTAAGGAGACAAAACAATATTTATTGCCTCATTGGCAGCGCTTTTCATCATGTTAATGACTTAGACTTGTGTCTGATGTGTTTTTTTAGCCAGAACAGCGAAGGTGGATCTCCAGGAAAATAACGAGGTTGCTTTGCAGGTATATATAAGGCACGGTGGGCAACACTGAAGAAACCATAAAAGCACTTGTTAATGTTAAGCACCTGGGGAGTAGAAACAGGTGTAAAGGGCCAATTTGACATACATTTCTTGATAGAGGGTGAAAAGTGATAAGAAAGAAGATTACACTTCCCAATGGGGAGGTAAAAACAAATAAATTGTGCTTATCAGGACTGACACAGAAAGGCAACTAGGTCAAAGCTGTAGGCATGAAGGGTGATATTTTTTATTTTTTTATTGTGGTAGTTGTCATGAGTGAAAAAGGCACACCAGCGAAAAGTTGGAAAACCTTTTTTGCAAGTCTGCAAACTGAAAGCATTAGCTGGACCACTTTATGGACAAAACACCTTTCTCTGTTTTACATGTAGTATAGGAAAAGTAGAGATGTATCTGAGACAGAAGACTGAGAAAATGGTTTGTGTCAAAGACATCTATACTGCAGCTCAGGGTGATGGGTACGTGTGTGTTACGATGAATGAAACCTTGGGAATCATTGGAGAAATGTGGCTAAGGACTGTGTTACAGCCTTGTGGAACTTGAATTGACAGCTAGGCATTCATAAGAGTCAATTGAAGATTGCCAGCATTTCAGTTTCCTTAGCAGGAGATCAGGTCTAGATAGATAAAGCTGTTATCTCTGAGTGTTGGCCTGTTGAAATTTTTGTAGGTGGCATTATTCAGCTGTAGAAAGAGGTGAAATAATAAGCGAGGAAAACATTCTTGTAAATTTATCCCTGTTTCCACCTCCTTGAGAAACTGCAGGGATGATAAAACTTATCCTTTAAATAATATAGGAAGTATGGTTTGAAGAGGGCATGGATAAAGGGAGACACCGTACTAAGAGGAATACGTGCAACTGTTAGACAAGGATCTGTTGGACAGAGAAGATTCGGGTAGAGTAGTGATTCCAGGTCTGTCTTAGGAGGAGGTCATCTGTAAGCTGAGAAATGAGATGACAGTAGTTTTGAAGCCAGCTTGGGAGGTTTGATAGGTTTGCTGTAGCTCATTTGGTATGGAAAATACCTGAAATGTGATGGGATACACTAGAGTTTGCATGAAGGCTAAAAAAAAAAAAAAAANAATGAGAATTTATGAAATTTGGAATCAAAACATTGGTTTGGTAGCAGGAGCCGTAGAGGAGAGTAACAGGTAATACCCATGTGTGTGGTGAGGAGGAGGAAGTGTAAGGTTTGGAGCTTGATGTTTATTGTGGAAAAAAGATATGATTTAGAATCCCTGAGGTGATTTGCTCACGAGTGTTAGGTTGATCCTGTTGCGTGACATTGTGTTCACATATTAAAAACTGTGAATTGAGAGATGATCAAAGAATTGCTACTATGGTTATGATCACAATTTTACAATATGGGTTTTATTCAGCTGCTCCTATTTAGAAATCAATTTAAAATGAGAAATCAAAGAATTATCAGTTATTTTGTGTCCTAATCTTTGGCTAAGAATGTTTTTTTCATGAAACTGGTTTATGTCAGTGGGTATACGTGGGTATTTCACGTGTATGCTTTACTTGCATTCTTCAGCAGCAAATTTCCAGGCTCCATCAATGTTCATTTGTATTTTACCACTATATAATACCTCTGATTCTTACCCATTCCCACCACAAACAGGGGCGAGTATGACACTAACTTGAAAATCTAATTAATACTTCAATATATTAATAATGTTCAATATTTTGAGTCTTCCTGTGTACGTTTCAGGGTATTTGTTTTGCAGCACAGAGTTTCAGTTTATTTAGTATTACTCAGACAACCTGTTAAAAATAAATCCTTACTTAATCAAGTTTCCTTGAGGAGCATTACACCAATAGTTGGCTGCGGTACCTTGCTTCCTCATTAGTGAGATACCTTTCTTTGGGCTGAAACTGTGACACCCAGCTTTGCAGAAGACAATAGTGATGCTCTCTGAGCTGAGGGAGTGAAGTGGTGTGATTGAGGTACAGCAAACTTTGTCCTGGTGTTGCCAAGGGGACTGTGAGTTTATGTAGTGCTTGAGGTTGGAATTTATGGAGAAGTGACTGAGATAGGATAACTCACACCTACGAGGTTTTTCTATCTGTCAGTCTGTCTGCAGAAGTAGATATATAGTCTTGAAGACATGAAACAAGTTTTCTGGGCCAGTGTTACTTTCACAGCAATAAGGAAATCAAAGCCTGGAAACCATGTAAAATCACATGATGTTAAGACATTCTGTATATCCTTTCACACCAAGAAAACAGGTCTTTCACGCAAATGATTATGAGGCAGTAAAGCCAGGGTCTCTTGGTATTCTCAAAAAGTTTCAGAAGCTTGGGTTTTATTTTGAAACTGCTACTAAGTGTTACGGGGAAACTGGAATACTAGCACTAATAGCTTTGTTAAACTGGTGTTGTTAAATTTAAGTTACTTAATTTACTTACATATTGTACCTTCTTTAAATTTAACTGCAGAGGGAAAAAGAAAAGAGGAAAAATATGTTTTCTATTACCCCTGTGGCTAGAAGAACTAGGGGGTTTAAATGGCAGTAAGGAAAACTTTAACTAGACTTTAAGAAACTTCCTCTTGCAACAGGAATCCTGGATTTCTGGGTTGGATGGCTTAGGGAAGTGATGGAATTTCCATCATGAAAGGCTTTTCAGAACAGGTTAGACAAGCATCTCTGCAGAATAATGCAGGTATAGTTTATCCTGCCTGAGGCCAAAAGACTGCATTAGATGACCTCTTAAGGTTTCTTCTAAGTTTGTTGGTTTGTGTTCATGTATGTGACTCTTTCTTCTTAAATACGAGGCCACATTCCACTAGTAGATTCCACATCAGATACTTGTTCTATAACCACAGCCACTGAATATTGAGACTGTCTGAATCTTCTGTGAGGGAACAATAATGTTTTGAGCTGTTTACAGTTGGTGGTTACAGGCACTTTCATTATTATCTGTTGGCTTCATCCTGTAGCTTCCTCCAGCTTGTATTACAGCTTTTACCATGACTTCCTTTATGCTGCTGTTGGAAAAACTCAGGGGTGAATTCTGGTATATTTTCAGTTCTGGTTGACTGCTTCTTGTGTTGAAGTGTAGGTACTTGAAAATTTCAGGACACAGCATGCAAACTTGGCAGGCTGAGGGAGAGTAGAAACCTGGACTGAAATAGCCTGGAGGACTGACGAGACTGAGAGCTTGAAGCCTGGGCTTTCTTGGAATTTGTCCCGTGTCTATTTCTAAAGTAGACAGACTGCTCTCACTCAGTATCTGGCTGTTATTAATGTCAGTCTCCAGTCTGGCTGATGCATGTGTCCCACAGATAAAAGTATTATGAATGTTTTTAGGAGTTGCCTATGCAAATTCAAGCACAACTTTTATTTACCTGGAGAGTGCTCATTTAATGAAGAGCTGTTATTAGGTTCACTATGTGACGCCACATTTTATTTATGGGAAGGATCTGGAAGAACTTTCATTGCAGGCAAAGTTACTAATTTTATCACATTCTTTAGGGACACTTACTGTTACGGTATTTTTTGCCTTCTAAAACATAATGTTCTCCCTTTTCCATCCCCATGAGTTTACAGAACAGTGTTGTGACTACAGATGGGAATTAAGGTGCAGAGAGAATGGATAAAATTATTCATTTAATTTTAAGCAGGAGCTTAGGGTGAGGTGTCTTTGAGTATTTAGTGCATTTTAGGAATACTTGTCTCTGAGTACATCCTGAAGCTTCTGGTTGTTTTGCCAAAGTGTGTATTTATTTTCAACATTTAAATGCTGTGATTTCAAGAATCTAACATAGCTGAAACTTGTTCCTTTCCTCCCAACCTTATTTTCAGACAGAACTAAAGCATTTCAACTCAAGCTTTTATTAAAAAAAAAAATTGTCAATTCAAGGTACTGTAAAAAAAAAAGGAACACAAAGGACTAAATCTTTGTCAAAGTTACAGGAAACTGAAACTTTGGAACATGGTAACGAATCCTAGGCATACATTTCCATTTACCAAGGGGAAAAAAATTTACCCCTAATCTTATTTTTGTCTCTTTTTTTTTTTAATATTCTGCTACTTTTCTTTTTATTTCTTTCAGATGATATTAACTGTGTTTCTGAGCAACAATGAACAGATTCTGACAGAAGTTCCAATTACACCAGAAACAACCTGTCGCGATGTAGTGGAGTTCTGCAAAGAGCCTGGAGAAGGAAGCTGCCATCTGGCTGAAGTATGGCGTGGAAATGGTAAGGAAAATGTTCCCTGGAAATGGATTTTAATATGTGCATCAATTATAAAAAAAGAGTGACTCCTCAATACTAATTATTTCAATTACGTATTGTACTCTGGGTTTTTTCTTCTAGTAGACTTTGACACAAAGGATGGTGATTCACATAACTGTAGAGATTAGTGTAATTCTTGATTCTTTTTTCTTTTCTGTTTTCTTCCTCAGCATGAAGCATTTGATAAAATGCATGTGTAAGTTCTGTTAGTGTTCTGTATTTGTTTTTCTAATAGGATGGAGGGTATTTAAATGGCAATGGGGAATCTCATGATGGTTTTTTTGCAGTTGGTGGGTGCAGATCACCACCTGCATTCTTTCCAGTCCTTTTTCCTCACTGTTAGCATGTGAACACAGGCTGGAATTTAAGAAAGGGTATAGATTTTTTTACTTCTGTATCATGAATAGCAGATGCTCTGCAGACAGCATTATGCCAGAATGGGACATAGTATCTCTAGCCTATTCATGAACATTTCCTCTCAAAGATTTGACAGCCTCGCTTGGGGTCGGTGGTAGTGTCCATATCCTATTTGTGTTGCAGTTATTATTTCACGGAATAATGAGGCAGGCAGTTTTTTTCAGGAATGTGTCAAAATCCATGCATGGTGAATTCTGTTTTTAAATGGATTGTTGCAATTGCATGTAGTACAAACCTCCAGGTTATAGTTTATCAATATATGGATGTAGTACAATTGGTGGATGGGTGGGGATAACAGACATGTTCATAGGATCATAGAATAGGACCGTGGAATGGTTTGGGTTGGGAGGGACCTTACAGATTATCTAGTTCCAATCATTCCCTAGATTTCATTCATCTAGTTCCCCCATTCTTATCTCTTAGCTATTAAAGTGACCCCTGTTTAATGTAATTTGTTCTGTATAAAGACTGATGAGGTCATAACTTGATACTGAATTCTTAAATTTTATATAGAGGTGTTTTATTTTGATTGGGGCCTTTTTGCCAGACAGACACAACAGGCATTATTCAGATGCCTTTGGAACTTCTACATATTGGCAGTCCAGAATATTTTCCTCCTAAGAAGACTGTGCCTCATCTTTTTCTAAACTGTTTGAAGACTTTGTAAAAGGAAAAGATACCTCTAGAAGTAATTTCCTACCTGGATGGAAACTCAAGAGTTTAGGCAAGAGTGAACAGGGGAAAGGTTAAGAATCGTATGCCTGCAATTCTAGGAATACAAATTCAGTATACACTTAGTTAGAAAACTTGTCTTTAAGGATAGAACTTGAAGAAGGGTTAAAACTTTTTCAGATTGGAAATTTGGATTATGGAGTCTATGATGCCAAGAGCATCACAGATTTCTAAAATGAATTTGCAGACTTTAAAAACACCCAGATATTCCTAATATTTTTTAATCACTTGTCTGTGAAAGTGTAACATACATATTATTATTTATTCTTCTGCTTTCACAATACTTTGAAGGTGTACTTCTTAAAAAATGTAGGAAAGAATGTTGTCAACTAGCTTCACAGGTGACTGGAAACTGGAAAAGTGATCCCCACAGCATCTTCCTGGAACACTTAAACCTTGCAAACCTTGGACCTTAGAAGCACAGGTTTTCTATGGTAACTTTTAAGATTGAGAAAATATTTTATCTGTGTGTGTAATGCTTTATTTCTCAAAGTATTAGATATCTAAAGCTAAAAGCTTCTGTGAAGTGGGAAATAGAGTTTATCTATGAATTTGCAATGGAGGGACTAAAACTAAATTGTGGGTATCTACCCTGAGAATTATCTGTCTTTAATCCCATTAAAGTCAGTGGAGATCTGGATATTACTGTGACTAGAACAAGGAGATGTCTGATTTCAGCTGGCTGTTTTCTGTTAATTTTGAACACTGGAGCTCACCAAGTTTTCTGAAGTGGAGATCTATGTACAGACACTTAGGTGTAGGAGCAGAGGCCTGCCCAGAGGTTCTACCTGTTGTTAGCTCCGAGCTTCTGGTAAAACTCACATGAAGGTGCTTTCACAAAGGTAGCTTTACTTGCTAAATTCCTAAGGTGATAACTGTATAGATCTATTCTGCTGAAAGTGTAGAACAGAAAACACTGGAGAGAATGAAAGAAGAAATTAAACACTGGCTTATGTTTCTGGTCTTTCAAACAGGCCTGTAGTGTCAGCAAAAATGATATCCTGCATGCTGGTTTTAAGGCTCTCTGACAGGAATTTCAGCACAAACATTTATTTCATTGTTCTTAAATGTAGGATGCTGTTACAAAATCTGTGACCTCAGCTTCTTGACCCAAAGTCTAGGGTACATAGATTTCACAGTGGAACGACCTGGGCATATATATGATGGTTTTCCCTTCTGCTTCTTCTGAGAGCTAAATTGAACTCTTTCCATTGAAGTTTTTAAAAATAATTTTGCCTAGAGCAGAGATCTGATGGAGAAAACAAGAGTCTGAACAGTTGAATGTGACAGTTACAACAACAAACTTTAAACTATGTTTATGAGTGGGAAGTGTGAGGCAATTTTCAATAAAACTGCCGCATGTTGTGCCAGTGGAAAAGCATATTTTATCTCTTCCATTAACACTGTCTCTGATCCCTCACCCTTATCCTCAAGAGATCTGCAAGTCTTCTTTTAGAGGACATTTTGGAAAGTAAAATTCAAAACAGAAGCTAATACAGCAAATTATGGGCTGAAAAAACACGGTAGATTTAGTCACACACCATAAGTGGTCTGTTTTCCTGGCAGCCTCTCCATGTGGCATAGATGACAAATTACACCTCTCTGTAAGAGAGAGCTGTCTACCTGGCCTCTTGTGAATGTGCTTAACTCCTCTGCTCTACAGGTACCCACAGCTTCTTTTCAGTAGCCCAGCTGAATAATGCATGCCTATTCAAATTCAAAGCACTGGGGCTTGTGGACTGTAATCTTATTATCAGGTACAAATAACAGTCTGCATGCCCAAAAGCCTTTCTAAATTGTATTGCTCTAACAAAATACTGTCTCTTTTAGTAGTCTTCCTGTTTTGAATGGGTACGTACAAGTAGATGATAAACTCTTCATTTTATTTTTAGAGGATGAGAGACCAATTTTCTTCCAGAAAAATCCAAAAATTATGTAATTATGTAATTATTACTAAAATCCAAAAATTATGTAAGATTTCTACAGTGCAGAGGAAGATTACAATAGCTTAACTGTTGGAAAACATTGGTTTATTTATTATTGTAGCTTTTATCTCTTTGCTTTTGTGTGACAAAGAAATGGTTGAGGGCCTCACAAGAGTTATACAATAATTTAGGTGTTGTTTGCATTGGAGTTAAGAAACTGATTCTTCTCAGAGCTGCATGGCCTAAGCATTTGGTTTATTCACATTTGATTTTGGTATTTCGTTCTCTGTTCCCTCTCCTTTGCAGTTTCTTGAGATGAGCAGTAGTTGAAAAAGTCAATAGCATTTGTGCCTGGTATATCAGTATGCTTTATACCACCTTGTGCTTTGTCAGTTTTACGCTTCCTCTTTTTGCAAGGATTTCTCATGCTGTAACAGGAGAAAAAACAAGAATGTTCTTCCTCATTCTCTTGTTATTGCAAATACCAGTCAGTAAGGAGGGTCAAAGACAGGTGTGATGCCAGGAACTTGTGGTATGTTTCGAGAGAGAATTGATTTCAACCTTTAAATCCACCCGGTACTGAATTATTCAGTTCATTTACACCTGGAATGCCCTTCAGCAGCTGGTCATAACTGGTATTCCTCAATGTGGTGGTAACAAGAGGCAAGAGAGTGTGAAAGAAATAGTTTCTTACTCTGAGCATACTTCTGCAAGCTTGAGCAGGGAAAGACTCATTCCAGATCTCACAGCAAACTCCCCTATGGAGAAGATCCAGTACTTCTTATTCTGGGTTCGTGTAGAGGAGGGATAAATGTGCTTATTACACATAGCAGGATCCTTGAAGTCAGGATAAAAACAGATTTTGAAGACTGAAACTTACTTCTAAGTAATGGATTGGTAGCTCCACCGGAAAGATTTTGCAACTCTTTTCTGAAACATTGGTGCAGTATCTGTGTTCCAGATTTACAGGGTGTTTTATTTTGAAATACTTAAAACTTAAAATTTGAAAGGAATATAGCTCATTTCTCAAAAATATTTTAGAATCTTGATCCAACTTTAAATCTAAGGCAGGTAAGTATGGATCTATGCATTTATCATGGTTTTCTGCTTTGTTATTCATGGAAACAAATGTTCTCTAGATCATGTTTGATGTGTTGGTAAAGTATAGGGATCCAGTCTTTTTACTATTACTCTACACCTATTCTCCTATTTAACCTTTTCTTCACACTCTCAGAATGCTCTCTCCTATTTAAACTTTTTTAAAAAATTAAAATTAAAGTTTGAAATAGTTTTGAGAAACCAATAACTGACAAATATTTCTGAAGCTATAACAACTGGGAAAAATTTAACTGTAGTGTTTCTCTTTGTTGTGATTTGATTTTGGTTCTTAAACAACAAGGATTTTCAGAAAATATCTCTTTGTACTATTACATTACAAATATATGATCATGCTTTCTTCTTGCAGTTCTTATAGATTTAAACTGAAGGCAGGAATGGGGATTTCAATTCTCATGTCTTAAGTGTTAGTGTCCGTTTCTTCTTCCTCTTTGTTTCTTGGATTTGTTTCTTGTAGCCAGGTTGCACAGAATGATTAGCGCTGCTCCATCTTTCTTTTCTTTGTTTCAGTGAAGTTGATGATTGTTACTGTTACTACTTTAACCTGTTTTCTGCCTACTTTAGGATAACATCCCGAACTGGTTTTGTGAAAGAACTGCTAAACCAGTAGAAACCATCTTTGCCTTTTCTTTCCATTGTCATGTCTGAAAAGTACTAATCTTAATTATTGAAGGTGCATTATGTAAATGACACCTCTTACTTTGACTAGCTCCTGGGATCAGGGCCTTACTTTTAATGGGAGACCAGCTCATCCAGGAGTGAAGCTGCAGCTACTCCTCACCATTCCAGAAGTAGCCCAGCCCTGTTCTAGCTGGGTTTGCTTAGCAATTTTTCTGTTTAAGGGAAATTCCTAAAGATTCATATCTTGTGTCCTAAAGTCTCTGAACTAAACCACTTAAATATTTTTACATTCAGTGATCTTTAGAAGACTCATGCTGCAATTTTAGTGGATATGCTTCAAAGCACTTGAAACCTCACTTTACTTTAGGAGTGGGAAAACCTGAAAATCGTGTTTTTAAAATTCCTTTTCAAGAACTGAGTAGTAATAAGCCATTGACCTTATTCTTGTGTGCTTAAACATTATTGACAGTGTTTCTAGGACACCACTTGAGTGAGGAACAGGAAGAAGTTAAGAAAATAATCTATTTTTTAAATGCAATTGTTGTGTTTGGGTTTGGGGGGGGGGTGTTTGTGGGGGGGGAGTTTACTTTGGTCCTTTTTTTTTGTTTTCCCTTTTTTGGAAAGATAAGTAACCAGTCACCTTATGAATAAGGTTAGCTTGTTAGTGGTGCTTTTCCTGGTAGGAGATACTGTGGTTTGGGTTTTGGAGGCTAAAAGCATTTTGCTTTTAACAATAAAGTATAGTATATAATATATAACAAATAGTTTCTAGGACACCACTTGAGTGAGGAACAGGAAGAAGTTAAGAAAATAATCTATTTTTTAAATGCAATTGTTGTGTTTGGGTTTGGGGGGGGTGTGTTTGTGGGGGGGGAGTTTACTTTGGTCCTTTTTTTTTGTTTTCCCTTTTTTGGAAAGATAAGTAACCAGTCACCTTATGAATAAGGTTAGCTTGTTAGTGGTGCTTTTCCTGGTAGGAGATACTGTGGTTTGGGTTTTGGAGGCTAAAAGCATTTTGCTTTTAACAATAAAGTATAGTATATAATATAATTTTATTTTGGTTAGAAGATGTATTTTGGTACTTTAGCTAGTATTAGATCTTAAAATGGAGATTTCATTATCTTAATAAAAACATCTGGTAATAAATGCAAGCATAATTATGGAAACAATGAAAAACCTGTCTTCTTAAATCTATTTTCATTTTGGAATGCTAAATATATAGTGTGCAGCCTCTTACTAATAATATATTTGATCAGTTTAGAAGAAATAATTATGAGAATGTTTTCTGTTTTCTTGGGGAAAGGCAAAGAGACTGACTGTCGCATAGAACTTAGTTTGTATTTGTTCAAAGAGTTACCAGTAATTGCACATATACTGGAAGTTAGTGTCTGGCAAAGTGTATTAGAGTGGGAGTACCCACCCAAATTCTTAGGAGATGAAATATCAATATAATGATAAGGCTTTTAGTCTGAGTGGAAACCCAGAGGCTCAAATTGAATAAGTCATTTTAATAATAGAACAGATTGCCCGTCTGGTGGTGATGGGGAGCAAAGTTGCTATTTCCTAAAATAGGGTTCCTAAATACTGGTATGGTTTTGCAAGCTGGTTCTGTAGTGCTGTGAACAGTGAGCTGTGTTACAGTAAGAGACAGGCCAGCTTCTAATACCATACATCCAATGCCTGCTGGTGCCTGTTTCTTAGACTTCGTGTAAGACAAAATACATTGGATAGATTGAATTGCTACCGAAAAGGACATTCTGATCATTATTAAGAGTTTTATATAACCCTGCTTGATTTTAAGGTGTTGTGATGAGGTTTTTTTGGTCTGATACTTCTAGAGCGCCCCATACCTTTTGATCACATGATGTATGACCACCTACAGAAGTGGGGGCCCCGCAGGGAAGAGGTGAAATTTTTTCTTCGTCATGAAGAGTCACCAGCTGAAAGCAATGAACAGAGTAAGTACATTTATCCTGTAGTCTTGTTACTGAAACAGATTTAAAAGATTTCTGAAATGAGTTTGATTTTCAGTTTGTTCAGTGAACTTCAATGGTTAGATGTAATACAACTTCCTTATACCAAAGCTGTTTTGGACCTTCTTCAGAGGCACCTTTATTCTTGTTCTCCAATTCTCTTCTTTAGAATAATTTCTACCAGTCTGTCGAGTAATAGCCAGATCCATTTGTATTCTGCTTAATTTGGATCCAGAAAAGTTGATGGATATTAGAGACTTGATGTAGTTTTTTCTTATTGAGAGAAAGTCCCCACATTTTGAGAGGGTGGCATGGTTCTTTTTGAGCTCCTGTTCTTTCAGTTGCACAAAGACTTGGTAAACTCCTTTGCCTCCTTTAAAGACTCAAATCTATTTTACAGACATCACTAGCAGAGGTTTCAGTGGCTTTGATTTCTCAGTACATCATGTAGGAATATTTAATAGTGGCGATAATTTGCACCTTGAAAAATTGCTGGTCTGCTTGGTTCTATAGGAGAAGTGTTTATATGAAACAGTGCCCTATGAAGTAGGCTTTCTTAAAAGACTGGAATAAAAAAATAGAAGCGTTTTAGTTTTCTGAACTTACTGGTGTAGATTGTACTTAATCTATGAGAAGAGTTTTGAGGCTGTGCTTTATAGACTTAATGGCTGTCAGACTGTCTGAAGGACGGGAAAGGTGTCTCGGTGAGGTGTGTTTGCATGCCCAGATAATCCTGACTCATTCAACTAATCTGACTACTTTTAACAACAGGATTTCAAGTCTTTGCTGAGTCCTTATTGCTTTCAGCTGAGATTTCTTCTCTAATTTTTAAGTGGTTCCTGCTTGGTTTGAATGCAGAAGTAGCAGAACCGAAAATGTATGAGGGAATTTTGTATTAATTAGGTACTTTGTAAAATAGTCTGTTATCCCTTGAGCAATACAAATATAAAGTACGTTGAGAAACTTGATACACCTAAAGCCAAAAAATGTCAGTGTACAAGGAGAGCATTGCTTCTGAACCATGCATGCAAGGCTTTTTAATTCATCATTGACCTGTGGATCGATGTCTAGATTAAAGTTGTTTATAAGTTAGAAATTAGAAAAGCTTCCTCTACTATATTAATTTATAATGTATTCAGTTGAAGCTGCTGCTTCTCATGGACACAAAATATAAAACTTGAGTACATTGCCTTTCATGACATCTTAAACTAAAGAGAAGTCAGGAAAATAGAGCTACATGTCTGTACTTTCAACTGAGGAATTCTGTGAAGTAAAAGCTTTATTTCTGCTGATTCACTGCTTACAAAAAGTAACTTCAGTAAGAAAGAGTTTGAACTAGCAGAATAAAAATTCACAGGTAAAAGTTTGATACAAATTCTTGAACAGAATTCTCAGAACATTTGAGAACAGACTTGAGAGTAAAACCCATTTGTGTTGAAAGCTGAACTTTGCACTAAGAGTGATGCTTTACTTTTAGGTGGACGTCAAGCCCAAAATCAAAGAAATGGCATAAATATACCTGTGGAGAAACGAACAGAGAATGGGGTACGTAATAAATCCTAAAGGTTTGGATCAACACCACTCAAATACTTTGTGTTTTAAAAATTATTACTCTCCAAGGTGTGTTATGATGGGAACTGGGGAAAAATATATTGATCTTGGTTTTGTTTTGATTTTGTTACAAATTGAATGGGACAATGTCTTTTTCATCAACTACTCTGAATTTTCTGACTAGAAAGAAATTGTGATGTGGGAAGCCCCCAGAGTCTTATTAATTCATGTTCTAATCTGTTTTATTCATTCTGTGTGAAGTAAAAACAAGCTACATTATTCTTTTACACTTGTATTGCCTGTCCACATATCTTTTCTTTGATTTATCTCACTGGTACTGATTCATGACATACCCTTATATGTTGGCCTAATCAAACAGAGGAAAAAGAGGATGTATCTATGGATTAGGATGTTTTCAGATGCTGGTAGAAGAGCTTGCATACCCCTCAGAGCCATCACTTCATACTGTTTTTATGCACTTGATTCATTTCTACACATGGAGGTTTTTTAACTAATATATTACTAGGTTTCTAATTTAAAATACAAATTACATACCATAGGCAACCTGTGACTCCTGGCTTGAACATTTTCTCTTCTACACATAAAACATATTATATATCTTTCAAAATTGCCAGGGTTCAAAAGCCCTCTACTCCTGAGCTGAAACTCTCCTTACTTTCTTCTCTTGTCTCATCCTTAATACTAATGAAGATTCTGCAAATCATAGTCTATTCTTGTTTGCTGAGGACCATTCTGCTGCCTTTACCAAGACACTCTAGCTATAGTTAGCTATTTTTAAACATTTTCAAATTTCAATAAAAATATTTGAGCTCACCAATTCATAGTTACATTGTCTCCATGAAGCACTGTCACTTTACAAATGCGCAAATGGTTCTTTCTCAAAGTAATACTTTAAAAGCAAACAAATCAGTTTTTTCAAGCTGAGAAGTCTTAAATAAAAAAAGAACTAAAATGTTAAAAACAACTGTGCAGATTCAACAATTCTGTGGTTGTATATTGCCTGATAATTAACATCTACAATTTGCACACAATCTCATGTAGCAACAGAGTTGTTCAGTCAGTTTGCAGCTCTTTGCAGCTTGTTTTGTGCAAGGCATGTGGACCTAGGGAAGGAATTTTTTTCGCTATTCAAAACAGTTAATCATGTATTGCTTTCTACGTTCCTTTTCTGTAGCGAGCACTGGCTGATAGCCTCTGCTGCATGGATCCGTTTATCCTGCTGCCATTGTCATATTGACAATGTAGTGAGATCATGGTGCTGTAAAGTGCTGGGGGAACATAACTCTTTCATGACCTCTCCTGATCTATTCCTCCATGTGGGTTGTAGCTCATATACTACATTTGAGATATAGTATATTTGGGAATTAGGACTGGCATGTGCAGCATGCCTTACAGTCTCACTTCTTGGCAGGGCTAAGCTTTATGATAGCATGGCTGTGTATTGAATTGAATTTTCTGTGAGTTTTTATGGGTAAAGCTTAGACTTGATAACTTGAATAATACCTCTGTCTTCATGCCCGTCAGTACATTTATTTTTCTTTTTTTTTTTTTAAATCCCAACAGTTGGCCACAAAATTAAAATTTGTTAGGGAACTGATCACTTTAAAAAGGACTTTCACCAGGTTTACGAAATAAAGTGTATTAAATACCAGGTTTATTAAAATAGAAGAAAGACTAAAACCTGACGGCATTATAGTAATGTAAAATTGTAGTGGGTTTAATGCTAAAAATGGTACGAATTAGGTTTTGGAAGTGTTTAAAACTAAGATTTTCAATTGTGCTAAGTTTTAAATCAGAGGGGGAGGGGGGAAAAAGAGGTGGCTTCAGGATCAAGGATTTAATCAGCTTACACTTACGTAATGCATTAGGCTTATTCATTGTTGCTGGCATGCTGAATGTTAGACTGGCCCTAAAATCAACACAAACCAATGGCACATTGAAGACAGCTCAGATCTTAACAAATACTCTGCATTCAGGTATATTTTTATTATGTGTACTGCTTTAATGATGAAATAGTTGATTTTTTGCTTAATATTGGGTAGAGCTGCAAGTGTGACATGCATAGAAAACTTTAAGATGAATGTTAGTTTTATTGATTGAACCAATAGTCTTGGAAAAAATTATGGGCAATCTATCCAATTAAATTTAGATGATTCTATTAATTGGCATTTTGTCATATGTAGTAAGATTTTTTTTGTTGTTGTTCTTTGAAATGATATGTGCTTGATCAGCAATTATTTAAATCATGGTTAGCTTAAAATCACATTATGTAAATGCTTAAATTTTATTAGAGTATCTTTCAAGTTAAAAATAGAGTAGGCTAAGTCCCTTCCAGCAGTGAAACATGCATTATTGTAAAAAGAATACTTACCTGTAAGTATTCATCTGGGAGCTTTGCATTCTGCATAACAAAGTCTAAAGGAAAAACTCGGTGAGGTTTTGTGAATTGACAAGTGCTCATATTCCGGAGGTGACCTTTTGGGGTTTGTATTTTGTTTACAACTTTCTTTCTTAGAAGTGGAATTATGCTGTAATCGGGACCTGATCTCTTTCTGCCAGTACACAAAGGTACAGATACGTGAAGATCAGACTTACATAACTAAACATTTCCTTTTGCCAGGGCGATTGGACAGTGTCTCAGGAGGGATTCTCTTCTCTGAGAACAGCTGCCTCTTCCTCATCTTCCTTTCTTTTGCTTGTGTAACTGAGCCAGTTGGATCTGAACGCAAGTTATAACAAGTGGAATTCTAAATAAATATGGGAAAAAACGTTTTATCATGGAGAGTAACAGACATTGGAACAGACTGTTCAGAGTCTGTGGAATTTTGATCTAGCTGAACAAAGTCCTGAGCAGTCTGAACTACTCCAATCACAGCTTATTGAACCAGATGACTTCCAGAGGCTCCTTTCTACCTAAATCATTCTTTGATTCTGTGATCGGTGGCCGTGAAACAGTGGTCATCCAAATGCTGGGTCTTGTTTGCTTCCAGATGTCCTAGCATGATCCAAGCATCATTCCACAGTAGCAGCAGCAGTCTGTGAACAGCGAGGCAGAGCAAACATAGGTGAAACCACTGGGGGTCAGTGGCAGACAGGAGAGGGACTGGGGAGCCCCATCCCAGTGGAGCTGCCGGCCCTCGATAGGAGACGAGGATCACATGTTGCTCTCCCAGAAAGAGAACTGACTGGATGATGACAGTTGTCCAGATGAAAAGGTAGTCAGATAACCCAGAAATTTCTTGGAGATGAGAAAACAGGAAAACAGATGTAATTCAGGGGGGAAAAAAGGATGTGTTACAGGGACATAACAGAAGTCAAATGTATTGGACTGAATAAAAGTAGATTAGTGTAATGAAAACAGTCTGTATATGAAGAAATACTCATTTGCTGTAGTTGCATATATGTAAATATAAATAATAATAACACAATTTAAATATAAATTATTTTTATACATAGTAATTTACTTGAGGAGCATAAAATCTCAGTTTGTAGTCTCTGGTGCCAATCTTTTAAGCTTATTTTTGCTGTTTCTAAAATTGCTCCCTTGATTTAGAGAGAATGATACCAATAAGCCTTTTTCTTAATGGATGTTACCTGAAGCCTTTTGCTGAGAAATACAAAGTGGAACCTCATTTTATCTCACTACAGAATTTGTGTTAACAGTAGTGTAAAGGAAATCCGTGTAGAGGAAGAAAACTTCACCATCACCCCAAACTGAAGACACGCTCCTGCAAATTTTCTTAGTCTTGAAGCTGTGACCAGTGGACAAAGTTGAGTGTTAAAAGTTTTGTGCTGATTAAATAACAGAACTCATGCTCGCTATTTCTGTTAAAGTGTCTCAAATCAGGCTTCTGGAAAAAATTATAACAGGTAGTCCAGTTGTTTTAGTATCAGGAGACTCTTATACTGAGGGAATTCTTCGGGAAATTCCATTAACAGATGCGTTAAAACTTCTACATACGTGTATACACAAAGCAGTTTTTCCTAGCACTGATTTGATTTCAGAGAGTGTAGGGTTGCTGATGGAGGGTGGATGCCCTCTGATGCAGTCTCTGTATTCCGCTCCATCATGGCAGCAGTAAAGCTACATTGCTTTTGAGTGCCTGTGGTATGACTTGTCCCGTTCTATGCTTGTATATAGATTTACGAGTGCTGCCAAAATCCTTGAATAGAATTATATATTGTTCATTAGCTTTAACCATTTCATCCATATGAGTGTGACTAGATGAAAAGGCATTAAGCATCTAATGTACATTTTGTCGTGGGGGGGCATTTACAAGTATTCTTGCACATACAAAATAATGAAAGTTTCCTTAACCTGTCAGGCAAAGATATAACAAAATGTAATTGTGAGGAAAAAGGCAAACAAGCCACATTTTTAACAGAAGTAATAAACTCAGATGAGAAATACATTATATGTACTTGCTTGAAGTTTCTCATTTGAACTATTGAAGGATAAAGAGCTTAGTTTGGATAGAAGTTGTTCTTCAAACCTGAGCTGCAAATTCAATTTAATATAAGCTTGTAAGTATTAAGCACTCTGTTTATAACATTTAACAATGTGCTTGGAAGGGGCTGCCATTCACATAAGACAGGTTTTAATCAAATTTGTTTAAAACAAACACAAAATGAAGTCATTCTTGAAATCCAGATTCAAGGGTCTTATAGCAAAGTCAAAGCAAATAATTCCATTAAAAGATGATTTTAAACACAAAGAGCACAAAGAATTATAACAGTTTGCAGAAAAGTACTTTTTTTCTGAAGAAATATTCTGGAAAATAAACTTCTGGAAGCTTTTGACCTTCTAATAAAAGGATAATTAAATCAGATTCAAGTTTTCCCAGTTTTCTGCTGCAGCTTTCTCTGTTGCTGTTGTTAAAGAGACAAAAACTTATTTTATCTGCTACTCCTGCTGTCAGAGGTGTTCCCTCATATAAGACATAGATTCTGAAAATGGTTTACCAGTTTAAAATTGTTTACCTCAGAGAGGGGAGCCTTGCTGCCCCTACAGCAGCCTTCTGCACCATCAAATTCCTAGTTCAGTTCCTAGGTCAGAGTTGATAGAGTTTGGATTCTGCACAGACTGATAGAGTTCTTTAAGTCTGTCTGAAGCATTTTCCAGACAGCTGGCAGTATGTTGCTCTTCAGAAAAATAGAAAAACTAATCCAACTAAAGGACTTAAGGGAAAAAATTAAATTAGGAAGCAGAAAAAACATTACAGTCTAAAGCTAATTTTAATGCATACAAATAGCTTTTGAATTCTTGCTGGACTAGAAATCAGAGTCTTTTCACACCTCAGTAAAGGAGAGCTATGTAGGGGAGCATCTCTACAAGACTGATAATTGTGTTCTATGGGTAGAAAGAATTTCTGTGAAACTAGGGAAGTAAAATGCTTTTGACCTCATACCTTCTTCGGAGGCCTTTTTTAAACTTTTTAGGCAGACTCACATCTTTCTTGGATTTAGACTGTCATAAAAACAGTGTTTTGACTTGTCCTGTGCAATCTCAAATATATTTCAGTCTATAATGGACAAAGTTACTATATGTTTAGATTTTAGGAGAAGAATTTCGTAAGTTTCATTGCACTTACTCTGTGATTATTTTCCTGTTACAATTTTAATTATGATAGCATTAGTTTATGACTAATACTCACTTTTAACATCTGACGTAGTTTGGTTTGAGGAATCTAAGGATTGTTTAATGAGTTGGGACCAGGAAGCGTTCTTGGAACCCACTTGGAACATTGTGAGAGGACCGTTTTCCTCCATGTCTTCTCCATGTAGTTATGTAATTTTTAATCCCTGTCACTCTGGATACCAGATATCTATCTAAATGGCTGTGGATATGAGAGTCACAGTATACAGTCTTGTATTATACAGACATTTACACACACTCACTTGCAGTGTACAGATTTTGTAGTTCTACTGCTCTTTTGGGCATCAAAGAGAGTTGTGTTCAACAAGTTACAGGAACTGAATATGTGGTTTTCTAGTTCATAACAACCAACAGATGTGTTCCCATTTTGCAGAGGAGAAAATACCTAAACTGCACCACTTACTGAATCTCTACCCCTAGTTCCTGTTTTTACAGGTCTAGCTCTGCTTTTCCTCACTCATGGCTTTGCAGTTTTACAGCAATACTTAGTTGCAGATATCCATGGGAGGAGGAGAAGTCTCTATGTTTGTTTAACCTCTAACTATAGTATTTATTTTCCTACATTTGTGTTGTGGACATGGAGCAATACAATTCATTCTTTTCCCTGGATTTCTAAATAAATGAAGCATGTGAAGAATTGCTTCCAGTTGTCACTGCACATAGAGATCCTGAGCTGGTTGGCCCTTACATAAAGTTGGAACAGTTTAAAATGAGTGTTTCAGCTGATGTATAGCATTATACACATTAACTCAAAGTAAACGTTACTTAAAGACTTATTATTTTTCTGAAGTGTTGCTGTCCAGCCCTTACACCTGCACTGTAAACTTCAATGCCTTTTGTCACAGCTGTATCTTTTTGCAGTCACATTAGTATCACTTTTAGTAAAGCCAAATATTTTAACATCAAGTAATTTTAAGAAAGATGGGACGTGTCCTTTCATTTATTTCTATAGATCTTTACAGGGGAGTGGTTATGAAATTCACTGCATGGCCCCGAGAGCTTAAATGTGAAAGTTTGAGAATTTGGACTGTTGCTCTGTCTCTGAGCAGCTTTCAGTTCAGAGCAGGAGACTCTACTGGTCCATGCAAGGCCAACTATTCATTTTCAGTCCACATTTAGATTTCTGTCTTTTATGTAGCTGTGTCATTTGCAGATCAGTGTTTTCTCTCATCTTTTCCATGGTCTCTGTGGTGTTTCTTACGCAGTGCTGCTGTGGCCTCCTTTCTCTGACACACCTTCCCATGTTCACTGACTTGTTCATTTAGTTTCCTGTCCATCTCGCCTCTGGACACCAGGCATACCTATTACCCACCTGCATGTTTTTCCCAGGCGAGTGAACCTTTCCATTTCTGTATTGTTTCTGCAGCTGCCTCCAGATCTAATTGTTGTTAAGTTTGTTCCCCCTGCAGTCTTCCTCAGATCAAAGCCGAGGAAAATGAAAGTCCCTCTGGCTAATTTAGGAGCAAGGGAGTTGAACTTGTTCCTCTTCTCGTATTCCTAGTGGATGATCTTACTTTACAGCTCATACCTTTACTTGCTTGCTAAAAATAAGCCTGTTCTTTATTCAGCTGGAATAGTCACTGTATTGTGCTTGGACATAGAGTTCTTCAGTGTTCTTATGGAGACCTATTTGGCTGGATCTCTTGTATAAGTGCACTGAATCATGCTTGAATTACTTTCTTGAAAGAAGGAAGAGAGAGTGAACTTGCATGTCTTTCGTGAATTTGACAAGGTAAATTACAGCTTTTTATGTTTTGGGGTTTCATCTTCTACGGTATCCTGATTTTTAGATACACAAGAAATTGTTAATGGGGTTTAGTATTTTCTGTAATGTTTAATATTTAAAAATCCTTAGGTCTCGGTTTTGGCTTGTTCCAGTGTTCTGGATTGCAGATTCTTGATTTATGCTATTGCACATATTCTTTAGCTTTATTGCTGGCTCATATATTCGTCTTGTTGAATGCAAGATTTAAGAAAAAGCTGAATTATGTAGGGAAAAGCAAATAGAAAACACTAGAAAGGTTATTTGCATAAGATTGTGGTATTTATTCTGACTCTCGTGTTTGCCTTTTATCTTAGGCAGTCTCTGTTAACAAAGAAACTCTGTTAAGTTTCAGGTGGTATGGTTTGCTGTCACTTTAAGCAGTAAAATTACATACAAAAATCGATTATTTTTGTGATCTCTTTGGTATTCAGTTTTGGCCCAGCACTGGTAATACTACAAAAATACACAGGAACAAATAATCCATGTGTTTTTAAAGCTAAATTGTCTATATTCTTATATTTTCAGTTTAACCTGATAACTGTGAAAGAATAGTGTATTGCTCAACATTTTCCATTGAATATGAAAAGTGCAATGAATCAAGCTGATTATAGTTGACAGCTGGCTTGATCTTGCCGTGATTAGGTCTTTTACTGCTGGCAAAATCCACTAGCCTTTTCCGTTAGCTGATTGCTGATGAATGCAGAGAGACAGCTATTCCTATCGATAAAGAGTTTGGGGAAACCTGTATCCCATATGGAATAAGATTAAAAGGCATCCTACCTACTATTGATTGCACTGAGTCAAAAAGCCATGCAGGATCCCGTAAGATGTGCAGGGTTGTTGTTTTGGCTTGTTCACAACAAACTGTTAAACCAGTAGTGTAGACAGAAAATAGCAGAAAGATGGAGCTGAAGCGTGTTGAAGCATCGCAAATGTTTACAGCTGACGGGCAGTGCTGCGAAATAAAGATGTGCTCTCTTGCAATTACATGGGGAAATAATGAACAGGTAATTAATTTTACTTTTCAAAATTTGTTAGTTTTACACTTTGGTGGACGTTCTTTAAGTGCTATGTAGCTTTTGCACTTTAATTTAAATGATTGTGTATTTAGTTGTCACATGACCGGAATGCAGACCAGCTCGTGTTTTGTAACACCTTATCTCTGAATTGAAATTCTTAGTTAATCCGATTTTCTTACGTGTATTTGCTATCTTGCTTACATTTTAAGACTTTATCAGAAGCTCATTACTTCAAAATGTCATGGTCAACTTCTGCTTTTGACCGTTTGCTTTTATGGGAAGTACAAGTTGTACGCTAAGGTGACAACACATCTTTCAGTTACAGGATACTTACTTTCAGTGCTTTTGTGTTTTAGAAATGTTTTATTATACTGTCCTCATATCAACAGTATTAAATCACAGAAAAACTGCATATTGAAACAATTACTTAAGGGAAGAATAAACACAGAATTGGTGCTAAACATATTATTCAGACTAAAAATGAGTGCATCTTAACCATCCTTAGCAATCCTATCAGAATAAGCTGTTGCTTTTAGAAAAGACCCAGAAAAATATAGTTCTAAGATGATTTCTAAAGGATCTAGACAGTGTATTTTCAATGTGTATTGCAACTTGTCTATTACTCAAAATCAATATGAGTAAAAGGATTGGTGTTGTAAAAAGGTTGGAGATTTTGTGCACAACTGATATTTCAACAAGACTGCCTAATCTCTTTTAAGATGCTTTTTTTAGGACTATGAGGTTGATGTTTTAATTAAAATCAGCTACTGGGTATTTTAGCCAGCACTAAAATTAATATAAACATGCTTAAGGTTTCTGTGGCTGTTTAAAAGTGGCTGCAAGGACAAGGAAGAAAGTAGTGCTTTAAATAAACAAGTTTCAGATGCTACTTTCCTAGAAGTGATTTATAAGCAGTCTATTTCAGATGTAGCAGATGTTCAATATATGCTTAAATCCATTTCTAATTTTGAAAATCTATTCTAACATTGTTTTCATTTTTGTTAAGTTCTGCCTTTTCTTAGCTGTTCTACTTAAAATAGACAGCAGCCTCACTAAGAAAGTAATATGGGAAAACAGGAAATCTGGAGTCTGTGGCTTATACTGAGTAGACTTTAAACATTTTATTATGGAGTGACTCACAAGCATCAGCAAGTTGGAGGAATTACTAACGAGATAGTATGGATTGAGAGAGGTTAAGATTTTTATCAACTATAGATAATGTGCCATTTTTCAGCAAACTGTGATGCAGCTGAAGAAACTTTATTGTAAGAAACTGTAAGTGTATTTATTTGCATGATACAATAATATTTTATAAAAGCAACTCAGAGTAAAATTACCCGATTCTGTTTGTGATGTTAATTTCAGGATTATTTTATTATCATGAGATAGCACACACTAAGTAGATTTTTCTTTAATTCCCAGTATTCTGGGTATCTTTTCTGGGTTTAATTAGCTTGTTCATTTCCATTAAGCTAAAAAAAGGCACGTGCTATTGTCATTGGATTCTTTAAAATGGATTTCTGCTATCGGCATGTTTCTGACCCAATTAAAAAAAATGCAAGGCTGAGCTGTGGATAAAGCCACTGAACTGGAAATAATGTCATCCATGTCGAGATCAGCAAATACTCTATTTCCGTTTAAATAAAAACAGATACTTTCTTTTGTCTTTTTATAGCATTACACATGAGTTTAGACAAAGGGTTTTCAAGTTGTCTTTGTGCGCGTCACTAAGATCAGATTTTATGGAAAGTGTGGTCAAAAATCTATTAAAATTCTTGAATTTGATGATATATAGGGTCAATATATTTCAGAAATATAGGGAGGTCAGAATCACTAATCTTCAGCAGATGCCCTATCTCTTCCTATAGACCTCAGAGAGCACAAGGAGGCCACATACTTTTCATATAAGACCTATCAGATGCAGGACTGGCATAAAAAACTCAGATATCTTTCATCTGTTTCCTCATCACTACTGTTGTGTTAAGGACAGGTACCCAAGGTGTGTGTTGGATATTCTCACCAGCAATGCTTAAAGCTTTGTTGCCGAGTGGGCTTTTTAGAGCATCCCCCAAACTTCGTTATTTCGAACGCAGCTTAAGGCAAAGGTGGTACACGTCTGGGCTTCTGCTGCTCATGTCCAAGTTAGCACCGGAGAATTAGGAAGTCTTTTGGTAGATTCAGCAGGCAAAGCAAGCTGTTCCTTTCTTTCCTGCTCTGGCAATTTGGAGTTCTTAAGCCAGAGTTGCTGTTCCTTTTCTGTAAATGCCGCACAGGGGAGGAAATGTGGGGATGGCCCACAGTGGTGACAGCTCCCTGGTTTGAGGAGGCTGAGAATTGTCAGAGCCCTGATCCCAGTGTGGAATTCACTGGCCGGAGAGCACTCCAACCTACACCTTGTCATTTTAAAGTTGTTGTTCTGCTTCGTTCTGGGAAAATGCTCATTTATGAAATGTACTTCACTCCCTTTTTGCCCACGTGCTTGTATACCTAGTTCCAGACCTGTCAGTTCTGTTTATCATATAGCTCTGTAGATTTCTGGGGTTTGACAGCTCTGCAAAGGTAAATCCCTAGTCTGGAGATAAATTTTGTAGTCCCTCCTGCACCCTAGGAAGTAAGAGCAATTTAAAACTGCTGTGGATTATGGAAAGCTGAGTCTTTCACTATGTGCAGTAAAACAGAAGTATTTACTTTGCATTTCCATGTAGCCATTTTAAGCCTCCTCAGGAGCAACTTGCAGTATCTTTCTTGCCTGTGCTGTCCTCGCCTATTAGGGTGGTAAAGATGTTTTCTTTTCTCCATGGCAAAATTTTGTCTCGATAATGTATCCCACATGGGGGGCATAAATTCTTTCATGAGCTCAAAGTTGCTGCTTCTTGGATTTTTCTCTCTCTGTTGCAGTTTCTGCCTCTAATAGTACTGTGGTTTTGGTTTGGTGATGGGTGTGTGTCCCCACCCCGTCAGCCTTTGATATGCTAGTGTTGTCACCATTTGGCTAAAGTGTTTCTTTCACATTTTTTCTCCTTGAGGATATGGTTACCTTTACCATCACAAGAAAGGAGGTATGGAGGACTTTAGAGAAGGATTGCCCTTTTGCTTTGGTTGGTTGTTTTGGTTTTTTTGCTATGAAGATCATTTGGCCAAATCTTCCTTATCTGTACAACAGTTTTAGAGTGGCAGCGTATGTGAAGAATAAACAGTGTATTTGGGCTGCAGGTGGGGTATCTACTGCATTATCTTCAGTAGCTGCTCTGTATTGACTTTTTTATAAATTAATAGATGGTTGAAAGTAGTGGGATACAAGCAAAAACTTTCTGGGTTGCCACTTTGATGGCAAAAGCCAGAACCAGCCCTTCTGGGCTCTATAGTAGAAGCTAAGGTACAGACTATTTTAACTCTCTGTGTGTTGGTTGTTCACATTTTGAGTGATACTGACCTTGGCAATTGGTGGCTTAACCTCAGATTCATTTCTGACTGTGACAAGAGAGGAACAGAGTGGTGGAACAAAGTACAAGAAGAGAAGTACTAAATGAAGGAGTAAGGATAGAGGTGATGGGGGTTAACGATAAGAAGACGACTAGAAAATATGTGAGAGGTCATAGTACACGATTGAGTGTACAAGAATATGTACAGGAGAAGGTTAAACTTGGCCAGTTTTGGGAAGCTTGAGTTACTTGAACCTGTGGTTCCTTGTGCAGGGTTTTGGGAAGGGCACTTCAGAAGATTTGTGTGGGAGATGGGTGTGAACTAAAAAGAAGGAAGAAATAGATAAGGGAAGTTAATGACATGGTGGTTCCTGCAAACCTAGAAGAAGATCCGAAGAGATAGTATGCAGGAAATTATTAGTAAGTTCTTGTACTGCTCTGCTTTTCTTTTTCAATTAGTTGGTTACATTATGCTTTACACGGGATGTTTGAGTGGCTGGGTGTTGCTGAACCAAAGCATGAAACCACCAGTCCTTATGGTGGCCTGTAAAGCTTTTGAATATTCGTTTTTTCCTTTAAAGCTCTTTTGAAATCAGAACAGTCTCAGGTGTGGATTTAGTGCATGTTTCATTATTATTTTCAAAGTAACTGTTCTTACTAGTGCAAACTTAGAAAACTATCAAAAATAAGTATCTTCATGGGTTAAGCATGGAGGCAAAAAAACCGCATAAAATTAGACCACATCCCAATTATCATCTTTTAAAAAATAATCTTTTCAAAAGGTTGGTCTCATGGGGTTTTTATTTTAATATTGACATAATTAGATTCCTCTTAAAAGAGAGTTTTCTGTTGGGAGTAAAGGCAGAAAACCACTGGAATCTGCCCTTATTACTTCCATCCCTTGACTACAGTACATCCTGCTTGTCAAAGAAATATTTTGAGTTCAGGTGCAATTTTTCATTTACCATTGCAAAGTACCAATGAGTAAGCCATTCATAATAGCCCAGAAGTATGTAGACTGAGGAGTTTGTGATATTAAACAGCATAGAAAGGAAGGAGGAATAAGAAAATAAATTTTCAGACTGACAAGACTAATACGTAGAAATAAATATTAAAGGAGGTTTGTTTCCTTAATTAAATGCCTAAGGTATGATTTGTTTTGAGGCTGCTTGTAAACTGGTTCACAAACTATTTAATTACTACTGTACTATTCATTTCACCTGTCTCAAAAATATTAATCATCAAATGGTAAAATATTAGCTTGTAGTAGGACGGTGATGTCAGAAGCTGAAACTCCAGTTCATTACAAATTCTATCTTTCATCACGCCCTTTTAAAGTGCATGTTAAATAACATAAATACAATTTTTTTAAGATCCCTGTCAATATTAAGAAATTGGTGAAATAGGTGTAAATTATTCTTGTCCATATGAGACATACATAATACTTCCTCAGTGCCTAATAATGCAGTGTTTGCTCTATGGCATTTCATTTAGGAGTTCATCCCTGTGTAAATGCTGCTGTGAATCAATGAAAAGAAATTTACAATTCAGCAAAACTGTCTGCTTTGATGTATCACCATGTAGCAAATGAATCTGTGGAATCCGGAGGAGTAGGTATTTGTAGTGGCTTTTTAGTACCTCCTTCAGAAGTCGGTTCTGTAGGAGGTCTGTTTCCCTTGCTGCAGCAGAAAGGAGGAGGTCTGGACCTTAAATGTGATAGGCTCGTGTTGGTTATGAGAGGTGAGTGTCCTGACTTCGTGGATGGAATTGTTAATAACTAGTAGAAACAGCACAAACTTAAGAGTTTGAGAAACCAACAACCTCATTAAAGAACTGAAAACGCAGGGCTGTCTTTGCCTGGCATAGCCTGGGGTTCTGAGGAAGGACTGAGACAGACTTTCTTTCTGTGGTGGTGTTTGCATACAGATTATTGCATGCACACTCAACTAATATGAAGTGCTCTAAACTAATTGATTTAACTAGATCTCAACAAGAGAAGGATTCAGTGTTTTTCATGCTATTTCAAAACTGAAGCTGTGCTGATTTGGAGACCTGAAACCAACAACGGGCTATCTGAAAATAATTGATTTGAAGAGGAATTCTGCACGTTCTGTTTACTGCTTTTGCCATGTGGATGAAAAGGAGAAAACTGCGAGTGAAGTTACAGGTTCAATGCTATATTTCCTCTGCTATAGCTGTCTCTTTTTTTTCCCTAAGTATAGTGTAGCTCTTGAAGTGAAAGGGATACTTATTGCTATTCAGTGAGGTGAACATTAAAAGATTTCTCATAGGGTGTTTATATTTAAATGGTTAATTATCACTGTTTCCCGTGTTCTTGTGCTTTGCCATTTATAAAAGCTTTTTAGACATTACACTTTCTAAAAGGAACATTTACAGTAGTTAATAGCTTCTTCAAGGAGATGCTAATATTTGCATTAATCTTCTATATTTTGCATGATACAAAATAATACAGTACTTTTGCCAGGCATTATGAGAGAGACTTTCAAATATGCCTGTTTAAAGCAGTAAAAATTCTGAGCTCTTGGATTAAACTGTGTTGGGGTTTCTTTGTTAGTTTCTGGTGCTTTTACAAACCAGTTGCTTAGTGTCGTTGTGCATTCCAGGTTATACTAGCTGTTTAGAAAATCTTTATTTTTCACATGCTGAAATGGCTTTTTTACTTTGAAATGTTCACAATCCCTAGACAGATACCACTTTTTGAGTCTGGATATATTTTTAACAAGATTACTTAGCAGAATAAAACATCTCTCTATTTCTTGGACAGTGTTATACTCAGAATTTCTACTGGAAATACAATGAGCTATCCATGTTTTTAACTTCAGCTGGTAATTAAAGCAGAAAGAAAGGAAGCAATGGGAAAGCTATGCATAGTCTGATGCAAGTTACATACTTCTGAGAAAGCACATATGTGTGTTGAGAAAATACTATTAATTCACACACACTCCCCTTTTAACTTCTAAAATCAGTGATCCAGAGGGAAGCCTTCATGCCATCCTGAGCCCCTTGTAAGAATTGCCTGCAGAGCCCAGCAGAAGCAGATGTAGAGGTTTCTTTTTTTTCTGGCAATTGGTCATGCCAACTGAAGTCAGCAGAGCCTGAATATGTTTTGGGAGCAGCATCTGATTTTCTGTGTTGTTTTCTTGTCTCAAGTAAGCACATTGTGGTTTGTGGATGGCAGTTGGAGAAGCTTCCTTACTTTCTTAGCCAATTAGTGCCTTTCAGTTAGTAATTAATAATAAAATGTCTCTCTCGGTGGCCACAAGTGCATACAAGTTACTTGCCCTGAAAGAATATTGGGAAGAACTCTTCTCTGCATAAGTCATGCTAATAATAAAGGTACACACTAGTAAGTTCTATTTTTTTCCCTGTGTTGAAATAGAAAATTAGTATCTTGAGTGGACTTCGCTTCTTAATTACTTCTCTACTATAAAAATTTTTCATTAATGTTGACTAGTAAGAGGAATTTCAGTTGTCGTTTCCAGTAAGCATTAGAATTTCACTTCATAATTTATTCAGTGGGAAATGCTCAAACAGGGACAATAGCTTTATCTAAACATTTTAGCTGACATGTCTACATCATGTGTCCAAGATGGAGCACCTTTAAAAGTTAGTGATCCAAATCTGGCTCATTTTAATGATTGCCCTTGAGGTGTTTGTCTTACTTGAAGAATTATATGCAGCAACATGAAATATTAATTCAGGTAGAAAAAAAAAAATTCAGTTACTTTAAAACAAATAGTATTTTCCTTTCCTAAATGAAGCTTAAAGAAACAGTTCTGTATTGTGCACTGGTTGGCAAACCGATACTTATGTAGGAGTTTGATTTAGAAATATGAAAAAAGTCATTCAAAGTGCCTGAGATAATGTGGTGTCAACAAAGACGTTTCTGAGAGTGAAGTACAGGTGCTGCAGGAGATATATCAGTAGGTGGGCCCAGAAAAGCAGAACAGCTAAATCAGTTTTCCTGTGGGATCAGGTGTAATCAGATCCATAATATGACGTGCAATCGATTTTGAGCACTGGGGGGTTGTTTTGGTTTGGGGGTTTTTCTTTGTATGTCTGTAAAATGTTCAAACCTCATTCCATTTTACAAGCATTTGAAACAGTTTTATTTATCAATATATCCAACATAATTAAATATATTTTCTTTTTCAGCAGTATTGACTGTATTGGGGGTAGCAAGTGATGTAATTTTTATTTGGTTTACTAGTGTAATCATGTAATTTGCTGAAAAAACTACATTGTTTACTGAATTATTGGAGTGCAGTAGTCCAGCTTTTACATTGATCCAGTAAATTAACTGAATTACATGTAAATACTTTGAAACAGATGTTGGGCTGTTCTGAACTTTGCAGCATAATTTTTCAAAGACTGGTATTTTCTCTCTGTGGAAATCCTGAAGTTGTGGTTAAACCCTGCAATTCCAAGGTTATGGGTTTTGGTTTTCTGAGTAGCAAGTGTCAGCTTCTGGAATTTTTCTTGATACATTGCACTCTCTTGAGATTGCATACAAAAAAGTGTGGTTGAAGTAATTTAGTGTATAAATGTAAATTGTATTTGTTGATAGAATTATGGATATACTGAAACCATGCATTCGTTTTTAAAAACACATGAGATTTGGTCACATACATGGTGTGAATTTTAAAGAATTTTCATCATTTGTGTCTCTATGCTAATTTTGTAGCTTGTGTTAGTTTTGAAATGCCAAAGGAGTGAGAAAGCCTTGCTAATACTTTGCATTTCATTCAAAGTAATAGCCACTTACTTATCTGAAGGGGATCAGCTTTACTTTGCTTCACTTGTACAGACTGTTTTTCACAATCCTTAACCTAAATGGCCCAAATATATCAGAATGTTCACCATCTTTGCATGTGAGCTTAGTGACTCTTTATCTAAGGGTTCTCATGTGATTTTGTCCTGTGCTAGATAAGTAACATGAACCAGCAGTTTAAGCTGCCAAGGCAGTTATGCTGAAAATATTAGGAAAGGAAAAGCAGCTTCAGATTCTCGTACTTCCTAAAATACCTGCTTGCATGTGTGTTATCTCATGTGCCATACCAGGACTGTGTGCCAGTGCCAACAGACATCTGACCAGAGAGATGTTAAATGAAGGATAAGGGCTCTTTTTTCTCTTCTTGTTTGTCTTGTCTTTTCATGTTCTCATCTCCGTCCACTTTTCCACTTCTTCACTTTTTGCTTTTTCTGCCCCTCTGCATGGTCTGTGTCCCTCCTTTCTGCTCTGACGTTCCTCACTCTTTCACAGGTGCCCATCATTACTCTTTCTCTGAGGACTTAGGAGGAGCCTTTAACCTTTCTCTGAGGAGTGAGGGTTTAGGTTGTCTGGTCACAATGCCTGATACACATCAACATACTCATGTAACATCTTCTGTTATGCAGGTTGGGAACCCACGTGTTGAGCTCACTCTTTCTGAACTGCAAGATATGGCTGCTCGACAACAGCAACAGATTGAAAATCAACAGCAAATGTTGGTTGCTAAGGTAATAATTATATACAGACCGGTTTTTCTCAGCCTAAGTTGCAAGCGTAAGTTTCGTGCATAGAGAAAAACACACTAAGACATTTCAATTAAGCTCAAGAAATAGCTTGAGAAATCCATCATTTTACCAGAATAATCTTAGCCTAGGCAATGCATAGTCTTTTGGCATAAATACGGCTAGAACAATTTATGTCATGTGTCTTTGTAAAAATATTGCTAGGGTCTGTCTGTTTATCTCTCTTATGTGGCCCCCTTCATGATCTGTGGCAGAACAGGCTCGACTCCTTGCTCATCTTTAGTAGCTCATTCACTTCAGTACAGTAATAGTGATGTGAGATGAGAATATGCCAAATTAATAAAAATTTATGTGTTGTATTTCCAAGTCTCAGAGACAGAAGAACCTAAGTATGTTTGCAGAGTGGGGAGAGGGTTTAATGGTTTTGACATCGTTGTTGTTTGAAGTATTATTATATAGTATGCCTTTGATGCTTGGAGTACCTAGGAGTCAACCAGCTTGTTCTTTCTTGATGGAAATGATACTAAAAAAAATTATTTTCCTTGTGTGCCCAGCAGAAGAACTATTACTTAGAACTGGAACATTTTCTTACAGCAGGTCGTCTTGTTTAAAATGGTCTGTTGGATATATTTTGTCATCTTTGGGAAGCTGTGTAACAGCACTGGAAATTTATTTTGCCAACAGCAAGAAAACTGTTAATAGTGGCAGAAAACAAATGCCAGAGGAAGCATCACAGATGTATTTGAATGAGTGTTCAGACTAGCGCTGTATTCGCATATCTATGTAAATACGATATTTTTTTGTCTAAAAAAATCTTGAATCTCTGCTCTAAAACAGATTTTTTAACTGATGTTAAAGAGTTTTTCCTAGGACCAGTACATATTTCAACAAGATTCAACCTTTTCTGATTTGTGGAAGTAAGAAACCTGCTCAAAGTGATAGATTTTTCTAAGTTAATGTGGGGTTTTCTTTAAATAAATGGGTAATATGTACCTCTTGTTTAAAACCTCCTTTTGTCAGGAACAACGTTTGCGTTACCTGAAGCAGCAAGAACGTCGCCAGCAGCAGTCTGTTTCTGAGAGTGAAAAGCTTCAAAAACTTAAAGAACGTGTTGAAACCCAAGAGACAAAGCTGAAAAAAATCCGTGCCATGAGAGGACAAGTGGACTACAGCAAGATGATGAATGGCAATCTGTGTATGTGGAATTCTTAATTTATTTAATTCACTATTCACTTCATGAGTAGCAAATATGCTGTATTGTAAGTCAATATAGCATGGAGGCAGGTTTTCAGGTACAATGTTTTTTGTTTTCTGGGGGTTCTGTGTTTCCATGAAATTTGTATGTGACAGAACCTTTTGTTAGTTTTACATATTCAAACATAAAGTCAGAATAAGTCTATTCTCTAAGTATTAGGAAATACTATGACTGTTAGCAAATTTGCAGTACAAATATTTTATATGTATTTTAGATGTAAAGCTAGTGTGGTGTGTTTATTAGTACTTGTAGAATTAAAACATTAACAACTTCTGCTTTATTTAATTGTTTTTTGTTATTTTTATCTTGTTAATTTTAGCAACTGAAATTGAGCATATAAGTGCCATGTTCCAGGAAAAGCAGCAGGAGCTGCAGGCTGCAGTGTTAAAAGTGGATCAACTCACTCAGCAACTGGAGGATTTAAGGAAAGGGAAACTGAATGGGTTTCAATCTTACAATGGACAAATGACAGGGCCTGCAGCAGTAGAATTAAAAAAGTTGTATCAAGAGCTACAGGTAAGTAACAAAAACATGCTATTTTAATTACAACTGTAGATTTAAAAAGTTGTGTTACTGCTCTCATGACTGGCAATTTGGTTCTGTTACACCTCGTAAAAGTAATGTGGTGGAACGCTGTTAATGTGTGAGCTTGTAGTTGGCATACAACATTTTTTCAAAAAGAACTTCATTAGCTTTAAAAACTACTTTGTTTCTTATACATATAATGATACAAAAATGTGCAAGTGTTTTGAAGGGCATTTCTCAGCCCCTAATACTGAAATACTGAATGTCCTCATAATTTATTATTTGTTTTAATCTCTCTCAAAAATTTTTTGTGAAACTAATTTTGGTACTTTTCTGTTTTGTACTGATCTGGGTATAGCAAGCTCACTTAGATGTCATCTTAACTTGGAGACATGACTGTAATTTTAAAAGTACATTGTGAAAATATAGCTATATTGTCTGGTGTGAATAAACAAAATACATAGGAACTAAATAACACATTTTAACAGAGTAATCAAAAATGCAAGCTGCACTACATTCCCTGCACTACATAGTGCAAGATAGTTGCAGTATATTCACACAGCCCTGCATCAATGTTGTATATCTCCTGCAAGAAGATTGTTATATCTAGAGTGTAGTTCTCACATGAGTAATTAAATATTCAGTTTACATTGAAATTTTGTCTAATTGTGTGCTAATGTATCAGGAATTTGAGGGCTTTTCTTATTTACTTATGTACTTTATTGTGATCAAGGTAACAGCTCTAATATATTTAATATTTTTAAATTAATTTAAATTTCAAAATTAGTCTCATTTATTTAGATGAGCAAATACAGCATACAAATCAGTCAATCCTGTTTTCATGCATTAGGAATAAGTGTCCTTTTTCTCTTTCTTTCCCCCCTCCCCATTTATACAAAGCATATGTGCCTTTAAGTATTTCTAAGTGCAGAGATGCTCAGTAGATGAAGATTTCTCTCTCATGCTTCACAATGATCCCATATGTGTTTATCAAGAGTTAAATTTGCCTCAGGTGTTTTTTGCTTGTAACATTACTATGAAAATTGGAACACTGAGACAATGTCTGAATTATTGAAGGCATGAAAAAATGCCAGTGGCAAAGCAAGAGAAATAATTATCAAGAGTGTCATGGTTGATTTAAACCATAAAGGTAATCCACCTCATAATCTACTGGAAAACTGCTGTGAAGGTTTCAGTTTAATCCCCATACAGAGAGGAAAATCTGTGCCCAGTCCCTGCAGCAGGAGTTCAGTTAACCTCCCTTCCAGATATCACAAAGTCTCATGTGGAACTGGAAACAGAATCAATAGCATAATTTCTGGTACAAGTTTTGTATCACTTAGTTTTCGTGATAGACAAACTGTCTTGGGTAAGCATAACCTTTAACAAACATTTTCTGTGATTTAGTTCTTCGCAGTAGAATTTTCTGAAATGTCTTTATGCCCAATTCCTCAATCCATTTTCTATAAATGGGATGCAGTCTGTATGTATTTATTAGGCATCCACTACGTTTTTTAGGATGTTTTTTCACTGTTTTCTTCTAAGAGTTGTTCATGATTGCAAATGCTAACTTGACAGGATGTGTGGAAGCGTAAATTAGAGACACCAGAACAAGTTGCTGATCCAAATTGCTTTGGGTTTTTTAACACTGTATTAAAAACCAACTTGCCAAGAGACAGAAGAAGAACTGTCCTAACAAGTGGGGTTTTTTTCCTTTTTTTTTTTTTGGTTTTTTGTTTTTGAAGATCCGTAACAGGCTTAACCAGGAGCAGAACTCCAAGCTCCAGCAGCAGAAAGAACTCCTAAACAAACGCAATATGGAGGTGGCCATGATGGACAAGCGAATCAACGAGCTGCGCGAACGGCTGTACAAGAAAAAAGTTGAGGCACGTCAAAAAGAAAACATTCCTGTAAGATAAACTGTTAAAAGGCCCACACTTCAGTTTATCAAGGGCCTATAAAAACTACATAGAATCTCAGTTTTCCCTGCTCCAGTAATACAGTTACCGATGATAAAAGTAGCAGGTTTCTTAAAAGTATTTTAAGGTTTCTCATAGATACCCTAAACCCGTAAGACAGAATATGTTTCCTTTTATTTTCTTTATGGCACAGACAATACTATATTAAAAACCAGAAAAGTTTATATTTCTAGGAAGGAAAGTGTGACTATGTGCTACGTGTTTAAAAGCGTGGATGCATTAAAAAATTGGGTTTTATAAAATACTGATCTTCCAGTATGGAAAATGGATAAAAATATAAACAGCTTGATAAAGTTAAGCTTCATAGTTGTCTGGAACTTCAAAAAAATTTTAAGAGATGAATTCTGGATTTCCATATGTATTACTAGCTGGCGGTATTGCTTTAAAAAAATCCAACCCATACATATTTGATCATTTAAGAACTCGTTTTAGACCATTTGCTTGAGAAAGGCACAGTGAAAGAGACCTTACAGATATAAAGGTATCTACAAGAGATGTACATGCTGTGACTAAGAAATTTAATTTTTGAGGTGTTGATTTTAAGGAATAAAATTTGTGCTTTCTACTACTTCTTTTTTTTCTTTTTTTGTAGAGGCATAGATTATGATAACTTAATTATTAAGGTGTTCTAGCTACCGTGCATGGTTCTAGATAATTAAGCTTAGACCTCCCTGTGTGTGCAAAAGGTGTAGATTAAATGGACATTCACGTTTCAATTTGTGTGATCGTTTTCAGTTGAACCGTATTAATGGAACTTCATCGCCCCAGTCATCCCTGAGTGCTTCAGGAAGGGTGGCAGCAGTAGGACCTTACATCCAAGTTCCAAGTGCTGGCACTTACGCTGTACCAGTAGATCCAGTTAAGCCACAGTCTCTCACCATTGCTCCTAACTCAACACATGGAAGATCAAAATCTGGTAAGAACTTGTGTGATGTTTATTAATACATATGGTTTGAAAAGGGGCAATAAAGAAAAGGAGTAATCTTAGGAGACCCAGTGTTGGCATAATTTCTGTAGGGGAGGAGGCAAGTTCCAGATGTGTTAATACTGTTCCTTGAATTGGACATCAGCCATTTGATATGTGGCATTTTTGCCTCTTTCCGTGAATTTTTCTTAGGAAATTGAGTGTTTTCTTTGAAACTTTACTGGCTGGTACATCCCTAAAAGGAACACGTTTTCTTCACAGATTCTATGTTATGTCTTTAACAGCTTTTTCAATTAGTTTGTGTGTTTGAATATAATAATGAAATCAACTTTGTGGAAAACTGTAGTATAACTAACTATTTACAGTATGTTGCTTTTTGTCAAGTAAAACAAAGCTAGTGAGTAAATAATAATAATAATAATACTTCTCAGAAGGAGACTAAATAGGAAAATAGAATAAAACTATGGGAGATTTTTGCTCCATATGAGATATGGGAATTTGTGGTCCTTGAAGCATTTCTGAAATGGAATAACCTTAACATTGATGCTGTTTACTTGTTTCTGCCCTATTTAGTGAAGAAGCTGCCCCTCCAGAATACTCCCCATAATTTTGTGTCCGAAATTGGCTTCCATGTCTCCCATCATTAATAATTCCATCTACATTATAAAATAGAATTACTACTTAATTTGCATTGGAGACTGAAGGAAGCAGGTCATATTTGTGCCTTAAGTTCTCAATTCTAGCAAATCTCACCTGTCTGCTCATATCTTAGAAAAATCAGAATTCTTAAGAAATGATAAGCTAGGAAAATATGCATAATACAAACAAAAATGCACAATCCCATTGGTCTAACCACAGGACTTATTTTACCTGGTCTCCTAGGAGAGATCAATGATAGGATAAGGAATGACTAGGAGACCAAAGCTGCTGCAATATTCATATACATTCAAGTACTTAAAACTGAATATTCCAGCAAAATTCACAGCATGCTTTCCAGATGGGGAGGAAGAGATGGAGAGAAGACAATCTGAACCTCTCTGTAGGAAAGAATGTCAGAAATGACCCCCCAAAAAACCCCAAGGTCAGGAAGTAAAACTGGCCAAACAGAACTTAAAAAAATGACTCCAATCTTTCCCATTGATATTAGTGATTTAGCAATACCTTTATCAGCTAAAAGTACTCAAAATCTGTACAAACCCCATCACTGTGGTTTTATGGAAAAGTCTCAAGAATATGTAATGACTTAATTGTGAGGTGAAGGTACAGATTTGCAACAGTTTTGTTTTCACATTTGTGGATCCTTCTTCTGCATATGGAAAAGGACAGTTCCTAACTTTTAAGTTTATGAACTAAAAACCACAATTTTGTAATATCAACCTCCCAAAATATATATACCCGCTTCTAGACCTACCTCGGGACTTTTAATATTATAAAAGTAATTATTCTGCCTTAGGACTAACTTTGTATTTATTATTTTGAAGGTACTTGAATGAAGTTCTGTAAAATAGATTTATGTAAGGAGAACCTTATATGCTCCCAGGAAGAAAAGAAATTGAGAATTTATTTCAACTGTCATGCTTTTATTTCTCATTATCTGAGTGTTCCTGTTCTAGTTTTCTCCATTGTCATTGTTATAATTTTTCCACCACTTTTTTTCTTTCTTTTTCTGTGTAACTGGATCTGCCTTGGTGTGTCCGATAGAGACAGACTGTGGGTGTGTGAAAAAATCTCCAGACACCTGGAAGGTTTCTGATTTAGACATAATAGTGGATCCTATTCTGTCACCTCCCACTTCTCTTCAGTCTGCTGTTCACAATGTCATCCGCCTGGCACCTACTCTGTTTGACACCCAGCACTGTGAGTCCGTAGAAGATCTCTGGCTAGCTGAGAACTCAGTTTTTAATATGGTCATCTGAGCTCTTGCACACAGATGCATATTAAACAGCATCTTTAGAAATTGTGTTGTGATCTGGTGTGTAGAAGATGCTGTTGAAATGTAAATTGGTTGAGAAATTGCTTTTCATCTTTGAAGGAAACAGATTTGCTGCAAATTCATCCCAGGAGTACTGGAGTAGTGTACCAGGGATGAGTTTTCTTCACTGAAAAACCTCAAAATTTTCTAAATGTTAGAAATTTCTGGCAATCACCAAAGCATGTTTTAGCATATCTTGGATTGGACAGATGTATAAAATACAGGCTTAGTTTGAGTTACTTTGTGGGAAACTTGAAGTTTCTGTGTTGCACTGACACCAGAGTTGGGATAAAAGGTCACTCTGTCCAAGTCAATAGCCAGAATCTTGCAGCCTTCTGTTGGACTTAGAGTGTGCTTCAGTTGCTATAGTAAGTATCCCGGATCCAGACCTACAAAAATTTTAGGTAAAGTCAGGAGAAAATGCACAAAACCTTTTGTGTCTGTGTGTCACTGTCTTATTTATGTAAATACACAATGGCCTGGTGAGAGCTGAAATACACTGGGTGTTAGGTTTACAGGCACAGGCAAGAGGGTGCATTTGGAGGGGAAGATGGAGCCAGTTGGCTGTGGGGTGGCTGAGAGCAGGAGCTGGGGTGGCCTTGTCAGGAGGGTGTTGGCATCAGATCCCCCTAGACCAGGTTGCTCAAAGCCTCATCCAGCCTGGCCTTGAACACCACCTCCAGGGATGGGGCATCCACAACTTCTCTGGACAACCTGTGCCACTGACTCCCCATCCTCACAGTGTAACTTAGAGGACAGAGAGTCTGAATTTACTTCCAGTCTGTTACCTCAGAATTTGGGGAAAAACGTGCTGATTACAGTGAGTTTTTGTGTATCTGTCTTTCTAATAGAAGAGTGTGGGTTGAATTTGCAGGTAAGATGTTTAAATTTGTCATGTCTTTTGCTGTTGTTTCTGTAAGTGCTTTCCTCACAACTAAACTTACAGATCCAAATGCTTTCATGTTTAGCATGAATCAGTTATAACACCTTTTACTGATCTTCAAAACAAAGGTTTTGCTGAACTGTAACCTTACTGGAGGTAGAGAATGTCTTGTGTATTTTGTACAGCAAGCACTAATTCACTGCATAGTTGGAAAATTTGCCATTATTTAGAGTCTAAGTGTTTAGTCACTTTTTTGGTCTTGCTCTTGACAACCAGATGATTAGAAACAAAAACAAACAAAACCCACAGCATTTTCAGTTCTTAGATGTGGCCAGTATTAAAGCTGGGCCTCATTACTTTACTTCTTGGCAGTTTGCAAGTATGAAAAGTGATTTCCCGGACTATATACTGTATTCTCAGTGTAAAAATATGCAAGTGTTAATCCTGTTTTGAGAGATACTCAACAAAGAGGGTAAGGCTCGTGGATAGAAGGTAGAATGGTGATGGAAAATTCACTCTCATTACAATGTTCCTATGCAGCTTATTTTGAGACTATCTACTATACTAGACAGAAAATTCTAGAAATAGCCCTGCTGATTCTGTTTTCTAGAGGCTTAGAACTGAAATAGGAAACTCAGCTTCTAAGTACCTGATTTTCATTTGATATTGTATTACTGTGGGGTTCAGAAATCTCATTGAATCTCCACACACGCACAATCCTCCTCCATTTTAGCTGCTATCCTGTAGTACAGTCAATTACGTGTTACATGTCATCTTTACTGATTTAAGTGCTCCACTGCAACGGTTACAAGCCATAGAGATGGAGAAATGATCTCCAGTCTCCTTAGAGGAAGAGATGCCTGAAGTTTAATCTTTTAAAGGCAAATCAAATCCTTAGCATCTAACATGGGATCTATTTAGTTACTATAAACCATATCTAATTATTAGGCTACTTAAACTCTTTTGCTTACTTAGAGAACTGAAACTGAATAGTCTCACACAGTTAATAAAGTAACATCAATGCATCTAGGACTTCATTAAGGGTTTGTTGCCTCAGTTTATGTGCAGCTATGTATGACTTTTTGCATATGGTGAAGATAAAAGCCCATGACTTGTGTCTTGACACTGTGAGTTGAAGTTGCCAGCTGACTTTATAAATTTATTTAATATTAAATCTCTGGGGAAATTCTAATCGGGTGAGTGTGCTGAGGAAAAACAAAAGGTGACTTAACCACCATTTCCAGCAAAGGAATGTGTGCTTTTGTTCCACCCTGCTGCTGAAGGGAGTTTTTACATCCTATTATGAGTGAATGAATCTGGTAACCACAGTTTAAATTTGGAGTAAGTCCACTCGGGGCTTACATAGACTTAACATTTAGCGTAATGTGACAGTGTCTCTGGATAGTACCCAAAGAATTGTGTCGATGAACTGTTTCTGTAAGGATTGTTACACTGAATTTGTTTGCCTTCTAATAGCAGAATATGCAACACTCAAGCCAAAATTTTAATCATATTTTTTCTATAGAAATTTTCAATGCAATTTGAATATTAAAGGGTAATGAACAGCACATTCTATGCAGTTATTTGGCTTTTAGTATTGATTTCTGAATAAAACATTAATAATGATTTATTTCACTTCTAGAATAAAACTAATCCCTCTGTAATCTAGGATGTTTTATTTGGCGTGTTGTTTTGCTTGTTTGCAATGCTAGTATGGATTATCTTAAATGTAGTATTTTTGTCTGTTTTCAAGCTAATGATGGAAATTGGCCGATACTTAAACAGAGCTCAGCCCCTGTGATAAAACCCCCTCAGATCTCCAACACAGACTGGAAAGAATCGAGCATGGATACTGCTTTAAAACAAGGAACTATATCCAGCCAGCCTTTGCCAACTTCAGTATTAGGAAGTACTGATAAGATGGTGGGTTTCATCTGTGATATATTTATAGATCTGCTTCACTGAAATTATGAACCTTTGGCTTTCATAGCTGAACTCACTTCAGTTGGGGTACACATTCTGTTTCCCTGCTGCTGTTTATTTAAAAAGTCATAAAGAAAATTACCTTTGTATTTCTTCTGTTCTTAACACATTAAAATGTGTGGGTTTGTTTCAACTTCAGTACTTTGTATTTCTTCCTGTTCTTTTACATATCTAGTCTCCCCTTCTCTCTTTGCTTCTCCTAATCCTCTCCCCCCTCCTTCGTATTTTTCTAATTCATAAATTTGTTAGTCTTCTTCCTTTGTATAATTACTTTTTCAATGTACTCTTTTTCTCATAAAAATCTCACAGAAAAAGTCATTAAATCCATCCTTAAGTGAGTCTACTAGTGGTGTCTATCTGCACTGTTGTGCTAGTACTTTATGAATTCTATAAGACTATAATCGTTAAAGAATAAGGACTTGGTCTTTAAATGGTTTTGATAAACTCTGACAGTATATGTTGTCAAGTATGTTATCAATTAGGCACTGAGATCTGGAACATAGAACAAGTTATTCAGGCTTTGCATGTATGCAAATAGTTTTGAATTGATATGGATGTGTTACAGCTGAAGTTGCCTTTAAACCAGTGGCCTTTGTCTGAGGTAGATGAGATCCTGTGATAAACTCAGGTAGAATCATACCTAGTGATAAAGGAACACCAATTGTTTACGTTGACTCCTTTGCTGTCCCACAAGATTGCTAGTATGGTGTGTTGAAAGAGGAATGTTCTTGCTCAGAAGTACTTTATTTAATTAAATGGTATATACTATTTATTGTTCTTACACAGGGTCTTGACCTGGGGAAGGTGCCACCAACAGTTCCTGGTGTAAGCAAGCAGTTGCCTCAGAACTATGGGACCTATCCAAGCCCAGTTCCCTTAGGAACAGGTTCTACAAACTCTCTAGAAAGAAGGAAGGATGGCAGCCTGCCCAGACCTGGCACCAGTATAGCAAATCGGCAAAGGCCGGTTCCACTCCCGCCGCCCAGCAACGTGCACCAGCCCAGCTCTTCACAGCAGATCCAGCAGAGAATTTCTGTCCCTCCCAGCCCCACGTATCAACCCTCTGGTCCCCCCTTGTTCCCAGGAGGAGAGGGCAGGCCAGAACTGCCTTTGACTGTGGCAATCAGACCTTTTCTCGCTGATAAAGGATCCAGACCTCAGTCTCCCAGAAAAGGGCCACAGACCGTGAACTCCAGCTCCATCTACTCAGTGTATCTTCAGCAAGCAACACCACCAAAGAATTACCAACAAGCTGTGTACAATACTTTAAATAAGTCAGTAAAAGCAGGTAGAATATATTTTGCTTTTTTTTTCTTTTAAATATATTAAGATCTACTTGTTTGGCTTACTTCCCATATCGGTTTGGAAAACTTGTCTAAATCTGTGAGGAAAGTTACTTTTGTGTGTGCAGCATAGCAGCAAAATCATTCAATATATTTTTGAGGTTATCAATAAGTATGCATTGATTTACCTTTTATTTTAAAACACGATGCAATTGGAACAATATAGCCTGGATAATTTACCAGTACTTTGCTAAATAAGTTGAAAAAACTGTGTCTAGATAAGAGAGTTTTTCTCCTCTTCCTGTTTCCTCATGAAAGAGGAAAAACATTCCAGATGCTACTTTTAGCTTATATTGTAAGAAGCATCAGCATCACCAACAGGTATTTATTTCTGTTTTGATTTTCCCCCGAACAATATTTTTTTTTTATTTCTGTATTAGTGTCAAGTAAGTAGTAATAGTTTATTTATAAATATTTTATTACATAATTTGAGAACAGCTCTTCACTGTTTTCCATCTTTCTTTTCTTCAGTTTATGGAAAGCCTGTATTACAGTCTGGTTCAACCTCTCCCTCACCTTTGCCGTTCCTTCACGGCTCTTTGCCTGCCCAGTCTCCCTCACAGCCACAATCTCAGCCTCAGACTGAGGTCACTGAAAAAGATCAAGAGCTGGAAAATGCTCCACCACCCAGTGAAAACAGCAATGTGGAAAACATTCCCCGTCCTCTCAGCCCTACTAAGCTCACCCCTATTGTGCACTCGCCCCTACGGTATCAGAGTGATGCTGACCTCGAGGCTCTGAGGAGAAAACTGGCCAATGCTCCGAGGCCGTTAAAGAAACGCAGCTCCATCACTGAGCCAGAGGGCCCAAGTGGACCAAATATACAAAAATTATTGTATCAGCGCTTTAATACCCTGGCTGGAGGGATAGAAAGTGCTCCTTTTTATCAGCCAAGCAATCCACAGGACTTCATAGGCAACTTAGCTGACGTTGATAATGGGAACGCCAGCACCAATGGCAATATTGAAGAACCAATCCCCGTGCAACCTATAGTTCCCGTCCCTGATGAACCACCCCCTTCGTCAGATGCCAATGATAATGAGTTACCTTCTCCCGCTACTGAGGAGCTGATAAGCACTGAAACCACAAATCAAACACCTGAGACAACTGAAGACAACAACAACAATCTTGCTATAGTTCCTTCTACTGAGCAGTCACCCAGTCCCACACCAGAGGTCAGTTCTCCAGTAGAAGATGAAGCTCCTTTGCCACCTGCTCTTCCTCCTCCACTTCCTCCAGTAAGTAACAAAGCAAAAGAACAACTTTGTTAACTACAGGATTAGCTTTGTGTTTAAGCATAACTGAAATATGGTGAGCTTGTACTCAGCGGTATCTTTGCCTTTGAAGTCTCATGATATTAAAAGGAAAGAAAACCAGGGGAGTTCCAGGGAGAACTCTGATGGGTTACTTTCTTTACTACTCCAGCTGCTTAATAAGGAAAATGTGCAAACAGGTAACAGGAGGTTGTGTATGTATTTTTCAACTTTTTGGAGGTTCTTGTTGCAGAACTAATTCTCAAATTTGAGATTCCATTATTTTTTTTTTCCTTGTAATATGTCCAGGCCTTCAAAGACAACTGTTTGTATGAAACTAAGGGTAAGCTATGTCAGTGGGAAGCTTTTTAATTTGCAGGCAAGCTGAAATAACTTGTCTGGGGAAAATGCACTCCTTTTGCCCTCTCAGCTTAGAGAAGATGGGCCAGGGCTAACTCCAGCAGCAGCACAGCTGGCTTGTGATAGCAGAAATGTTCTTCTAATGGGCTTGTCACATACTTTGAATTGCTTCCAAAGTCCCTCCTCCAGCTGCACTAAAATCTTTTAAATACTTGCCATTACCAAAATCTACCACATTTGGAGAAGTGAAAAATACAGAAAAAAATGGATTTTGTTCTTTTGTTGTTGTGATATCACTCACTCTTTGAAACCAAGGTTCATCTCCACTTTTTGATTCGGGTAGGAACCTTGCATTCCTCTGAGAATTTGACTGCAGTGTGCACAAGGCTTTGTATGGTTTTCCATGAGTATAAGGGCCAGGATACTTCTGGAAGAATGGGATATGCTAGCAACTAATATTATTCATAATGTGAAGGGTTTATTTTCCAAACTGAAATAGCCATCCTATACAGGACCATAAGTGAAAACAGATCTTACAGAGCTAGAGACTAAAAACATTCTATAAAAGCTGTAGTTAATAATAGATTATTTTCTCCCCAGGAAGTGACAAGGACACATGTAAGGGATTCAGAATATTCTCAAAACACATTTAAATGTGCTTCAGATCTTGAAAATGCTGCTTCTGATAACATCTGCTAGGATGTCACATAAAATAGCTTCGTGTTCTGTACTTTTCATTCCTACAACAAAACTCCCAACTTGTCAGGCCCGATGTACAGAGACTTCTGCTAATTCAAGGCATTGATTCCTCTAAGTACAGACTCTGGCTTAATTGTATGGTGCTTTCCAGGCTAAGCAAAAGTTTTCACAGTGTCTCAGATAATCCACCAGTAATATGCACAGCGTATATTAGATACAATTAAGATGATGATGCTTAAAACACTGACTTAAGTACTTCATTCCTTGTACTCACTATCTTTAATTAGAAGCTTTGAAAGTATATTGGCTTGCTTTTTCATTTTTTAACTGCATAAAATGTAGTAATGTATCAAGCCTTTTATTTAGAGACTTAAATAGAAATGATTGCATAGTTCTAAATATCATTTAAGGAAGATGAGATTCATAAATGAATAATTTTTACACTTGTACAACCTGAAATGATGCCTTCCAACCTTCATCTCTACTCAGACAAAACGTACCAACTTGAAGAAACCCAACTCAGAAAGAACAGGCCATGGTTTGAGAGTGAAGTTCAATCCCTTGGCTCTCCTCCTAGATGCTTCTTTGGAGGGGGAATTTGATCTGGTACAACGAATCATATATGAGGTAAGCTTTTAAACAATGGCAACCTCATGCAGTATTCAGGAAAAAGTGCTGAACTATTTTATGTTTTCAACAGGTTGATGATCCCAGTAAACCAAACGATGAAGGCATTACACCTTTGCATAATGCAGTGTGTGCTGGTCATCACCACATTGTGAAGTTCCTACTGGATTTTGGTGTAAATGTAAATGCAGCAGATAGTGATGGGTGGTAAGTGTCCAGATTTTCCACCTAGTATCTGGGAGAAACAGGATTTAGATGCACATTCAAAATTCAGTTGAGATCTGTTTCGGGAACAATTTCCTTCCCCTTTATCCCCAGCAAATGAGCATTCTCTAAGCTCTAGGTGGAGATGAACTCAAGTGCAAGGTTACAGTGTGTTCAGCTGCCAAGCAAGCACACTTAAACCATAAAGTAGATTACAGTTTGGCTTTAATTAGTGGCAGAGTTGCATTTCTTGTTCAGATGCTGAAATAATTAAACTGTAAGTAACAAATGACAAAAGTTAATTTGCTGAAGTTTCATCATCATAGATCCCACCACAGATGTTGGTGTTCTTGAAGAATCTCACCTTTTGGGTAGCTGTAGCATTCCTGAAGTCTTTGGGGAGGAATGTGAATCCTCACCTTTGTTTTACCTTTCAGGTTTCCTTGTATTGGAAAATACCTTTTTACATCCAACAGCTTTGTAAGCTGTGAAAATTATTAGTTTTGCTATCATCTGTTTTGTAATGATTGGCTTTACTGGAGTCAGGTAAATCCTGAAATCCACCCCAGCTGCTTGACAGGTTTTAGACAATGCATACACATACTATAAACACAAAGAAAATATTCCTTTTAAAATAGACAGGCTCTACATGGCAAGATGAAAGTTAGGATTCATGGAAGCTGCTTTTTTCACATGTACATTTTTTTGCTTTATTTCAGGACACCCTTGCATTGTGCAGCTTCTTGCAATAGTGTTCATCTCTGCAAACAACTGGTTGAATCTGGGGCAGCTATTTTTGCTTCAACTATAAGTGATATAGAAACTGCTGCAGACAAGTGTGAGGAGATGGAAGAAGGTTATATTCAGTGTTCCCAGTTTTTGTATGGTAAGCTATGACACTTACCAAGTCTTTTCTAAGATTCATTCTGATTTGTCCCTCTGGTCTACGTGAAGCCTCTGCTTAGGCCCCAGGCTTCATGATGTGGCCCATCATGTCCCTGTGCTTTCAAAGTGCTAAAACCAGAATCATCTTTTCACTGTGGTCTTAGTCCTTCTGGGTTTTGAATTACTTCACAGGCTCCTTCAAATGTTAAGATTTTTAAAGTTTTAATTTGGCTTTATTTCAAGGAAATGCTTCTACAGGGAGGTTTTGACAGTAACAGGGAGTTGTCAAGTATTTTGACAGACTCCTAACTTCCAGATGCACAAATTTCTAGCAGATCACACAAAGAAAGAAGTACACTTTATGAATAATTAACTTACAGAAGGTGCTTCGTTACTAAAATATATTTTGCAAGAAAAGCACTTTGATGGAACAGACAAATTTTTCATTTCCATCAGAGAATTTAAGCTTCATTAAGGCTCTGTTATATCTGACATTGTGTGAGTTCTGAAAACTTCAAGTGTCCCTGTACAAGGCTTGCTTAGGAAGCAGGTTCCACTGCATGTATAATAAAAGAGAAAAACCTCATTCTCTGAATTATTCTATAAGATTTGGTTTTATCATGCAGTTAAATTTCTGACAGCATTTCATCGTGGAAGTGCTGAAAACTGTTCACGAAATGTTATTAACAGGCGACTAATATTTGGGCCACCGTGTCAATAGTAAAAATCTCAGACGGAAAAAAGAGGCTATTTTACCATCTGGTGTTGTTAACAGGAGTGCAGGAGAAGCTGGGAGTGATGAATAAAGGGGTGGTGTATGCCCTGTGGGATTATGAAGCCCAGAACAATGATGAGCTGTCATTCCACGAGGGCGATGCCATCACAATTCTGAGGCGCAAGGATGACAACGAAACAGAGTGGTGGTGGGCCCGCCTCAATGACAAGGAAGGCTATGTGCCTAAAAACCTCCTCGGGGTAAGTTCTTTCACTCTCTCCCTTCTATTTTTCACGTGCACCTGAAGCAGGAACAGAAGATGGATCTTTGGTCAGAATCTCTGCACCATCTGGACACAGCACTATGAAGTGGTGTAAAGCAGATTATCCTTATTCTCTTTGGCCTCTGTGCCATTGTAAACAAACAGGAGAGGCTGCTGTTAGGAGACTGGTGCTGGTTCTCATTAGGCAAGTTTGTATGTTTAATATAGCAATATATTTTAGATAGGTTATGGTTTAATAGGACTTTTTTCTCCCCCTTGGCTAAAATATAGAGCCCTTACAAGAAAGCATGGTGGCTGTATTAGGCAGCTTGAAGCCTTGGCCCAGAAAGTTAAATACCTGGCACAAGATAAGAACATAGGTGTGTGTGAGTTTAAAACAGGAAAGGGCCTTGAACATGACAGCTGTGGACACATCCTTTATGCTGCTCTCAGGCAGATGGAACACTGTTGGCAGGAGAGGCCAGGAATGTAAGGTGACTAAGTAGAGAGCCACTGAGGACAAAATGCGTAAGAGAACCTTGCAGAGCAGGAAATAAGCTCTCTTGAGTGCTCAACAGGGAATTTTTGTACTTATGTAAAAGCATCCCGTGTCTCTTCTGGATCTTGAGCTAAATGCACCATGTCATTTTCAGAGCAGCCATGTTGCTGCCATTGGCAGGAGTAAATTAGCCCTCTTCCTCCTGCTTCTTGTTTTTCAGGCGTTGCCTAAGAACACACCGTAGCTTACAGAAACCTCACCCCCCAAACCACTTTATCACCCAGTTCTGCCTAATAAGTTATAAATTATTTAAGTTGGTATTAACCATGCAAAGCCTAATACTGTTATTCTGTTTTTTAGTTATATCCACGAATAAAACCTCGGCAGCGAACCCTTGCTTGAATTCAGTTGTACGACAGTGCAGTACCATGCTGGTAACTGGAAACTTAGAACATACACTGGAGCTATCATTTTTGATCATTTCACACAGAGAAATAAAACTATGATATTTAGTTTTAATGGTGCTTTCTCTTGTTAAATGGACAGCATCCACGATTTCCAAGATCTGCAGTTTGTCAATGAGGATCGTTTCTGTGTGACCCAGCACTGATGAGGAGAGCGATACCTCCAGTACCGCCAGTGTTGCGCCAACTCCCGTCTAACGCAGTGTTTTGAGTCAGAGTTCTGTGGTAGGAGCTTTCTTGTGTTCCGTGTTCAGAGGTGTCATTTGCGGAGTGCAGATGCGCTGTCCGGTTTGCTCCAACCCCCCACAGCAACTGTCCCATGTCGGGATTTTGGGTATTTTTGTTCAATACCAGTGAATGTTGAGTTCTCATTACCGATCAACTCCTTGGGTTCTAGGACACGAGATCTTCACCTGTTACATGCATAATTAAGTAGTTACCAAAGCTTGGTGAAGGCTAGGATTTTAGGTGGCAACATGCTAAACACTTAAATCCTAGTCTGGACAACCCCAACAAAAGCTTTACCTAGTCTAGCATCTTGCATTATTTGCATTTAGAATCAAGCTAGAGAACTAACAAAACCAACAGTATTTGTACACTTCTCAAAGTCCATACACAATATTTCACTTGGTGTTTTATTTTCTTATTATTCAGCCTACAGCACCGGTGTTACCTCTACAAATGTAAAGGTTCCCCTACTAACCCCCGAGCTCATCTAGCCTGGACACAACAGTTAGTACTGAAGTTGCAGCAGCTTAAGGGATTTGTATGTCTGCAGGGATGAAAGTGCAATAGTTGAAAAGGGTAAGAGTCTGGTAAGGGTTATACTGTGTCACCTGAAGTCTGCCTGAGTCAGTCTAGAAGAAAATATGAAGGACTGGATAGAAGTAGAAAGAGGGTCGTGGAGATGCCAAGTCGAGGAGAAGAAAGAAACAAGGTTTAGAGAAGGATCTAAGAAAGGCAATAGCTTATTTGAGGACAGTTTCTGTGGTTCTTGGCAGCCTATACCTGCTGCCAAGGCAAGTTATGCAATAACCTGTTCCACTACATTGTAGTTTCAAGCAAAAAAGAAAAACCCCACAAACAGGCACTTCACTGGAATTCTAATTGCACATGATTTTATATACCAGAAGTATATTTTGAATTTCCCATTATAAGTTTTAGCCATATTTCTTGTAATTTTCTCCCATTTAACAGTATGCAATTTGATTAACTCTTCATGTACAAGTTCTGTGTATAATTTATATATCCATTTCTGCAGTGCTGTAACTTGCTTTTACCACAGGTCAGCATTAACTGTATATATTGTGGTGAAAAGTGAAAGGGTATTATTGTTGAAGAATTTGCTATATGAATGTGATGATTTCAAGAGCCTATGATACACTAATTCAGAGAACATGTAAATGTGCACAATAAAGTACTGCTAAGGCATGGCTGCATTCTCCACTCTCTTTCCAGAGGTCTCAACAGCAGATGTGGCTTTAGTCAGAGTCTGCATGAAAACACTAATTGTAGCTTGCCAAGGTTACAGCTGTCAACCCACCTTTCCTCCTTGTTTTATCAGCCTCACTGAAGAGGTGCCACTTTTGGAACCTGCTTGCATAGTATCCCACTATTCCAACTGGGACAAATTAACTTAGAACTAAAATTCAGGTGCTCTTTAGCAAAAGTGAAAATTTTCAGAGTGCAAAGACCATGGTGTCCATTGCTAAAGAAGTTGTATATTAAAAAATGAAATAACACTTCATTTTTTTAAAATAAGTGAATTAATTTATTCATATTTGTACATTAAATTGTATACAATTTCAGATAGCAATACAGTTAGATTAACAAAAGCTAGTTACCAAAAAAGAAAATACAAAACTAAAAATTATTCTGGAAGCTTATTACAGAAGTGAAGTTTCAAGGTCAATTCATTTAAGTCAAATTTGGTGGTATTTGGTGAAATATTTAGATGTTTAAAATGAAATGTTTAAAAAAACCCACGTGATTTCTATAAAATCATAGCTAAGGCAGATTTTTTTTGTACATTGATTTTAAACATTTGGATAGAGGGAAAAACCTGAGATCTATACCCAAAAGCTATTCTCTGCAGAAGAGACATACACGTTGGTTTGCTCCCTGTAGCAAACAGTATATATAATGGTTACTATAAAAGTTGTGCTGTACATTAGCTGTAGTGCAGGTCACTTTCATATTAAGTGCCAATAAAGGCTTAACAAAATATACAAAGTCTTAAAAGGTGAGGCTGTTTAAAGCATTAACTGTATACATATTGCACACTACCGTGAATACTCATGGTTCAAAAAAATACTCACATTGCATTTGCCAGTTCTTACATAATGAACCACACTGGAATGAGAGAGAGTCAAGAACAGCAAATATTTCCAGCTGTCAAATCAGCACAAAGTGAGAGGCAGGTCTGTGGAGGCTGGTGTCTGTGTGTGCCCTCAGGAGGCCACATCTGCAGTTCTCACTGGTCCCGAGACTCATAGAGAAGTTTTGTTGCCTAACAAAATGGGAAAATGTCAGTGTTAACTGAAATTTCACTTGCAGCCACCTTATCTGCTTCCTACCCCTTCAAAAACCTCCTTTAAATCCAGGTCTTTAAATTCTTCCTCTATTTTCCCTCTATCTGAGGCATGTTAGTAGCATTCAAGAAGTGTTGAAGGCACTTGCATGGTGATAGAAAGTTGGAGCACACTGTGCTGAACAGAGTTAAATGCTGGGGTAGGGGCACCTGGGGAGCTCCAAAATAGCAATAAAGCAGCAAAGACCCACAAACCTGCCCATGCAGGCACATTATAAATTACAGTTCTGATCAGCAACTGATCAGGTGAACGACTTGAGTGTAGCTTTGGTTTTTTCCACCGTAACTTTTGACTTAGGAAATCTGAACCTTCACTTTCATTACCCGTACAGGGCCTAGCACCAAAAGATTGAAGGCTTCCGTTTCCAAAACTCAACAACTTCTTTGAACCTTCATGAAGTAATAAAAACAATTAACTGAATTGAGGTTCAAAAGAGTATTTCATAATGCACATTCTTCAGCCAGTAACAAAAACCTAAGGAAGGTTAAAGCCAAATTCTTAGTTCTTTTCATCTAATAACATACAGAAGATCTTCAGAAATCCTTCAGAGTGCATAAATTTTTCAGGTCTCTGAGCATAAAGTTAAAGTCATGTTCATTACGGCCAGCCGTAGCTTCTGTTTTCTAAGCAACAAGGCCCTAAAGTCCTTAATAAAAAAATAATAGACTCCTAAGGCTGAATGCTCTCTTTAGTGCTACTAAACACCCCATGTAAAGACTTTCTTCACCCTTGTCTAAGTTTTGGCTGCTTTGCTTACCTTATGCATAGCTGCTAGCCAGCTTGCTGACAGCTTCTTGTTACAGCTGAAGTCTTCACCGGCAGTAAACTTCATCTGCGCCACCTCCTCCGACCCTGGTACCTTGTACTGCAGGATCATTCCTATGGCACGAGTGTTGCCTCCTGAAAAGAGAAACAACATCTGGAACAGCAGCAGGTTTTACCAACTAAGTAACGCAACTTTTTCCAGCTCATGAGCATATTTGAAGAAATATGCTCATTGCTCAGTTCAGAGCATGAGCAGCTGCTGGATCTGAGGAACTCATGAGCACGGCTCATAGTGCCAGGCAGTGGAACCTGCAGCCTCAATACTGTTTCGTTCTCTCTGCCAAGCACCAAGGCAGAACCTGCATCAGCCATCAGGTAAAGCCACACACATCCAGAACACCCTCATGATTTACTATCACCATGCTAAGACATTTATACCACAGTTTCATACTGTAGCCTGCAGTCTGTAGGCTTAGTGTCCAATTAGACTGATGGCAAAGCAGGATCCTGCTGGATAGAGTCTGGCACAGCAGGCAGCAGTCCCTCCAAACCTGGCAAAGGTTGGGAATGATGCTTACATAAGGCTAGAGAACAGTTGGCAACATCATTTACTTCCTGAAGGAGATTGCTACAAAAGACAACAACAGAGCAAGAGTGAGGTGTTTGTACCTCTCTTACTGAGGCTGCAGAGATGAAGATAAACCAAAGCAAAAATACAGACATTAAACAAGAACTTCTAGAATGACACGTTATTGTCATTACTTCCTGCAGCAGTGGAGTGTAAACTAAGCCCTAGGAACAGCACCAGCACACACAGGACACTTTATGCAAAGCTCTTTTTCAAAGTGTCTGCATGAGAGGGCTCCTGTAGGCTGTTACTGCAGTATCTGAGGAGCCAAAATAAATCACAGTCTAAGCCAAACTCAATCTAGTTAGTGCTATTAGTGCACCTAACCTGCTCAGAAGCCCACAGCAGGGTTTATAAAAGAGCTATTTTCTACTCTCCTAGGATAAATGGAAATTTAACTTCATCAATTGCTACCCTGCACCTACTGGTCAGAATAATGGATTAAGAGTCCACTGAAAGATAAACCAGTGGAAATCACACACCTACAGCACTGACCAATTTGCCCATGTCTGGCATTACTAAGACAGGACACACCCTGCATAACAAAGAGGCCTTCCTTTCAAAGTTCAGTAAAAGTAAGCCATTAATTAACAGTTTCAGTGCAAAGCCTTTCCAGACAGCACACAGAGAGTATATTCATTTCTAGTATGCCCAATTCAACAACCTGCTGAAGCAGGTGATCTGTAACACTGTGTACCACTGCAGATACCATTTCTCATCTTCCCTTCTCCCAGCATGGACAACAGCACTTTGGTCTAAAGAAGGCCTTGAGTGCCTTAGTTCTCCTCCAGAGTGTTACAAAACATTCACTCTTGGTTTATTAAAGGACGTATGGGAAGGAACAGACACATGTCAGACTTGAACATAACTCAAGTTGAACAGCAATTTTGGATCAAGCAAATAATCAGCACTGCAGAGAAGAAAGATGTGAGGGGGTCATGACATGCTTGGGTGAGTCATGCTGAAAGGCACTGGTGATACCTTCAGTAACAGGCTGGCTCTCCAGAAGGCTGGTGTAAGTGTGAATATCTTTTTCTAACAGCAAGAAGGAAGGCAGGCAGAAAAGAGATAAAGCAGTCAGAAGAGTCGTGAACAAGGAATTACAGGAACATTAACTGATTCAGCAATACACCTGGTTGATTTGAATACCAAGGTAAGTTTATTCAAGTTAACATGCTGTACTGACTAAATAATGCACAAATGGGCTGTGCAATTAGAAAAACCCAGCAGTGACAGAAGTGTTGATAAAGAACAATTATTGAAATTCCTGACCTTGTTTGTTCTCATTTCAGTCAAATCATATTCAGGTTCATCCTGAAATACTCTAAAATCTGGTAAGAGATGGGGCAGTAAGTAGCTGCACTCCAATTTAGATGTTACCAGTTTCATTTGGCCACCCCTTCATCTTGAATGAAATCAAGAAAACATAGTTTAATTATTTATTCCCCCCTCCCCCATTTCATTCTGTTAACAATGTTTGTACCAGTCAAGGCAAAATCCCAGCTGGATTCTGCAATGGAAGCTACCAAAGACTAACAGTTCCCTCCTATGAGCTCTTAAATCAGTAAAGATTTGTATTTACCCAGGAGACCAGATGACAACCACCCTTACTCAGGCTTATCAAGAGGCTCTCCCACATTAAGGCTGTAGGGGAACTTCTCAATCTTTAGGTGTTCCCCCAAATTCCAGCAGCCACATGGACAGGGTCTCACAGACTTTGTTCTATTCTGAGAGCAGCTGTAACCAACACAGTTACACTGAATGCACTGTCTATCTTAATAACTGCAGCTCCACCGTTTTTTTTTCCTCATAGTTCATTTATATTAAAAGAAAAATTTACCTCCAGGAGTAAATCCCTCTGTAAGTATCTGAACAGTTGAAATCTGTATAATTTCAATTTCATAATGGCTGTCTCCATCCAAAACCAAGTATCTACATAATAGAAGAAAAGGTTTTTTCAATTTTTTTTCTACAATATCAAGTCCAAATCAAAGGAAAAAAATAAAACAGTCTCTCTGTGATGCTGCTTATGTGCTCTTTGGGGTGAGGAGGGATAGAAATCAACCAGAAAATACTACTTTTCATTGAAATTCCACCCTTCCAAGACATTATGATCCACATTGCTAGTAAATTCAAACTAACATTCCAGTATTGTTGGATCTATCCTTTCAGTCTGATTACTCTCTCCAGTATCCTCAGGGCATGTTACTCTTATATTTTTTTAGGTTATTATGTAATATAGAGCTGTAAGCGCAATAATACTAGAGTTTACAAGTGCAATTTCTATCAGTCTATCTTTCTCACCTCTGATTGTTGGAAAGTCGACAAACCATGAGCTCAGATTTATCAGATGTTCCCAGAGTTACAAAGAATGTAGCACCTGGAAAGAAATGTTTTAGTATTCCAATACAGAATTCAAGAAGCAACATTCAAGTATCAGAAAGAATAACTAACTTTTACTTACTAATACACTGAATTGAGTGAAATAAGAGAATAACTGAAATGCTAAACCGATTAACATCAGCAAAACACTCAAGTATTAAAAGCTGATCTTTAATTATCATGTTCTGAATCGCAGGACCTTATCACATGTTCTATGTGATTTCTCCCACATGTAGAAATGCAGATGATATCCAAGAGGAATCTTTTAAAAATGAGAAGAGATTTGGAGGTGGCAAAGACAGGCAATTAAAGACCCTCTGTGGTCACTGTAACACAAATGATTGTTTCAGTGTTAAAAAAGATCAATTTAATAGCAGGACATGACCTTCAGTTCAATGCTTAAGAAACTGTAAAGACATCTCTTTTTCATTACTGAAGGCTGGCTCAGTCTTACTGTGAGGTCAATGAACTTCAGCCTTCATGTTGTGTTTCTTCCCCCTCAAAACTGCTTTGGCATGGTGAAAGTCACTGTTGCTACATTAGAGAAGTGACTCAGAACTCCAAGCAGCCCTACACACCCGACCCCTTTACTTCCTTCATGCCTCGTGCTCCCTGAATTACCTAATCCCAATACTGCTGGCCTGGGAAATGAAGAAAATAACATCCAGCCTTGCCAAATGGTGTGCAATCCATATCCATAGCCTGAACCATGCAGCCCCAGAGTTTCACCTTGTTACTTCCCAGTTCACCCAGGCTCACTGACCCCCAGCATGGCCCCTGTGCTGCTGCTGAAGTGAGACAGAGACAGCAGCACCAAGGCTGGAGAAGGACATCACAGCACGACATCACAGCCACCATCACCATCTCTCTGACCGTGATCTGTGGCTCTACAGCAAGTCAGGAACAACTTCAGAACACAAATGCAAACAGGACAAGCTTTAAAAAAAAAGTCTTCAGTTTAAAAGATGTGATTTAGAAACTCGTCAACGCCCTCATGGCAAAGCAGAGTGAAGAATGATTTATGTGCTCCAGGGATGAACACACTCCCTTCTGAACCCAGCCAGGATCTCCCCAGGAACATCCACGCCCATCACATGTGGGGCTTACCTTACCCATTGCGCACACTGGCATCATGCTAAGAGATCATCAAAAGGCACTGAGGGATCACAGAATATTTTAAAAATGGAAGTTTCAGCTTTCTTAATGTAATTGGAACATGAATTACTGTATTGCATGTAGGTTTAATCCTACGGAAAATTGACTACTCATGATGATCTGCCATCAACCACAGCTGTAGGCCATGGACAAGATCAAAGCTCTCAGATGAAGCTTGAAACAAGCACTGTATCTTGTTTGAAAATATTAAAATATTCTCTAAAGTATTTTTCATCCTTATTTAATGTAACAAGAATATGGCTAAAAGAGGCATTATTTCAAGGAAAATGCCAACTGCACACATATGTGTTCTCATAGACATTAAAAATTTGTCGTTAATTAAGTCACTCTTCGTAAAGACCAAGAAGTACAAACTGAGAGGTGTAAACATTGACTAAGAAGTGTGAACCTCTCTCTAAATAAACCAGTAACACAGAATTATTAACTGAAAAACAAGAGGCATGACAAACAGGAGACAAAACCACAGCTTGTTGGACAAGAGGCATTGCTCTTGCTGTTCATCAGAATTTGAATAAATACAAATGAGATGGAAACAGCACATCTGAGCATTCAGTGCTTACCATTCATGAGCACTTTGAGCTGTTTGTCGTAGAACTCTGTCTCTTTCTGCGAGACCAGGGCACACTCTGCACACTGGCGCACGGGGTCCACGAAGCACATGCGAGGCAGAGGCACTTTTTTGCTGCAGCACTTGTCACAGAAACACTTCCCGCACCTTCGGCAGTGATGCTAAGCACGAGAGAACATTGCCTTTATTTATTTATTTACGAAGGAAACTGGTAGTAAATGATTCGATAAGGTTACTACAACAGTTTCTCAGGTGTGAAATGTGCAAGTTGAGGGACAGGTAAAGGAAATTAACTGCTACAGTGGCAGACAGGAGTCTCTGAAGGTTGGACACAAAGAACTGAGTATAGTATGAGCAGCAGCACTCTAAGCCTTCGCTGGCACTCTGTAAAGATGCTTCTGAAGCAGAAGAGACAGGAAAGGGCTTCTCTGGTGTCCAGTAAATCCTTCACCTCACTGTCAATAAAAATCCAAGAGAAGAGTGGTTTCCAGGTCTCTTCCCATTTCTGAGAAAAGATCTTGGGGAACTTCAACTGAAGTTTCTACTCTTCTTCAACTGAAAATACTATTCTTCTCTTTTAAAACTTATTCTCAAGTTTCTCACAAGGAAAAAATGTTAGAATCTTCATCCTTATAACCTAAAGCTATTCCTCTTATCAGAAGTATCAGGTAATACAGCACAAATCCAATGAAGTTGTGAAACCAGAACGAGTACTGCAATGTGTTTCACAGCCCCAAAATCTGCAACCAGTGCCCTGTGCTCCAGATCACTGCTGGGGTGTGACAGTGCCAGCAGATCTTCCTGATGCAAGTTCTCATGACAGAACAAGTACTCCCAGGCAAGCAGGAACCAATCTGTGGCTCAAAGCAAGCCTGAAAGTTTGATACAAGGAACTGATAACACTGCAGTGTTGGTCAGTGTTAGGGTTTCCTTCCAAATGTTCTGCAAAATTCCCTGGAGTACCTATTTCCCAGGGCTACCTCCAATTGCTTCCCAAAGCTAACACAAGGGAAACACAGCAGCTTGTCATCTGCTATAACATATGAGTGTGTGCTTTAAAATTTCTCCTTCCCTCTCCCTCCAAACAATTAAATTGAAAAACATGAACTATGTCACTGCACTACAAGTCAGTTTCACATCTTTCTTCACTTTCACAAGCCCATGCTAACAAAGTCTCAATGCAATTATACAAAGGAATGATATTCTCTCCTAAAAATCACTGCTGGCCTTCTTTGGGAGGGTGCTTTGCAGAATTCTCCATGGCATATTCTGCACACCAGTCTGCATTCCACAGTGACCTCTTACCATTAATAAACATAATTTAATGTTAGTGTCTTCTCTTTATCCAGTGAGCCTAACTATGTAGTTTACACTTTCTACTTTAATTGGAATTTCTCTCTTCCAAACTCAAGATAAATCCTGGTTTACTTTTCAAAAGATGTCCATTTTAGTATTTTGCAACAGTTACTGCTTTGTATTTCATTGATTTCTCTTACCTTTCTAGTTATGAAGTCAAATTTTGTATCACACTGCATACATCTTGGGCACTGGAAAACAGTACAAATTAAGATCGATCTACAAATTCTTTAAACCTTTAATTCTACCACCATATACGAAGAATGAGCTTTACATTACGCCCCACAAAGAAACACCTCCAACAAATTTCCATCCCTTATCTATTCACCATGGACGGCTTTCATTTAATATTGATGTAGCAAAATAATGTCATCCCCATTTGCAAGACCAGAAAAAAGCTGCCCAACTTCCCTCTAACGAATAGTGTATCTTGCCAGCAGGCAAAACTACATCTCGGAAGTATTTACTATGCTTGACAATGTTTGGCTGCCCAGACAGTCCTATCTACCACAGTCAACTATTTTTCTGTAAGTTGTCCTCACTTTACTCTACTATGATGCTCTGCTGACTCTCCAAAGCATTGTTTACACAATTTAATGCTCTCAATACTCACACATTTTTTGAAACACGCTAAGAGATACTTGGTTTTCTTCCAAGCCACCAAGACCTAATGTTTATTCCAGCTACAAAAAGTCACTTCCTGAAATATCTTTCCTAAAACAAACTTACACCCACACTCCTTTCAAAAAAAAAGCCAGGAAAAAACTGAAGGAGTTTCTCTCTTGCAACTAAGTAGAGTTTAAGCAGTGGCAATTTTGATTGTGTTAACAACCAGAAGTGATTGCTGATGGTTGGACAATCAAAATTTTTTGTATAGAAAGTCACCTACCAAAGGGCTGATACCCAGCCCTTAGATCACTGCATTTTCAACAAAACTTTACATATTTTTATCCACCATATCAAACCCCAGTGTCTGAGGCTTCTAATGCAATTTTTCCTACATTTACTTGCACATATTAATGCAAAATTATGCGTGATATCTTACTCAGGAGAACATGGTCAGATCCTGCAGTAAATTTTATAACTCTGGGAACAGAAACTCCTCAGACTATCTCAGACTACAGCAAAATGTCCTCTTACACACATGCCCTAAGCTGAGCAGGTGCTATTTGCTAAGCACACGGTAATCATCCTTTGCCTTTAATTAACATATTTCAATACTTAACCCTTTTTCTTCTATAAATCCCCTCAGGTTACAACAGCTTCTATTCAGGGACTTTTGCTCCAGCAGATACTCAATCACTGTCACAAGTTCAACAAGAGCAGCCAAGAAAATATTACAGCAGCTACATTAAAAATTCTCCATAAACTTTTCATGTCCTTTTGAAGTGTGAGCTTGTTAATAATTTGCAATAGTTTATATGAAAGGTTCTGCTGTCTAAACAGACGTTTAACACATTAGAGGGTAATGACAGTCACTGTGGTGGAACGTAAACACCTACTTGCAGAATTTGTTACAAGCTGTTTCTAAATCCCACACAAAAGAGCACTAGAAGTGCTCCTGAATTGTTTTAAATAACACTGAACTAAGGCATCCAAACATATCTTTTCACAATGGCTGCAGAAAAGCTTATTTCAACACTCACTGATAAATAACATTCAGCATGAAGCAATTTCAGCATTCCCCAGGTTTCAACTCTGTAACAAGTAGAACTCTACAGCTAGTATCACATTCTACTCTACACTGATGTTTTAATTTTTGACATGTAGTTTAACAGCTTGCCTGGGAGCTGGACCTGGCAATAATTTTGGTAGGCCTTGAATTTACCTGGGTTCGAATTCATTTTCTTAATGAAAATATTTGGGAGTTTTTTGGTCGCGTTTTGGTGGTAGTGGTATTTTTTCAGTTGGCTTGGGCTGGGTTTTTAGGGGGGTTGGAGTTTGGTGGTTTTTTTGTTTATTTGTTTCTTTGATTTTGCCAAAATGCAGAAAGCACAAGTCACAAGCTAGAAGGAAAAAAAAAATCAAACCCCAACTCTTCTAAATACTGTCCTACATATATTTCATACAGAATGCTATGCTAAACATGAAAGTGGTTTTTAGGAAGGAACAAAATTATCCATCCTCTTATTTAACACAAACTATACAAAAATATTTCTGAATTCCAGACCCATGATGACAGCCCTGCCTGATAGAAAGAGCAGTCCTAAATAAATCACAAGTCAAGTTGCCCATAGTAGCTGGCATTGCAAAATGAGATTTTCCTAGACACAAGCAAGCTCAAGACACTGTTCCTTCAAGGTATTTCTGCTTTAAGTAACCAGAACCAAGTGAACCATTTGCATAATGTCAACTTCTACTTTGCCTGGGACAAGGTATTTACTGAGAACATCTTGAAAGGTGAATTCTTCCTATTCATCCACACGCTGACATAATTAGAGAGTGACAAGTACTGAATTAAGCTTTATTGCTTGGAGGGGTTTTATCACATTAACAGAGAAGGAAGCACAATGTCCAAGTTACTTCTTGTGTCTTCAAACGAAAAGATGTGAAGCAAGAAATTAAATAAGAATTCATGTCACAAGTACATTCATTTCATGTGCAGTCAACCACCAATACCAGTATCAGATTACTTCATCTAGCAAGAGGAAAATGGAAGAACATCCAACAGCTGCTGGATCTTGGCATTAATTTAAAAATACCGAGAGCTGGTTCACTGCAAACAGAGTGGAACTTCTCATGGGTTTCCTCAAGTGTGATAATTTATTTCCATAATCCCATGGATCCAGCCAGAGGTGAGAATCCCATCAATGGACAGGAATCTATGGCTACACTTCACATGCCTTATTTGCATAAATAATAAGAGTGATGCAAGAAGGGATGCATGGGAACACCTGGCTGAGCTCCTTAATACAGTGAACCTTTGCAAACGAGAAAGTTCAGGAAATCCCACCCTGGAACACACCGGGCCAAAGCAGCTGAGGCCAGAGAGGGAAAGGGCAGGACGCAAACACAGCTCACGGTGCTCTCTGACACTGCAGCTGCCCAGGCCAGGTCCCTGCCTGAGCCTGGATTTTGCCAGGAGTCCAAGGGCGGCTCTGCCACACAACCAGTGCCCTCCGAGAGCCTGAGCCAAGAGAGAAGCCAGCTAAGGAAAGCTCAGCTCCCTCCTGCAGGCAGCCACGGAAGAGCCCAGGGAACCCTCTCGGCACATCTGTCAGCTCCTCTGCAGCACAGTGTTCCTCAGCCACGGGAACATCTGCCACACAGCTGGATGTCATGAGGTTTGGCCACCTCTGCAGGCAAACTGACACATTTTACTCAATTCCTAGTCCAAGATTTCCTTAACAGAAGTATCATCAATTAAGCTCTGCTGGTGATTAAGGAAGAAACTCTGAGTCAGACAAGGCACATGCAGAGACCAACATTTTAAGCTCTGTCTCGAGTTTAATGATGCTCAGCACAGACTTCCACAAATCCACCTCAACTCATTATCTATATTGCAAGTAAGACTACCAAAGGTAAAGTTTTCAGTAGTCCTGCTTCACCCTTGCATTTCAAATTCCTCATAGTAACTGCTACTTTAAGACTGTGTAATATCATGACACAAAATTTAAAAACTGAATTATATTTCAATGCTGTAATTTTAACCTTCACAAAACTACCAACTGCTGTAATTTTTAGGTGGCCTTAATTTAAAAAAATAAGCCAGTAGACTCTTCTTGCCTAAGAAAAATAAAGCTACTGGATTTGTGAGCGTTACTGGCTGCACAGCAAAAGCCAATGGATTTCAAAAGCCAGAACAGCATTTGCTAATACTACTCAAGGTCTTGTCTTGGACACACACTTCATTTTTAATTATGGTAACAAGAGCAAGCATTCTCAACTAATTCATTGCCTAGGTAACACCGTCTCTTTAAATTTTATTTCTTAACAAAAACATGGGATTTTACAAACTTCCCCGTGTATCATATATCTGCTTTATTTAAGGAAAAAGTTTGTAACATATTTGGCAATTGTTAACCAAAGAGATGTCAGAACTCTAAAATACTTCCAGAAATCTAGTAAAATAACTAGCCACAAAATAACAATTCATATTCTTAATCTTGCATTAACAAATGCATTTAAAATATTTGCCTCTAGCACACTTCCTCTCAATGACGAATATCACTGAGCACATTCAGTCACAATTCAACACCCTCAGCCTACTGACCAGCAGACTACAGGGGAAAAGTTGAATTTTAGGGAGAAGGAATACCTGCAATAAAACTGTAATATAAAATTCAGACTAACAACACGCATCAGACTGATGTATCTAAAATACAGACTTAATTCTCTAAGTAGATCTAACTAGATTAAATAAATCCTACCACAATCCCCAAACAATCTTTAGTTGAATCACGATGGCTGTACATATTAGAATGCTGTCAGAGGTACTTTGTTTTCCTTAATGAAACTAGTCTGCCGTAATCAAGGACTACTGACATGCTAAACTGCACTTCAGAAGGCCAGGGAGAAAACTAATCTCAGCTGAACTGTCAGACAAACGATGTCCCGTGATGGAGATGATGTCAGGTCTCCAGGTGAGTGCCCGGGATGCAGCAACTCCCGCAGGCAGCAGAAGCAGCACAAAGGGCACCACTCGCACAGGAACTGCTCAGCCTTGGCTACGAGCTCACAGATCGGCACACGCCCCGCGAGCGGCACACCCAGACCCCGGAGCACACGCGGTGCCAGCTGCCCGGGAGCTCGGAGCTCAGTCCTTCGAAGGACACTCCACTGAAAATGTACCTTACTCCGTGCAAGACAGAAAACAGCTGCTGCTGATGGCTGCGAGGTTTTTCGATGAATGGAAGAGAATAACTTGAGAAAATTCCCATATGATACTGCAGCAGATCGCTTGTTCAACCAAAAAAGGGTTGTTTTGGGCAAACCATCGAGTGACTTACTACTCCCACCCTTTACAGCAGTACAGATTGGTCTGAAATTATTATTGGCCTCCAGAATTATTATTACTTTTACACAGACCTTTCTGCCTCAAGAGATACCAGGTAGAGGAAAAAATTTTCTTCTTCATTCCTAACCAAGGGAGGACTCAGTGTTCCCATACAAAACAGACCAACCACGTCCGTATCTGCCAAAGAACGGCTTTGTTGGATGACTCCCGGCTTAAATTCACATTGGCTCATCTAAAATAAATCTGCATTCCGGTCACATTTAAATGCACTGGCGTACGTCCACACCACAGAACGCTGGCAATAAATAAATAAACGAACAATGGATTCTATGTTGTATGTGCATCTGGCTGCAGCGACTGGCAACAAATAATTCTCATTACATGGAATTAAAAAAATCACTATCACGTTGTTTACGTGGTAAGTATTTAAAAGCGAAGTTGACTGAAACAGACGGAGTTGTTCAATGACTGTTTAACACCACGAACATTCACACCAGGAACCAGAAGGGCTGTTCTAACTCAGCCTTACTGCCTTAATAATTTACGCAATTAGTCTTAAACCTACACGGCCTCCAGAACCACCTTTATAAGCATTTAAAACAATGCTGCACAGCTCGCTACTCTTCTAATCACCAAATCGCTCGCAAATTTTCGCGACGGGGCCGCACACGCCTGAAGAACGAGTGGCAGCCCTATCCTTGCGCCCTTTAATCCATTAACCTAAGGGAAATAAAAAAGCCAAGGGAAAGGGAAGAGGGAAGGGGAAAAGGGAAGTGCGGCGTCCCTGCCCCGGCGGTACCTCCTTGTCGGGCACCCAGGGCGGCTCGTCGAGGCCGAAGGGGCTGCGAGCGGCGCGGTGCTCGGGCACCATGCGCAGCCCGCTGGGGGAGCGCACCAGCTTCTTCGCGTCGCCGCCCGACATCTTCCCCCGCGCGCCGCCGCCGCCGCCGCGGGACC
>VZTF01008427.1:1437916-1616792 GCA_013397755.1 Cnemophilus loriae
TTGGCCTGCGGCGGGCGGGCTGCGCGCTGATTGGCTGCGGCGGCGGCGGGGGATTCGTGACGGGGTGAGGGCGCTGTAGCGGCGCCGCGCTCTGTCCGCCCGTGTGTCCATGTGTCCTTCTGTCCGTCCGTCCGTCTGTCTGTCTGTCTGCCCGTCTGTCTGTCCGCCTGTCTGTTCGCGCCTCGCTCCCCCCGGCCGGTGCCGAGTCCGTGGGACACCCCTGGCTGCCCCGTGACCCGCTCCCCGTGTTCCGCTCTCCCCTGTGCCTCATCAGTGGAGCAGCTTCCTGTAAGCGGCGAGTACGCAATGGTTTGGAGCCCTTCAGTCAAGGGTCGGGGTAATCATGATTGATTTCAGTAAGTTTCTGCTTCTAAACCTTCTCAGAATGTTGCTTTAAGCGGGTGTTGCTCAGAAGTAGAGAGCTGTTGCCTCTCTTAGATTTAATCTGTCGTTAGCGCCCATCACAGCTTCTGTTGGAAAAGGGATTGTTTATAAAGTCATGTATTCTCATATAACTCCTGGGTGTCTGCTGCAATCCTCCATAAAGTTTATCAGAATAATGCTCAGAACCTCACAGTACTCTTCTAGGCAGCCATAGTGCTAAACTATTGTGCTTTGGACCAGAGTATTAAAAGAGCTGTTTAATGTCGCTACAAGAAACAAACAGATTTTAACGATTAAATTTAACGATCAAATTTGCTTTTAGCTAATAAATGTATATTTGACTATCCAATGCATGGATAATCCTGGGTCATCCCAAATTGCTCGTGTGTGAGAATTTTTTTCTAATTGAAAATGAAAGCCTCATGTGAAGACTGACAGGGTAGAAATGACTGCCCAGCTTACTTTGAGCTGCAGTCCAGAGCAAAAGGACAATGCAGAATTACAGGCAATTAAAACTACCAGCAGTTCTTTAACTGCAGGACTATTGGTTGAACTCTTTAATGGGATATATGTTCAGAGAAGACTTCTGCCAAAGGGTTGGATTATAGAATAGTCAGGGTTGGAAGGGACCTCTGGAGATCACCCAGTCCAAGCCCCCCTGCCGAGGCAGGGTGACCTGGAGCAAGTGACACAGGAATGAGTCCAGGTGGTGTTTGGGTGCCTCCAGAGAGGGAGACTCCACGACCTCCCTGGGCACCTGTTCCAGTGCTCTGCCACCCTCAGTGTCATCAAGTTCTTCCTTATGTGGACATGAAACTTCTTGTGTTTTGTATTATGGCCATTGCTCTTGTCCTGGTTCTGGGCACCACTGAAGAGAGCCTGGCACCATCCTCTTGGCACCTACCTTCGAGATACTGATATGCATTGATGAGATCCCCTGTCTTCTCCAGACTGAACAGGCCCAGCTCCCAGTCTCTCCTCATCAGAGAGATGCTCCAGACCCCTCATCACCTTTGTGGCCTCTGCTGGGCCCTTTCCAGTAGCTCCTTGTCTTTCTTGTACTGGGGAACCTCGAACTGAACACAGCGCTCCAGATGTGGCCTCACTAGGGCTGAGCAGAGGGGGAGGATCACCTCCCTCAGCTTGCTGGCCACACTCTTCCTGTAGTAAAGTAATATCAATATATAAAATACTACTACTACCACCACCACCAATAATAATAATAATAATAACTATGTAATCCCAGAATAATTGTTACTTCTCTACGATAACTGGTAAATATATTGTTAAAAATAGGAAAAAAGTCCTGGAAACTTTTGACACTGCTTTGTGCCTATTTTTTTCTTGTCTCTTTCTGTGATAAAAGCCACTTTAATCACAGATAATTGCGGGATGTGCTGCTCGTTGCTGTGCTGTGTCAGGAGATGGATTGGGACCAGTTTGACTTGAACCCTAAAACAATTGCTGCCCTGAAAAAAGGTAATTTAATTTGCCAGTGTCTCACTAACAGATCTGTCACCACAGATCCTTGACATAATTGTATGTTTGTGGGTATAAGCATACAGATGGACACTAACATTTTAGAACAGTAATTAATTATTTCATAAAGAAGTTTTTTGAGTAATTAGAAGTGTTGGTTTTGCCTGTGCTTCAATAATCATTTTCCAAACAATTTTACAGCTTGTGTTGGTGCATTTGAAGTGAGTGTTGCCTGCCCTACCTTACAAGAATGCAGCATAGACAAACCTCAAGTAAATGAGAATTAGAAATTGGGAAAACTTTGCTGTGTAAGACTGTAATCCAGCCAAAAGTATTTTTAAAAATTCCTCTTATTTCAGCTGACATAAAATCAGTAAAAGAGATTTTAAACCTCTCTGGAGCAGACTTGCAGAGACTGATGAAACTGTCCAGTTCAGACATCCAGTGCCTGCTGAAAACAGTCTCTCACACGCTGAGGAGGAACAGCATGCGCACAGGTAACGCAGTCAGGGCATAAAAAGTCTTCTATCTAAGACTCAAAGTAACTGTCACTGGGAGAAAAGACAGTTCTGGCTCCTCAATGACACTGTAATGTGGGTTTAAAATGAGAATGGAAGTGTTTTAATTATGCTGTAGTGAATTGTTTAACTGTCCTAAGGGCCGCTCCCCTGACACCTGGGGGAAAATGAAAGTGGATGAGTGTCGTTTTTCAGGATCAAGCCTGCTTGAAACAAGACAAAATGGTTCTCCAATCTGAAAAACATAATTACAGGAACAAAATATTTCCTTTTTCTTTCACACTTTCTTCCTCTCTCTCCCTATTTTACTTTTGGACTAAGACTAGTTGAAAAATCTATCTCATATATTAAAAGCTTTATAAACTGATTTGTCATAAATGCCTCATCCAAACCAAGCAGGACCTAATAACTCCTCCTGTACAAATTCTTAATGACAGCTCTGTACTTAAAATCTATTTTCTTGCAATTGCACGTGTCTTCAGGCTTTGACCAGGTGCCTGCTGTGCTGTTTTATACTCTGCTATAGCTTTCCATTTCCATAATTGCTGTGCTTGAACCTTTGCTGTCAAAGTTTTCTCAGAAGGTTACTTTCCACGGGGGCACCTTAGAGGCAGAGAAAGGAAAGAAAAGTTTCAAAGGAGGAAGGACCTTGGTGTAAATTATCAATCTTTGAACAGACATTCAGCAGTAGGTCTTGTGGGGGGAGGGAGGTGGGGAAGACCAAGCTGAACTAGGGAAATTCTCCATCAGCAAAGAAAGCATCCCTTGTAGATACAAACCTTGTATACAGCCTCTATTTTGTATCATTGTGTGTTAGAAAAACAATAAATGAAACTACTTTTTTCTTTTTTTCTTCTTCTTTTTAATCATTAAAAACCACTCCCAAACCCTGCAGCACTTCAGCTCTACCAAGATAAAGACCATCTCACCTCCCAGCACCAGAAGCTGAGCCTGGGATGTTCAGTGCTAGACAGCTTGTTAAAAGGTGGCGTTCCTTTAGTGGGAATCACAGAGCTTGCTGGGGAAAGTTCTGCTGGGAAGACTCAGATTAGTTTACAGCTGTGCCTGTGTGTGCAGTATCCTTACAAGTATGGTGGATTAGAGTCTGGTAAGTGCTGAACTGTAACTATGGATTCATTTCCTATTTGAGGGAATATACTGTCTTTAGGAACATCGCTGAAGCAGCTGCAATGTTCAGTGCATGTCCAACTTCAGTAGGAAGCCAGTTAGTGAGTAATGTGTCTTTACACAGAGAAAAGCTTGCTGTGCACATCCTGCAGTACAGCATAATTTAATTCAAAATTACTGTTGGTTGTTGTTTGCCTGCCTGCCACTCTGGCGTAAACTAAACACACTCAAACGACGTAAGAAAAGTGTTGCTGTCGAGTGCTCATTGACTCCTCAGATAGCAGCCTTACCAAAACAGCTCAGCAGATAACTTTCCACAGACATCTTGGGTATATGGTATATATTCCCTAGCTGGGGATTTAAAATTTCAAAGATTATTTGTTTTGATAACAATAATTGTATTGATTTACAGAGTAAAATCGATGGAAATGTAATTTAAGGAAGGTAACATTGTTTTGTACCTGTGATTTTCCTGGGTTTACCAAAGTATACAGGTTTATTCTTTGATTTGAGTATGGTTTTTTTTACCCTTCTATCACATTAATCTAACTCCTAATTTTTTTTTTTTTTTTTTAACTATTCTATGCCCCTGTAGAAAGGGAGGAAACCTGTGTCACTTCTGAGAATTCTGGTAGTCTGCCTTAGGTGTGTTTTGCCTGTGACCTTGCTGTCCCTTCCACTCAGCACTGGCTTTATCTGGCAGCTCCGTGGCTCACTGTGGGGAAACTTACTGCTTTCTTGAACTACATCCACCCATGTGGAAAAGTCATGGACTGTACAAATTAAGATCTTGCTTAAAGGGCTGTGAGTAGCCTATGGCTTACATTAATTACATTATGGCATTAATCAGAGCAGAAGCAATTATATTTTGTTCTGTTCCTTTGTGTACTGCTGCTAACTGCTGCACGTAGTTTGAATGCAAATACATTTTTATCCATGCTCCAGCACTTCTCCGTGGTTATGTTGAAATCAAGGAACAGAGACACAGAAGAAGGTGCCCAACACCCTCTGGTGAGAAATACAGCAATTAAAGCTTAGGTTAACTGTGAGGAGTTTTATCCTTTAGGAAACTTGAGGAGAACAGCAACACTTAGAAACTCTCACAGAACTCTGGCACTACCAGTGGAAGATTAATTCAGTGCTAAAACTTTGCTACTGATTTAAAATTATGGTGCATTGTATTTTTTTACTGCTTAGAAACTTCCCTTCTTATAAGTGGTGATGTTGAAATACATTTCTTTAAACATTTTCTTCATTAAATTTAGTGCTAGTCTTCTTTGTAATTCTCAGTGCAAGGAGGTTGGCAGCAAAGAAATCCTGAAAGTAAACAAAGGCCTCCTTTGCCTCCAGGATGTCTTTCTGCTGTTCTAGGAATGTCAGTTGTGTTCAATTGTGTGTTGGCTGAATTTATTTTATATGCCTGTATTCATAAGTAATATATGAATATAATGGGACAAATTAATATCCATAGTAGAATTCTGAATTAGAAAACAATGTTTGCTACTGATTCTTGGTAATAAACTGGTTTGGTGCATGACAGATTATGATCATAGGAATCAAACTTTGTCCTTTTTGAGGTTGAGGGATTTTAGTGGGTTTTATTCTTGTTTGGTTGATTTTTTTGGTGGTATTTTTTTGTCAACAACCAGCATGACACATTTATTGGCCTGAATAACAGATTTGATGGAATTGCTGATTTCTGTTTGCATTTTGTTGGACCTGTGACTGTTTTCAGTGCCTTGAATGTTGCAACAACTCTGGATCAAAATACAATTACTTAATCAATTTAATCTATCTAGAAATGCAAATCTGCATCTGAAAGAACCCCAGTGACTATGAAATCTGAAGTAACAGACATTCCATCCTTTTTGAGTAAACCAAGGAGAGGACAAGGGACGTTCTGCTTAAGGCAGGTCTGGTTTTCAGAAAGCAGATGTTTTCTCTGGGAGCCCAGAATTCATGATAGAGGAATCCCTGTCTTTTAGCATTAGAGCAACACTGTGCAAAAGGCAGCCAGCTTGAATAAGAATGGTAGCTGAGAAGGCCAGAATGTTTTCCTTTAGGAACTGTTATCTCAACACAAGTTAGGCCAGGTTTTTTAGCATGAAATTCAGAAACCACGTGGGCTTAAGGAAGGTGTATATCTTAGTGGGTTTACTTTATTTTCTGTTTACTTGGGTTTGAATTTGCACCATTATAATTTTCATTTCTGTGGTGTAACTGTTGTACTGTGTGACTGGCTTAGTTCAGTGAGTGTCTGTGCTAGGTATACATCATATCAAATTTATGTTTAGAAATTTTTCTTGACTTACTGGGATTTCAGAAATCACGAAACTGAATATTTGATAGGACTGCCCTTAGTAAAGACACTCACCTGCCTGTCTGATACTCAGCTGTCACTGTTGAGTTGGAAAGTGATAGGAAAATTAGTCCAATTTGGAGAAATGAACCTAGGGAAATACTCAAGAAAATTAAGGTTCACCTAATTAACTGTTTAATAATTAGCTATTTAAAAAGCCTTAAACAATTAAGCAATTTAATTAATAGTTTACTGTGTTTTCCTTGCCTGAGCTTCATACAGGTTCAGATAGCATTCCACAAGCTGCTGATACCACTGTAAACTTAATGGATTTGAGTAACTGTAGAGTCATTTTCTCTTTTCTTTTTTTTTTTATTTTCTTCCTTTGCTGATGGAAATTTGTTTATATGCTCATTTATGTCTACAGGTATTGTGAATTACTTAAGTAATTGCAGTTACCAGAGACAGCATTCATGCCCATAACTTAAAAGTCAGAGTTCTATCCACTCATGCTAGGAAGAAAGTGAGATAAGAATAGAAAACATTCATGGTTCAAATTCTTAGTTTCTTATATGTTGTAGTTCAGTATTCATGGTCAGATCATGACTGCCCTGATCACTAAGGCTTTATTGTAGTCCTTATTCTGTGTCAAATGAAAACTGCAGACAGCCCTCAGCTCTCTCTTACAAAAGTAGGTACATGATGCAGTTGGGGAATTAAGAATGGAGACCAAATTCTAGTGATAAATGCTATTGGCTGCCGGGGCCAAGGAAAGTAAAAAGAAGCCAGGGTATAATTTGAACCTGTCATTAGATAGAATGGAAATAGAAATTCTAGAAATGTTTCAGTACCTCCTATGAATGATGATGTATTTTTCCAGTCTGTTAATAATTGGAGAAGGTCTTTAATTCTCACCTGTCAAAGACCATTTTTTAAATTAGTGGGCATGGGTACATTTTTTTGCATTACCTGATAGGTGTGAAGGGTGTTCACAGGTGAATTTACGCTGTCTTGGAGAGAGCTAAAATGAAGATGCAGTTTCAGTCCTAAAATAAATTTGGCTTAGACACATCTTTGTCTCATATAGATGATTTTCAGGATTCAATACCCTGTCTTACACAGGTATCCATCAGCAAAATATTTTTATTGGTATAATAACCATTAATTTTTACTTGATTTAGTTCTGAGATATTTCGATTTCCACTATTGGATATAGTTTCATATTTTTTTCAGTGGGGTATGTAAAGGATTTGGAAGTTGTATCTGGAAATGGGACTCCATTCTCTGGAGAGCTAACTCTGGGATTGATCACTGGAGTGGAAATGTTTAGGGTGTCTCATATTGCCAAACATAACACCTGCCAAGCTGTGTTAGCAGCCTCAGCCACTGTAGTGAGTGGGCTCAGTTCTTAGACGTAGCCCTGTAAGTCTTAGCTGTTAATTTTGGTCGGTTCTGCAATAACAGTAACACCTTTTTAATAAAGAAAATACTGCTTGTGTTTGTGCTTTCTTTTCCCAGCATCTCTGATGTTTATGGTTAATTTTCTCTGTAGTAACGCTTACTTGTTAACCAGAAACCCCAGTGAAAATCTACAGCCATCATTCATAGTAACGTGATTGAAGTCTAATGTTTTTTATCTAATTACCAATTTCAGGAAAAGTTAGTTGGAATGAGTTAAAACTGGCTTAGAAATTGTGGTGATCAGTACCCTTCCATATGTAAATTTAAAACTAAGAAGCTTGAAAACACTGAATGACATGAATCAAAATACTGGTTGTACTGGGTTTGGCTGGCATAGTTAATATTTTTCATAGTGCTGTGTTTTGGATTTTTGACTGAACCAGGCAGACTATGCAGTGTCACTGTTTGTGGGTTGGTGATACTTCTGATCCCCAAGGGCAGGTGGTTGAGTGTTCCACAGCTGTGCACAGTGAGTGTCACTCAGTGGAGAGCACAAAATCCAGCTGTCCCAGCTGGCGCTGAAAAAAGGATGAGGAAACTGCAGGAAAGTCACAGGAGTGGGGTTTTTGTTCATCACTGAATCAACATGGTTGCAAAAAAACCCCAGCAAACCACGTGAATTTCCAGGTCCATATGTGTAACTTTTGAGGGCAGAATGTCTGATACAATTCATGTGCTGTTAAGAAAACTGCGTGTGTAAGAGCCCTGTTGTAAGCACAGGTGGTTTCCTTGGCTGCAGGAGCTGTCTACATTTGTACGGAAGATGTGTTCCCAAGCAAACGTTTGCAGCAGCTCATAGATCAACAGCATAAGCTGCGTGCAGATGTTCCAGCTGAAATCATACAGAAGATCAGATTTGGAAACCGTATTTTTGTTGAGCGTGCAGCAGACCTGGTAAGTAGTAGCACAAAGTAAGAATGTTTCTAAGACTCTTGATCAATATGGATTTGAGGCAATATTTTATTTTTAATGGGTGATTAGTGGAAGAGCAGCACAGTCTGTAACTTGTTTGGAATATTTAATGATAGTCTTGTGTCCGGAGTGTTTCAGTGAGAACCACTCCTTCCCCAGGCAGGCTGAGAAAGTTGGGGCTGTTCAGCCTGAAGAAGAAAAGGTTGTGTGGGGACCTCATAGGAGCCTTCCAGTGTCTGAAGGGGCTGCAGGGAAGCTGGAGAGGGACTCTCTGTCAGGAACTGTAGATAGGGCAAGGGTACAAATTGAAAGAGGGGAAATTTAGATTAGATATTAGGAAGAAATTACTTACTGTGAGGATGCTGAGATTCTGGAACAGGTTGCTCAAGAAACTGTGGCTGCCTCATCCCTGGCATTGTTCAAGGCCAGGCTGGATGTGGCTCTGAGCAACTTTGTCTGGTGGGAGGTGTCCCTGCCCATGGAAGGAGGGTTGGGATGGGATGACTTTTAAGGTGTATTCCAAGCCCTTAACATTCTGTTACTCTGTGAAAACAGGAACAGTTTAGGAGTGTAGTACTACACCCTTGAGGTTTTGAAGTATCAGTAGAGTGAGAGCTGCAGGTAAATGCAGGTTGCAGTTTTGTCTCTTCAGTTTTCTCCTCAGTAAAACCACCAGATGTGGTTACTGGTGAGACTTAAGAGATCCACCAGCTGCCTTCACGATTCAAAACTCCTTGAGCTCGTGTTGCAGTGGCGATTGCTGTAGTTCAGTCTCTTGATGTCCCAGCAGGGCTCTTTGCCCTGTGTCACTGTGTGTGTGTGGCAGGACACGTTCCAGCAGTGCATCACAAGGAGGCTGTCCCTGCTGCTGGCTCGGGGCATGGCGCGGCTCGTGGTCATCGACTCCATCGCCGCCCTGTTCCGCTGCGAGTTCGGCCCTTCCGAGTCTGCGCTCAAGGCTCGGTATTTGCAGACCTTTGGGGCACAGCTTCACAGCTTGAGCACTAGGTTCAGGACTCCCATCATGTGCATTAATCAGGTATGATATCAAATTGCTTCTTATTCTATAGGGGCTGTTTAATAAGTGGCTGGCGGGTGATGGTGCAGTCTGTGTAAATGCAGATTTCATGGTGTTGTATTTACCACTGTCAGCTGACTTAATGACTGGTGCAAACTGAAGCTTCCTTAAACTGATGTACTTTAGTAAATGTTAACTACTTAAAATTTATTATTTAAGCTTTTATAGACTGTTAATGTTCTCAAAAGTTGTCCATTAAAGCTAACAAAAATAAGTATGTATAGCAACTGCACAGAGCATCAAAGCAAAATAACAGCATTCTTAACACTGGCTTCAAATGCCATTGCCAGCAGGATTGCTCTGGGAACTCTGCAGGCACAGTTATATTCCATGAGACAGTGAGGCACCAGGGACTCTGCTGCATTTCTGTGGAGCTCAGCATTTTTGTGTAACTGCTGAGATTACCGAAGCACTAAAGCGCATGCACTGACTTGAACTGGACCAAGACAAGGCCACAATGGTACTGGTCAAAAAGAGTATTCTTTTGAGGAAACAAGGCAAGACACTGCTCTTAGTCCACTCACAAATTGAAGGAGTATATGAATGCCAGAGGTGAAGCATTCACAGTTGGAATGTGGCCTTGGGAAGGGGTAACTCAGTGTGCAGGCAGGCCACTGGGAAATTTCAAAGGTAGTGAAATTGTTGAGAACAAGGCACCTTTGGGAGATGTGGGCTTTTGTACTTTTTATCTTCAGCTACAGCATTGGAACAGTTGTGTGAATGTGGGGGTGTTGTTTGTGTTTTTGGTTTTTTTTTAACAAAGCATCTAGAAGTAGTTTAATTAATGTAAGCTGTAGCTTGCTAAATAGTTCTAACACTGTAAGGTCAGCTTGTAATTCACAACTCCATTTTAGTTTGCCTTGAAAGAGTGTTTTCTAACTTGGCTTAATATATAATCTGATACCTTGGATTTTCTTGCCTTGGTTCCCTTCCCTGCCCTCCTGCTTGCTAAATACAAACACAGAACCCCAGGTCAGCTGCAAACCTTGTTTTTGTGCTTCAGGTGACGGATGCAGTGAGTGAGTCGGAAGCTGCTCAGTGCAGTTGTAGGTGAGTCATCCTCACAGAGTGTGACAATGTCAAACACAGCAGCTCTGAACCACTCTGTCTTTGTCTCTCCAGTGTAAGCTACGAGAACACGTGAGGAGCAGTGGGGCATTTACCCAGCAGTGCTGGGTGTGCTGGAGATCAGCACTAACTCATGCTGTGAAGGGGACAAGACTGTCATATACATTTATGTCGTAATCCCTAATCACAAGTTAGCAGGAAAAATTCCTTGGAGTTAATGGCTTGAGTACCTGCTTACACAAGAGTATTTTTGCATCTTGTCGTGTCTCTGATAAAACTGGGTGCCCCTTCTGTCTGCTTAAAAAATATAGCACCCAAACCTTAGCAGTTGGCTTTGTTAGTGAGCTAAGAAGAAACCCAAAATAGTAACTTCTGACACCAAGATATTAACAGGACTCAGATGTACATATTAGTTGTTTGAATCTTAAGTATAACCTTGATTTACTACATAAGCTGGGTGCTGCATAAATGAGTGTTTGTGAGAAGTTCACTGCGTCCTTCAGATTCTGAAACTGACAGGAACAAGGATAAGGTTCAATTATTATTTTTTGCCTGGCTATCTTGTAGTTATTTTACTGGAGAAATTGCACTTTTTCAAGGAACAAAAATTGTTTTAAATATTGTGTTGAAAGTCATACATACACAGTGTGTATGCGTTTACCCAGCATTTCTAAATATACCTGCAAATGGAATCCAAGGCCAACAGTTACACACTTCAAAGTTCAACCATTTTTCTCTTGTGGTTTGCCTCTTGCAAGAAGGGCCTGTCCAGACGGAGGCAGGCATTCCCCATGGCTGTAGTTGAAAGAATGACAGTTGTTCTGTATAGAAGCACTGCTCCTGCAGCTGTATCCTTGCCACAGGGAGAACCTAAGTTTTGTGAGTAAACCCTGTCACCTCTGTCTTCAAAGACCTATAGTTTTCAATATATGTTAGAGAAACGGTAAATGATGTCTTCTAGAGCAGTTTTGTAACAACAGAAGGTATTTCATATGAAATCCATGCATGCAGAAATGTGTAATGCTTCCTCTATAGGGTACTGGGTAGCAGAGTCACTCCAGCACTTGGAATAACCTGGTCCAACCAGCTGCTGATGAGACTGATGGTCAGCCGGGAATCTCTGCCTGCACACTCACCTGGAGCAGCATCACAGTGCGCTGCAAGCTTGAGGACTTTGAGTGTAGTTTTTGCTCCTCATCTCCCTCCATCCTTTTGCTACTATACAGTACAGCTGGAAGGTGTAAAAGGAGTAAAATAATTCTTTTGCATAGTAAAGCATCCTGCTCCAAAAATTTATCAGAACTTTGCTTCAGGAAGAACTACAGGTAAAATGCAATTCTTCCTAGATGAGAGAAATGGATGGTGAAGTATATGAACAGTGGTACCACTACATCTAGCCTTGTCTACATTGTGAAAGAAGATCTTTCTACACTTGGATATTCAGCTTTTCTTTGTGAGATAAGCGTCCTGAAGGTTCTGAAGGAGAGGGAAGCTGTGGGCAGGTGGAGGCTGCACAGTGGAGTGGGATGAAGCAATCCGCATCATGGGGGAGACCTGATGTCTAATTTTATTTTAACAGCATGCTAATCTAGAAAAAGCATTTATTGTAGTTTTGTACTCTCTCTGTTCTCAGACCCAACAGGACTTGAAATTCAACCAGTTAATGTTGCCTGCTGGTGCTTGTGGGTCTCATGCGGCCAATTAAGGATAGCCATTCTTTGTCACAAAGCAGCTGTCCTACTTTAAAACCACTTGTTATTAAGATTTTAAAGAAAATAATACCGTAAAGGTACTTGATTTTAACATCTTACTGTAAGAATTAAAATTGTACTGCCTTTGTACTAGATGACTATATCTGGCTTCATAGCATTCTTTAAAAAATTCTTTTAATGGTTCTTCATTCCCACTCTTTTCCTGCTTTCCAGTCGCTTCCCTTCATAGCAAAAGCCTCTTTAGCCTCTTTCATTTGAAAGACAGCAAACCACATCCCCCATCCCCTGGTTCTGTTTGCCCATTGCTGAAGCTGTGTAGCCTCAGGGCAAGGTCTCTTTGTGTTCTTCCTGATGCTCTGCCCTGCTCTGTGTTTTGCTGGATCAGCATTTTCCATGGGCTTCTGGATTGCTGCCTCTCATGTCCTGTGTCCCTACTGCTGGGCTCTCAGCTCAGCTGTGATCCTGAAGGGCACCTTCAGCTCTTTTCAATCCATTCAGATGCTATTGCTCTTTTCAGGTGATTTTTGTTGTTCAGTTAGAGCTTCAGATGGGTTTCCTTCCAGTCTTTGCACTATTTGTCACGTTTTTCTGGTATCCTCAGACCACTGCCATGACATCCACTCTTCCTATGGCTGAATTTTTTCATTGCTTTCTTTGGTGTGAAAGCAAGCCAGGTGAAGTTACACTGTCCAAAGGCCTCTGTTCTGTGGGTGCCTGCTCTCACCAGTGAGTGATGCTCACTTGTATCATACACTCATCAAGCTCTTAGGTTTCCCCTCCTGCTGCTTCCCCAGCTGGCCCAGATAAGAACTCCACGTGTTTCTGTGGAGTTACATTGCTCAGGTCAGCCTTTTGGGCAAGGAACCCTGTGTTTGTGAAACAGCTGCCTCCTCTGCCTTTCCTCAGTCATGTTCCTTCAGGACATTCATCCACCTTTTCATGTGGAAGCAATGCACCTGGGTAGCAGAAAAGGAAAGTTTTGTCTGGCTGTAAACTGCCTCAGCTGCAGCTATGGCAGAGGATTTCTCAAGGGACAACTGAGCATGACTCAAGGAAAAGAGACCCCGTGTGACTGCCTCAGGAATTTCCAGAGAAGGCACAGCTTGGTGACTGTAAACAAGCAGAAAGGAGGAGTTGCTTTCAATGCCTTCTGCAACCCCTTCAGCTGTCTCAGGGGACCTTGTGCAAATAGCATAAGTTGTGTCTAAATCATTTTTCTAAAATGTCTTAATTCTCTGTATTTGGAAGTGACTGCGCGGTGTTTTTTAATAAAATCCAACCATGCAGCTTAGAAGCCACTGTGTACTCTAAGGAAAAAGTGAGAATGCCACAGCTCAGAGGCAGGGCCACCTCCTTCAAACCCTTACTTTCCATGCCTCCTCCCTAACAACTTCAGTAAAGATCAACTAATGCAGCACAGGTAAGGCTCCAGTTCTTCTCTTTTATTCCTGGCCTGTGTATCTGGGCTGGAACTGCAGGCAAGATAATGTTCACCCAATTCTGCTGATTGGGAAAGGCAGCTACAGAAAGATGTAGCTGATTAATGGGAGCCATCAAACCCTACCTGGTTATTCATTTACAGGAGAGCTTCATCAAATCTTGGGCTCCAGCTCCAGGAATTTGCCTCGCTGTGCCCATGTTCAGAACAGTGTGAAACATCCTAAGGCTCAGTCTGTAATATTTTGATCACTTTTTTGCAACTTGACTGCTTGCAGGAACGGCCCCGAAGTGTGAAAAGTCACAGATGGGTCTGTAATCAAAGTTCCAGTTCACGTGGTGAAAAACACTTTCACCAACAAAGAGAAGTAACATTTTACCTGTTCAAGTGTTCTGTCATTGCCCCTGTTGGTTTGTTGGTTATTTCTCTCCAGCTGAGGCAGAGTACATTACAGTTTGTCTTGTGGCTCATCAGCACACACGAACCCTGAAATCTCAAATCCAGCTGAGCCCCACTGAGGGTCACAGCCAACACTCAGTGGCTCCAGTTCCTGCCCTGTCCCTCAGTCCCACCCCCAGGCACAGCCCTGGATGTCCATCTGACCCAAGTGCAGCTTTGGGGCTACAAACCCTCACGGGACCCGATACAGCACCTGTCTTTTGTAGCCTTGTGTCAAAAGTGTTGAAACGTGCTGAAGTTTTAATAAATGCAATTTAAAAACTTTCCCTTTATACAGCTTTATTCATCTTTGGGTTTCACAACTGAGACTTGTTTCTATACAAGAAAAAAAAATGAAGTAATTTTTACAAAGAAGATTTACAGTCTAGAATGTATTAAGTCTTTATCCTGCAAGACCACTTAAATATTTTTCTACACTTGGAAATGTTAACGACAGTTGAGAAACTTCAAACATTTTCAAATTAAACTACAAATCTGTAGGATCAAGGATAGATCTGGTGTTAAAAATGATTCACTGTGCTTGTTCCATGCTGTATCCACATTTTAGTCTCTCTCTCCACTGCGTGTGCCAGCACAGTGTAAGAGCAGCTTCAACCTGGCTGCTGGAGCTGGAGCATTCACTGAACTTCCCACTGTGGTTCCCTAAATATTTCTCATTTACAAGCAGATGTAACCAAGGAAGTTTTGCAACTTCACTGTGAGCACAAGCGCCCTCCCTGCTTGGGCCTTCTGACCTCTACCAGACCCCCACACTCTTGTTTGGCTTCTTGCTTTGTTGTTTCAGGTATTTTAACAACCGACCTTAACTATTCAGTGTACTGGCACAATTGTGAATGGTTTTAGGGGAAAAAAATAATCCAATGTAGATGTTTGAGATTTCTCTCAATTGTAAATATTTACATAGACACCCCCCCGTGTACTTCTGTAAATCGATGACAATGAAACTAAACTTCTCAGCATCACATCTGTTAACATTTATTCTCTCAGTACAGACCAACATGACCAAAAATGCCATTCTCTGAGCAGCCTTCAGACACGTGACCTGCATGACAAAAACTGAAGTAACTTAAACTCATCAACTACTGTAAACACACTGTCAATGCAGCACTGCACACCCCTTTTACTACATATTTACAACAGAACCACACCATTTGCAAAATCTCTGGATTCAAATGATACAATTTAAGTACAAATACTTCTCAAGCTCAAAACCATTTTAATTTACTACGATTCAGGAGTGCTTGGGGGATGAGGGTGTTGTTTACTATAAGAAAATGTACAAACTGTAGGTAACTGACTCTTTTTGCATTGTGTAAGTGCAGACACACCACAGCAACAGGTCAGTTACTCCTCTAGAAGAGGAGCAAATCGTGAAACGATTACATTTTATAAGACTATGTAGACAAAAATGCCAGATTGAAAACANAATTACATTTTACAAGACTATGTAGTAAGGTCTAAACTCAAGACCAAATATTGCCAATAGAGCACACAACCAGAGACAGAAGGGCAGCAGGCACCTTTCTATCAGTAACAATTCCATGTACAATTCATCCATCCCACATCCTGCTGAACACCCAAGACTCACCACTGTTTGCCGGAGAATCTGAGGGCTAATCTGGAGTCCTTGTTATGTTTTTATTCAAGTTCACCCTTAAAATTCTAGTCAAGGACAAAAATGCCAGATTGAAAACACAACCACACTAGCACAGTTGCAGTTTTCCTAACAAGATGTCTGTCAATTTTGAAGGTATTTTCCAGTTTTCTGTTTCATCAGAGCTGTTGATTTAGTTTGGTGCTAAAGACATCCCAGAATTATACAATGGGATATTCTGGATGTATTCTTTATGCAGACTCTTAGCTACAACTGGAACCTTACAAAAGGAAACTCAGAAAGAAAATCTTGTGTGAAAGTGAACTGAGAAGCCCTTCTGAAATACAAACGTACACAAACCATGTCCTGACAGTAACTCATTCATGATTCAAACACAGGGAATGTAAACTTTAATTTGGCTTTTGTTTTTTACAAATTCTTCTCAAACTGCAAACAGCTCACTGGTGCCTAACAGTAAGGACTTGGCTACTATTCTCAGGGATTTATGGGTTAAAGTATTGAAATTTGTTTCATCTCAGGAAAAAAAAAAGGAACCTTTTAAATATAAGAGTTGTTTAATAAGCAGTCGCTCAACAACTTAACCTTCCATCACACTTTAAAATACTATATAAAGGATCAAAACATTTAAAACCACAGTATTAGTAATGCCACCACCAGCAAGATCCTGGCCAAGAAAGCTCCCTCGCTATCACCATCACCGTACCCCAGTCTTGCACTTTGAAACTTACTGCACACTGTCATTTGGCATGGCTACATAATTTATTGCTGTTTACACAGGGTTGGGGGTTTTTTTGAGAGGTTACAAAAAATAATTTTCCTTCAAAGCTGAAAGATGAATGTGGGAATCACATCCAGTTTCAGTAATTCCTTTTTACCGAACCAGTTCTGTGTCTGAAGTTGTGTGGGGTTTTTTTGGAAGCCAGACTCCAAGCGGGGCGGGGCCCGCGGAGCCGCTCCGGCAGCGGGAGCACCTGGTGTGGAACAGGGACCGCTCGGGGCGGCTGCAGGGAGCGGCTCCCGGCCGCAGTGGGGGCTGGACATGGGCACGGCTGGCAGCCTGACACGGTTCTTTCAGCAAAGCCAGCTCAGTCTGCCTTTGTGCAGAGAGCCCAAATCGCCAGTGGGGACATAAAACACGTTTTACTTTAGGGAGGGAAAAAAGAAGTATATATATTACATATTTTTTAATATAAAAAGCTCTTAATAAAAAGATTAAAATTCAAGAGTCAACATTATATGAGTATCTATTGTTAAGATAACCGAGCAACAACCAGTTCCTGCTCGAGTTCATTAATGAATTGCACTATGTGCTAAAACTTCTACATAATTATTAGCAGCATCGTCTCTCACCCTTCCTACACTGTCTCTAAAGCAGGTGCACCACGTGCAGCTTCCTTTGCAGAGATGCTCAGACGGTACCTCCTGGTAAACATTGTTAAGTGCATTACACAGACAACTTTTTGCATCAGTTACTGTAACCAACTTAAAACCTGGTGCAAACCCAGTAAAATACTCCTACTAAGTACTAATTCTAATGACTTTTCACAGCCTGTTCAAATATTAAAACTTGCATATGTTCCTATATTTTACCTCCTTCAGTTGGTGCTGACCTTGAATGAATATTCCAGCTTCTCCCGAAGTTAATTTTGTTCGACATTTTCCAACTTGCAACTATGACCACAAATACATTTGTACACACACTGCTTGTTGTTTTTTACTTTCTCTTCCAACTTCACACGAGTAAGAATTTTTACAAAAGATGAACAAAATTACAAGAAAAGCAAAAGGAAATCCTAATGTCTATAAAACCCTTAAAACATACATACTTAGTTCCAGCAGCAGTCCTGTATACAGACAGCATATATATATTAACCTAAGTGGATTTAACATGGATATGGGGTCACACAGGTCACGTGCCACTTACGGCCATTGAGTGCTTCCACGAGGGCCCTTAGCACGGAGTGGTCCTTGCAGAGCAGCCACTCCGCAGTGCGACGTCCCAGCGTGCAGGTGCCCGCTTCTGCTGTCACCAGCTAGTGTGGAGAAAGGCAGGATTTGGGATCAGCGTAAGGAAACGTTGGGCACTTTCAGCAAACAGAGAATGGGATTGTGAATTCCAGTGGACAAGCGAGAAAGTCAACCTGAGGCTTGATGTTTCCCTGAGAGCAGCAGCAGCTGCTCTGGGACAGTTGCAGTCCAAAACTTGAGTATTCTTCAATCACACAAAAGTAAAGGGTTTTTTCAATTTCTCCTGATGTACACAAACCATCCTATATCAGTTGATTATTGTGCCCTAAGACTTTAACATTATCAAAAGTTATGGTCACAGGTGTTGCTATTCATTCTATCTAAATGTAACTTACCCCCAGCCATCACTTCTGTGGGATTTAATAGCTCAGTCTAGTGGTTAAGTCAGTCGTCTCTAAGTGCTGTTTTGCTAGCCAAGGCTTCTACCATTACAAGAATCAGTGGTGCAAGGGCAAACCCCACCACCACAGAATGCTCAACTGGAATTTCTACAGTAATGCACATAAATTTATCCATTTCTCATTCCAGCACTGTATGTATTTACTGTCACACATTTAATTTTGCTGGCATTTTCCAACACCGTTGCATTTTGGTATGCTTTGAATGTGTTTGTATTTTTACCTTTTTATTTTTTTGGCTGCTGTAATAGATTAAAGAAATTTATGTAAGTAGTATGAATGGGAGCAGTGCAACGAGCAATACGTATCTATAGTTTTCCCTTAAAAGAAAACACCCACTAATGCTGTGTTTAAAATTGTCCCTATTTAAAAAGTAAAAACAGCAGTCCATTGGAAAAAAAACAACAACATCTACAAACTAGGTGTTTTCCTATACACAAGGATGAGGAACCAAAGCTTTGAAGGTCTCAGTGCTTCTTTATTCACACAGGAACGTTAGCTAGCTTCTGTCCCAAATCTCAATGCGCCAGATCAGAATGACTGACACTCAGAGCTCGCGAGTCTGTCAGACAATTATTTCGTTCCTGTGTGAAGGGGAAAAAAACAAACAAATTAAGCAGATGTCCAGGTAGTTCAAGCAAACAAACAAAAGTACTAGTTTTAACAAACAGGCACAAACATAAGAAACTACTGAGAACCGTTCGTGCTGGATAGGGGGATGCTTTCCAGAGTCCAATAAACGTCTTTTTCCCCAGTTTTTAACCAGCAATACTGTAAAGTCCACCCACCCTTACAATCCAGCCTAAGCCTTCCCAGAAATGCAAGAGCCCATTTATAGGAATTGCCATGGGTGTCTACAGTGGAGGAACTACAGAAGTTGACAAGAAGTGGGAACCAATTTTACTACAGCATTGTACACACCAACAAAAAACCCCTCTTCTGGAAGTCACACCAGTTGAACACACACTGGGGATCCATCCAGACAGCGGCACCTAGGGCACAGCTCTTTGACACCCTGGCACTGTTGCTGCCGAGAATTGTGCCTTACCCTGGATTTGTTTTGGCAGAAGCTCACCCTGAGCAAAGTCTTGCTTACACTTCCAACCACAGAGAACTCTGCAGCACATTTGGTAGGGATCATACAGTTACACCACCTTTACACCACTGGGGAGTACAAGAGGCTTTCCTGCTACTTTAGGACACACGGTGATGAAGATCCTCACCTAGAGTTTTGTTAGTACAGAAGCAATTTTATCTTCCTAAAATTAGTAGCAGTTATTGTGTTAGTAAAACACATAGCAGTGTTTAGAAGAACATTGCTCGCTCATTTGACAATTTAAACAGTGATTTGTTAGGTAAAAACAGGCAATGAGGAGTAGCACTTGGGCACACCGTGAACAGTTAAGCAAAATACGATTTTATATTAGCAGAAGCATAACACAGATCAGACAGACTTTTGAGACTGCTCCTGTGCCACCTCAGAAACAACTAAGTGTTTAAGGGCACCTGGTAACATACAGCAATTACAACGACAGGGCTCTTTGCAATAAAGGGGCTGAAGTAAAAAAATATTGAAAATATTGGGCTTTAATAGGTCTTGCATTTTTAAGCTGCTTTTACAAGAATGTAATATTTCATAAGTTTTACATCCACTGTAATAGAAATCCAAAGCCAGAGACTGCTTGGTATCATAAAAGCCAATGCTCTTAACTGGCTGGGCTTGAACCCTTTCTTAAAATTAATCATAATTCACAAAAGTGTCACAGAATGATGCCTTAAGCACACACTTCAAACACCTTACTGAAGCAGGATCTTACAGTCACTGAGGGTTTGTTGGTCTATTATTTATCACACTCTTTTCATCCCAAACCCTACTAACAGTATTTATTTTCGTAAGAGTATTGTAGGGCTTCTTACTTGAAAATGATCTTCAGCAGCCTTGCCACCCATGTTAAGAACATTCAGAGAACTGGCACGCTTCATGCTGCAACCAGGACAGTGAACATGCAAGGATAAACCGATCAGAATGGCTGAACACTACAGCTCTAAAAACACAAGTACAACAACGAGCAATGCACAGTGAAGGGAGTGGGAACAATGCCCCAAAACTGAGCTGAGGGACAGCCTTTAAGGAAACAACTACAGAAGTTCAAATATGTTTGTACTCAGTTCTAATTACATATAAACCCCCCAAAATTACAAGCTCCTCAGAGCTTAAACATTTCAGGCAACTGATTAAACTCAAAATCTCAATTTTTAAAGCGCATCACATAAATACAGTGACTTACACTGAGTTTTAATTAATTAATTATCGGTTTCAATTTTGTGTGGCTTCTTACAAAAGCATCAAAACATTCAGACAGTTTAGGAAAAAACATCTGAAACACGAGTTTGTTGTATAGGCAGCATTTACCTTGAGAAAGCTACAATAAAAGTTAGTTTGGTACTTTCTGCCTCATTTAGGTAAGTATTCAGAATCAATTTTTAAAAGCATTTTAAAATGTTTTATTTTAAATATTTCAAAGTAAAAGGGAACAAGATGGTTGCTGCTGTTAACTTTGGTTGTGCTTTTGGCTTTACAACACTCCAAGCAGTGGTAACAAGCACCCTGGAATATGGTATGGAAAGCAATGGAAAAAGGGAAAAAATGAATCACCTATCCAGGAGCTACTGACGGTCAAAATATCACTGCATTAACTGCAATATCTGCTGCTGTTTGAAATGAGGATTAATAATTTACCTACATTTCTCAAATATATACAAAATTTAACTAAAAATATTTTCAAGTCTGTGTAATGAAATTCAAGATCAGCCCTGAGATTCCTATCATGGAAGGTCTGATGTCCTTTACACCAGCGCCTGTCCATTCCTCAGAATATTCTGCATTTGCTCTGATTTTTCACGAGCTCTTCAACTATTTCAGAACCAAATGAGGGCTTTGAATACATATTTGATGAACTGGTCACAAGACAACGAGCCCTAACCCTGCAGTGCTACCTGCAGCTTGGGACAACTGGCTGAAGGAAACTTTCCAATGCCTTCCAGGAACATGGAAAGGTTTATCCATACATATCACGTTAGATATTAATCAGTTTTTCTTTCTACTGAAGCAACATTAACAGTCAAAGCACACGTTTTAAATGCTTTGGTAAAGCAAAAGCTTAGCAGGACAATGAACCAGAACACGGGGCAACAGGTGCCACACAACACAGGCTGGCTGGTTCTCCCCAGTGCTACAACTGGGTGTTTCAAAAGCCAGAAGCACACAATTTAAAATATTTGACGTGAGTGTTAGCAACAACAAAGCGAGGACTCATGCATGGTGTACACCTCTCATTTATTCAAGGAAACAGGTACAACAGGGGTTATATATGGAAGTCAAAGGAAGTTAATCTGTAAAACAAACAAAATGTTACAGAAAACTCTCCAAAAGAGCATAAATGTTTATGGAAAACATTCCAGGGAAACAGAAAATCCACCAGTAAAAGTTCACATGCATATTTTAGGTTCTTGCTAAAGTGCCAATTAAAATAAAAATTATTAATACCTGAGATACTACTTTGTTTGTGGAATGGTCTTTTGTTTGTTCAGGTTTGTTTAAATCAACATTTTTAAGAACTTTAGTCTGGCAAATGCACTTTTACTTCCCTCCATGTTATAAACACGACTGGACAAAGAACATGCAGGTATTTTTCTGGTGTGTAACAGCAATAATGACAGATTGTTTTTTCCCTTTTAGATTAGAAATCTTAACTGTTCTGCTGTTTCAATCTGACAATGGTCAAAATTTTTGAAGTGAAAAAATAAGTAACACTAATTAATCAAAGCTGTATTATTACAGAACTGAATTCTGAAATACGAAAAAACTGATACCTTGCTTCAGGTATTGCATGTTTCAAAGACCAGTTTTAAGATACCTGTTATTTGTCAAAATGGCATTTGCAAGATTGTAAAGAAACAATTTCCCTGATGAGTTCGCCATTTTATTCTCTTCAACCTTCTGTGTCAAGCAACAACACGGACGCTAAGTCCTTCCTTCATCCTGTGATGTCAGTGTATTGCTATTCGAGTATTTCTCACTCAGTGCTCACACCAGCACTGTCAATTCCTATTTCGAGAAGCAGAGTACAAACAAGAGGTGTAAATCAAGTTCCAAGTAAAGTCTTCCTAGAGACACAGGCAGGGAATGCACTGGTAAGGAGGGAGGCACAGAAGTGTTCTACCTAAAGTGGCTGCCTTCACAGCAAGGAAGATTTATATGTGTGCAATGTCTGTACCGAAATATTCAGCTATCAAGCACACTAAAACCCAAAGGTCTGCATGGTAACACCTGAATATCCCTTTTGTTACACTCAGAGGCAGAAAAAAAATTAATTTGAAAAATAATTCACTAAAGTTTCTTCAGAAAATGAAATCAAAATGATTTCTTGGAATATCAGTATGTAAGCTATGCTTTATGACCTACAAAGCTGGTGTTTAATACCAGAAATCTCTGTATTTGCTATTAAAACCAGCTAATATAAATTAGGATTTAAAAACTCTGCTTATTACAAGAACAGAAATTATAGTATTTATTGTCCTATACACTGAAAGTACCTATCTACATAAAAGCCTTTCAATGCAATACATTTATTGCAAGTTTTAGGAATAAATTATTCCTTGAGAACTATGGTGACATCTAAAAACAAGACTGTTTTGTCAGAAAGGGAAAGCAGGGAAGATACTGCTTTGCTTTCAATTTTGTTTCACACTAATGCCTTCATCTGAGGAAATCTCATCTGGTGCTACAGAACCCCCAGTGTAACTCATGATAACGTGGGCAGATGTCTTTGGTCAGGTAACACAACTCGAGTGCACACAGTAACAAGGCAGGTGAATTCTCACAGGCCAAATATCTTCAGTCATATGTAAGCATCATTTTCTACACCTATAAACATGGGGTGACTTTACCTGCAGAAAGGGTTAGCTATAAATACTACAGAGAATAAGGAATAAACCTCCTGGCTTTTGTGAAACTGAAAGCCTTGCCACATCTCACAAAAATGATGAGAAAATGCAAAATTTGCTTTGGATATATGTATCTATTGATACAACAGTATACCTGAACTATGATGCATGAACTTTGGACAGAATTAAAAAGAAACAGAAAACCAATGTATAAAACTGCTAATACTGAAGAAAAAGAAGGAAATCTCCCTTTTTTTTCTGTTTTGGCTTGCCTTTGTTTGCTTTCTCTAAAGCATTTTACATTTACGCATTTCCTTCTTCTGATCTCATGATTTCCATAGTTTATTCTCAACCTCTTATCTCAGAGGTAGTTCTTAATGATGGATCAAGTAATGCAAAGGAATTTTGACCTTGAATTCTATTCAGTGCCTTCAACATCAAATGTCTGGCAGTGAAATTTTAAGTAACAACTCTAAAATTCAGATCAGGCTGAATGTGAAACAGATATGCAAGGAAGCTAATTCTACATGTACTGCAGCTGTACATAATGTTTTACAGCCACATAAAACTAGTAAGACAAAACTTCACTGAAGCACTTCCAGAAACACAGCGAGACCCTGCCTCCAGGTCACTGTCCCAAGTAATACCATCATCATCATCATCTACTACATTACTCAGATGCAGGTGCTCCATCAGAAGCTACCCCAAGTTCTCCAACATGACTGTTTTAAAGCACAAGTTCACACTGTCACAGTTTCCTGTCAACTAAATGAGTTTTATTTTTGTACAAAGGCAAAAAGCCCCGTAAAATTGACTGCAGTTGTGTTGGGGGTGAGGAGAACACCCGCAAGTGCCACTATGGAAAACAGTAGGTGCATTTTAACATTTCAACTTCTCTGCAGCAGCCAATAAATGATGAATGATTTTATGGATTTATTAGAAATATTACATACATTCAAATCCATCATCATATGGTAAATTGGGAAGTGTGAGCAGTCAGACTCATTAAATGTGAATTTTTACCACTGACTTCACTGGGGCCAAAATGTTAGTAAGATGTACGACTAGGTTCAAGTTTTTCAACATTCTCCTCTGCTCTTTGACATCTGCGTTTTCCAAAAATAGAAACCAAGAGGGGCTTCAGCTGGTAATTCTCTTCATGCTCACAGCAATGTATAAAGCTGTATCAAGAATATATTGAGATATTAAGCTGTATCAAGAATGTTAGTTGCAGGTTTACCGTACTCAGGCTTTTACTGTAAAAATCAGTAACACTTATTCTCCACTGCTGTGTGAAAAGGATAGTTTTGCAGATAACTAACAATTATCAATAGTTCTATGAAGCTTTTCTAATCTTCAAGTAGGTAAAGCAGCAAAAAGAAAAACATTATTTTTTAAATAGAGTTAATTCTTACAAGCAAATATAAATCCTCAGATGTTACAGAACTTACAATGGAAGTTTAAGAAGTTATTTCCTACTCTATTTTTCTTTAAGATATAGCTGTGTATGATATGCAGTTAGCTAAGCAGGGAAGGGAACACTGCCCTAGGAACTACCCTAGGCTACAGTGGGGGCACAGACCGAGGGACACTGGCACAGCTAAGAACAGATAATTAATTACCCTGGGTTCTTTGGTTCACTGTCCCGGGAATTTCCTCCCTTCAGCTTCCTAACCAGCTTCTCACTGCTGCGTCTAAGGGAAGCTCGGAGCTTGCTAAAGGAACCACTGCGCTTTAGGGATCCAGTGCCATCCTGAAAGAAATTGAACACATGTGAAACTGCAAGAGCTTGCTGCCCTCCCCCAAGCCTGGCTCGAAAACATTTCAGAGATGAATTATTACTTTTTAAATTGCTATTAATATATACTTATACTATATACATTTACCTAAACATGTAATATCATATAGCTACAACTTTACCAAAGCAAAAGGGTTCCTTCCGAAGTGTAACAAAGATTTCTAAACGTGAAGACATGCCCAAGCCACGACTCATCATTAATAAAAATCCACCACAGTAGTCCAACAATTCACCACCACCATTTCATATGAGCACACCATGGTTAACAGAGTACAAGACCCAAGCAAAAGCATTCCATCAGTCTAAGAAAAAAACATGTTTTGTTCTTTCTAAATATCAATATTACTTGCAAAAATGATCAATTAACCTAAAATCCCTAAACAAAAATATTTCTGATCAGAAATACTTATGGTCAAATTCCTGTGCTTCATTTAAACTTTTACCAAAGAAAATGTAAACCACAATGAAATTAATTTTTCATATATTGCATTCATGTTTTACACTGCTGTGCTGACCCAGAAAAACTCACAAGTGACCACAATTATATTTTCAAATGTTCTACTCTTTCAAAACCCCGACAGTTTAGTAAGATTAGAAGTGACCACTTCCTACTCCACAGAAAACCCATGTAATTATGAAAGAAGAGTTGAAAAAGAAAAAAGCACTACTAAGCAAAGACAGACACCTGAGTTGGAGTGAGTTTATTAGAAGTTAGAAAGACAAATACACAAATCACTGAACACCAAGATTAGTAGAGAAAAGCATAATTGCCAAAATCTCACACAAAGACTAAACAGCAATGCTACTTTAGAATAATTGTAAGTGAAGACATCCAGAGTTCCATATTGATGTTAACCATATAATAGGTCTCTAAATACATTTTAAAGCACTTGGAGAACATGCTTTACTTTTATGGGTTTGGTTTTTCTCCTGTAAAGATCACCATCACGCCATTTCAATAATACCTTGTGTGATACTTTTAACTACCTTTATTCCATAGTGAACAGCTACTTATAAAGGTCATTGTTACTTGTTTGGTTTTTTTACTAATGTATTACACAGCAAATGGTTGTAGTAACATTTGGTATGACTAGATACATATCTGGCAAAGCTACGCAGGTACAGAAATAGAAAACCAAAAACGACACCAGCACTGAAGGAATGGCCAGTTTACAGGGAAGTGTAGCTCTGACAAGAATCTTAAGGGGTTTGCTAAAACACAGCAGTCAGTACTGAAGAGAGAAGTTAAAGCTTGAAGATGGTGCACGCCCGTCATGCAGGAGACAGTATAAGAATCACAAAAGGCATCTAGGCCTGTCAGAAATGGAGAGAGAAAAACTGAGTGAAACTGTTGGGAAAAATTCAACAGTTTTCAATTTTGAACAGTTAGTTTACAGTATTTCTAGGTCATGTTCAAAACTTTTTTTTTTCCGGAGTAATTATTTGGACAGCCCTTAAGTACAAAGTGCAGGCCCTTACAGTTACCAGAACCTACATCTTTATGCAGTTTCACCTACATCACTGAGATGAGACTGACAAATGAGCATGACTGATGCTGTGCATTCAAGTTAGAATTTGTATAAAATATGAAACACCTTTAACAAGAAATAGCTTTGCTATTACATTTCATAAAAAAAAACAAAAAAAAAGGAATTTTTTCAGCTGACATTAACACAAAAATAAAAAATAAAGAAACAAAAAAAAAAAAAAAGGAAGAATAGAGCGAAGTGCATTCATTTCAGCTTTAACTTCTGTCAGGAATTTTCCTTGAAACAAAAGTGCAAGAAGAAAGAGGTCTTCACCTAACCTCCAGACAAAATTCTCTTCATTCCCTTTAAGGAACTACAATCAAACTGGCCTGGGTCAATTCACTTTTACAAGTATTTTTAGAACATATCTATGTTTGTGTCTATATATATAATCCAAGTGGAATCTTCTCTTCTCTCCCTAATGCAGCGAGACAGCTGAAACAATCCACCTTTAAAATAAACTGTGGTTCAATTTGCACTCGTTCCATTCTTTGAGCAGGTACAGAGACCATTACTGATAGGTTCATGATACCTGTCTGGAGAGCCTTTACCTGTAACAACTGGAATCAACAGTAATTAAAATTATCCTTGGAAATGGCAAAATACCTTGCTACCAAGTGATTAGAAGATCTAAATCTGAGTATTTATGTTTCAAACTAAATTGCATATGTTGTTCACACTTAAAGACAGACTTCAGCTTTGCAGGTTTGAATAAACTGAAGTCTAAATTCCAGCTGGAAGTATTAGATCAGTGAAAAGGGTAATTATTCTTGTAGTCTGAAATCAGCAATACTAGAGTAGTGAAAATGATCCAAAGGCAAGACAACTTTGGTAGGTATGGAGTACAACTCCATACAGTGAACCTAACTAGAACATTAGGAATAAGCAGACAAGCTTTTGGGTACTTCAAATCTAAAATAAAAATATCAAACTCTTAAGTTAAACACTGACTGCTTGATTAACAAAACACTTCTAAAACATGAGCTCAGGATAAAAAAAAAAAAAAATCCTGAGTCCAGAGTAAACAAAAACCAAACTCACAAGAGTTTTTATGGAGAAGTTTAACAGACAATTTTTTATGTCATTCAGAATGAGAATCACCTTCTTACTGCTGCTTACACCTCCCCACCATCACCATCTCCTGTACTTTGTCTGCTACAACGTCCCTCTGTCTGGCACTTATTAAACAGGAGTAACTCTCGTCTGTGGTAGTGAAATCCATAGTTTTCCTTTCACACCTGAAAGTGGACTTACATGCCCAAAAGCCTGTTTCTCTGAAGCATGTGGCTTGGAGTATGAAAAGATACTTCCTCACACTACAGACATTATAGTAAGTAGCACAGAGATTTTCATCTGTCCTGCAGCAGGCTGCAAGATCAGTTTACAAAAATGCCAGTGACAGGTACTCACTGTTATTTTTCATATAAAAGTATAATAAGGGATCCAAATCTTGGCCTTTCCATCTTACATTTTTAAGACCAAGTATTTCCTTGCATTTTCAAGTATCTTCTGTTCACTTTAAGGCATGAACTTTACACGTGACATGTAAACATGCACTCTAACACATCACTTAACATGTCTGTTTTAATAGTTACTGGCAGATTCACTTCAATAGATATTTCTGTTCTTTCGTAAGAGTGTAAGACATTACATCAAAGCCTACAATGCTTAACATGGATTACATTACATATAGAAGGCCCTTAATTACATCTTCTGACAATATTTTCATTGAGTTTGTCCCTTTGCATACTCCACTTATTCTCTCTGACAGACAGAGTCAGCTTGCCTCTCTTCAGGCTCTGCAGACACAAATAAAAGATTCTACTACACTTTATGAATCAGAGTATTTTGTCTGGAGGGAACACACAAGGGTAAAAAAACTACACAATATAAAGTAGAGGGAAAAACATCACTGAGATAGAAACACTCGCAGGAGGGAGGGAGAGAGAGTTGCCCACTTCACATAGAACATGTAATACAAAATACCTTCTCTTGAGAGGGGGGAAAAAAGAAATAACAAGGATGAGAATGAGGCAATGCCACTTCAGCACACTAAAAATGAAGTTTGCTTACCCTAAGATGTCAAAATTTAATTTTTCAGACCAGCAAATTTTATCACTGAGTTTGATTCAAATATTGACCTAGAAATACTGTCTATTGCTTTTCCCCAGAAGGCCCTTTCCATCCAAAACCTGCATGCATTAATGTCAATAACAGAAAAAAGTTTAATCCATTTAGCACATACAGTCATGCAAAGTATAGCGAAAATTAAGGGAGGAGTACAGTACACAGTTCTAATGCTGAATGGGCAAAATGAGAATTAAAACAAGAGTTATTCAACCTGACTTTGGCTTTATTAATGATGCAGTATTAATTCACAATAGATGCTGATTGACTGTCTTGGCACTGAGAACACCAATGCCAAGGAAACAGTAATAAAGAGACAAAAGCAAAGATGGAAAGAACATTCTCCTTTAAGACTAAAGCACTACGTGTTTTCTCAAGGTTTCTTTGGAATGCTAAGCTTTGTCTCGTGGCTTACAAAAAGATGGGGGAAAAAAAGATTGGTATTGTAAGAGAAATGAAGCTTCAGAACACTCAACATTGCAAAGTAGGCTACTTCCCCTCCCATACAGCAAAAGCAACACCACTTTTATAATCTAAGAGTATTTTCAGCAGAACTGCAGCTTGGAGTTAGTTAACAGTGCAATACGTATCCCATTGCCAGCAATGGGATAAAGCATGGGAAAGCTGGTGACAGAAGCAAACTACATAAGCCAGATAATAACTGAAAGCTTGCACTGTCCTTCAAACTAAAGGAAAACAATGGTTAGAAAAATGCATTGTAATCACACTATATATATTTTTATATATGTATATATATGTTTTTACTTTACGACAATCAGTGTAGCGACCATCAAGGAAGCCAATATATGGGAAACAAATAGGAACAAGCCCTGGCTCCAGACAAAATTTAATATGGGAAAGTCATGAAGTCACCATCACATTGTTATGTGAAGGCACTGCCTCTTAAAATGGATTGTATAGCAGCTTGAAAAGCTGTGTTCCTTCCTCCAGCAAGCTGTGTAAGGAGGAAATTAGAATTATTTTAGTGTTAGACTGGTCATTTTAATTTAACTCTGAAACTGCTAACATTCAGTGTATCTCCATAGCAAATGTTCTTTGTGATTCCAACTGATGGAGTATTTTTAAAGAAACATTTAAATTACAAGCAAATATGGCACCAAAAGGAAAAAAGCAAAAGTGTGTTAATTGCCAGAGTATTTCTACCAGTAAAAACAAACCACTGACAAGCAATTGTACACCAGACCACAACCAGGACATTCAATCAGCATTACACAACTTGGCCTTAAATACAACTGCTTGGGATTCTTGCGGAAATGTCACCATTCAGGACAACAACAGAAAGGATGTCTTAAAATTTTAAAATATTACGACTTTTTTAGCATTATGATAGACAAAATGTTATTCTTCATTTCTTAATTGATTCTGCAAAATTACAAAATACAACGTAGATCAACCAGGAAACTCCTGAAAGCACAGCAGGCTGGTGAGTGGGCAGCCCTAGTTGTTAGGTGATGATTTCCTAGGCTATTTTCTCCAACTGTGTACTGTACTTACCCCGTTCCACTCTACGCTCATACTCACTTCCTCGCCGCCATCGGGGCCACTCTCGTACTTTACCACATCCACGTTGAGGCTCTCCCTGCTCCGCCGCTTCTCTATGCTCTCAGGGTCATTCAGCACTTCGGCCACTCTCTGTTTGTGAACATTGTCAAGACCCTGAGAATTTGATAGAACGGGAAGAGGCTTTATCTTGTTACAAGCTCTATTAATCTACAACTGACACGCAACTGCGCCAAGCAAGAAGTAAAACCAACCCACAACTCCATCAGCCCAATTCTGCTTTCAGAGAGCAGCTGAGTTGCCCTTTATAAATTGCAAGAATCAACACAGCATGAAGTGCAGTTTGGCAGTTTGTGAATTCACTGACTTGCCATTCTTTTCCTCCTTTCTTACTGCATGTCTAAGCCTCATGGTGTTTGTGTCACTTACCTGAAGCAATCTGGCAACCAGATAAATATTTAAGCAATTTATAGATCATGAACCATCAATGCAATTCTGAAGTTTTCCACCCATCAAATGGTGCAGTCTTCAACCCGCCTTCGGAGAGGTGTCTGAACATCTAATACCTCAGAAGCAGGTTGTGTTATTTAAAAATACTGACACATACAACACTAGGCATTAGAATCATTTTCCTTCAGAAAGAAATGAAATAGAATATAAGCTTATAATAAACACACTAAATATATGGTCAATATACTTACTTTGTGTTAAAGAATGCCTATCAACTATCAAATAAGCCTTTAAATATCTTAAAAGTGATGAAGTACCTTCTATGAAAATCCTGCACTAAAGGCAAAATCTTCAACATGGAAACTAGAAAATATCAAAACTGAAATCATACTTATTTTCAGTTTTGTCTTCTTTATAATAAACCTACTCCACATCATAACCAGTACTTGCTGACAGGAAGAGATCCCAGATGAATGACTTATACTTTACAAAATAGTCTGCATCTTCTACCGTACAGCACTAGCAGCAAATGCAGCAGGGATGTGTGTGGCAAATCCATAAAGCCAACCACAAATACAGAAAGTGAAAAGGATGCCAAAGTTCTCAAAAGTGCATGAATAAGAATGAAAGTTGTTTTAGTGGCATGGAGATGTCAGGTTCTTGCTCCTATGTGACTGTTTTCCCCTAAGTGAAGAGCATTACTTGAATGACCCAGAATGAAAAGGCAGTGTTAAACGCTGCTGTAACACAGCATTGTCTCCTTCATGTCTAAATCTAGGGGGGTGTATACTGCCATATATTATGGATTAATGGTATAGCTGGTATATGATGCACAGTGAAAATATGAAGCATCCTTAAAAATAAAGAGTCAGCAGCAAGCTTCTAGAAAAAATACAAGTCTTATTTACTCTTATATAAAAAATGAGATTAAAATTGAACTTTCATATTGTTTATTTGTATTTTCTTACTTTGCTTTCCATTTTAACACCGACAACCCATGTTTTTCTGTCCAGTCTTACTTATAAATGACATTGTATCAAATCATCCAAATGGGAAAGAAAGAACAAAAGCCAATAAACCCCCAACAAACCCAAACTCTCTTCTACCTTCTAAGAGAAGGGAGAAGGGGTTACTTGAACAGTAGATCTGAGAGCACATTAAAAGAAAGTCCCCACTGACACTGTAATATCTATCCCATTAGCTTACAAAAGTAACAGAAACCAAAAAGTCTACACCAGTTAGTCAGTTGTATCCAGAAACTGAACATTTGTAAGTCTGACAGCGCCTTATTAAAAATAGAACAGCATGACTGGCAATGGAGATTTCCAGCAGAACCTCTCCATTCTCCCCAGCTACAGTCTGTTTCCCAGGACAAGCAGCCAAATGAGGACTGCTGGCCAACGCAATGTTTTCTGCTCTTTCATTTTCCACATAATTTCACCCCCGGTTTGAATCATGTCCGCAGTACATGGTGCCACTGCCCTAACAATTAACCAGACTGCAAGTGTTAAGATGTATCAGTTTATCAGCAGTTCAGTCTGAAATTAGGCACTGAAAGTTTCTATATTCTCCATGCACAAAGTTGAAAATCTGCATGACCACAATGCAGAGGCATCATTAAGGTGAATTTTCATACTTGCCTGTTTACGAGATCTCATTGCTGCCTCTTCTAATGTTTCAGCAGCCTCAAATTTGCCCTGTCGTCTGTAAAGTGCCCCAAGGTTCTTTAAAGTAGTTGTTACTGTTGGACTATTGAAAGAAAAGAAAAATAACACTATGTAATATATATACTCACACAGTAAACTCTTCTCAATTCACTAATAAAATCTTAAATTAATACAGTATTTATCATATTTTTGTAATAATTTAATCATTCTCTCTTGAAATACACTATCCTGTACTTCAGATACACACAGTTACCTGCTGACCCATTTCAAAGTACATCAGTGTCCCACCCTGTGACTGGCCAACATCCCTGAAACTGGAATGCTATAACCTTGTGCTCCTCAGCTGCACCTCACGGTGAAAATTTAGCTCTAGATGAGTGTATCCAACTGAATAATTGTGCTGCTTCCAAAAAATATGCTTATTCATGCATAGAGAGACCATTACTGTAGCATGTGTTAGTCACAGAAGTAATTAACAGTTTCTTTCATCAGCTTTTACTTAACACCTATTTGCAGTTTCTATGCATTCAAACCATGCTTGAACAACAAAAGAAAAAAAATTGCCTGTTCCATTAACAAGTCTCACACTCTAACGAGACATTTTTGTTTCAATGGCACAAAATTAGCTCAGTCACAGTATTGTTGAGTCAACTTTTGCTCCAGTAACAACAGAGATTTTCTCATGCATTAGAATGAACAAGTACATGAAAAACAAACCAACAAAGTGTATTGCACACAGAACTTAGGATGGAGAAAAAAAGATTTCAACAGTACAAAGGCTCTAATGCTTGTTAAATATGAGAATTCAAATACTCAATAAACAAAACACCCTCACTGATGATCAGTACTAGTTGCAGGTTTTTTCATACACTGCACCACCTATGTGTTACAAAGGTTGCAGTAATGGAACAAAATCAGAGCAAACAAAAAAAAATTCACCAACTATAATCCAAGTTAAAATCCTTGTTTCTCTTATTTCACTTTAAAAGTACACATTGTCATTCACACAACTATATTCTTGAAGCTTTAGAAACTCAAATAACACTTAGTTGTGGCAGTTTAGCTTTGTTTTCTTGTGCCAGCTAGGTAACTAAAGGTGCAGTTATTTGCAGTGTCATTTCTGGCCCTGTCCAGAGGACTTGAAGGGGCAGGGAGGGCACATGTGCCAAGGAGTGGTACAGAAGGAAGGGAAGGTGACCTACGCTGCCACCTGAAGGACTGCTAAGAACACAACTGGTGCAATTTTATGTCACTTACTGGATCTAACCAGCCTAGATTAAAAGCAGCCTCAGGACTTGAAATCTGCTACTGTATTCCTGAAAACCAGTCTTGGGCCTGGAATTTTTAATACTTTAGTTTTTATAGTCTTATAGGAGGTTGCCTTGGTTTCATTTCTAAAAATGCTTTAATCTGAGACAATAAGTATTGCTGAATTGTCTGTCCTGTAGAGAAATTACTCACCTGTCAACTTTGCAAGCTTTGTACCAGCCACCATATTCTCCAAAAGACGTGCCATCTTTCTGCTTTCCCTAGAACAAAGGTATTGTTGGAAAAAAAAATCTGATTTGCAACTTAAACAAGTAAAAGCTCCAAAAAGATTTACAACAATGGTCTTACTTTGCATTCTTCCCTCTCTTCTGCATGCATCCAGATAGGCTTATTTTCATCTGGTGAAACAAGAAAAGTATTTTGTAGAAGAACAAAACTACAAGGTATTGATTGTTTGATTTTCACCACTCTGAAATGAAGTTGTGAACCAGGGAATTATACTATTGCCACCATGAAAAAACCTTACTGTCCATACTACAAGCAGCAGATAAATAAAACATGCACCTCTTTCACAGTTTCACAATTCTGGCTCCTTTTCTTATCTGAACTCAGAAACAGTTACTTCTGAGAAGCTTTGAAGTCAGTATATACTGCCACCCATTTGTCATGTGTCGAGTTCTGTGCTAGAAAACATGAATGTATTTCTTTTATCATAACAACTACTTTGACATCTACTAAGTGGTGCACAGGCTACTGTCACAGAATGAAAAAAATAATGAAAGTTCTTTACTGGGATTTTTAGTTTATAAAATGACTTCAAGGTACTACCAATTTAAAGGTAGTCTCCCCATTCTTCAAATGTGTTAATGGAGGGCTTGCATTAACAATGTCTTTATTTATGTCACTAAAAATCTTGCATTGACTTTTTACTGTGACTGGAAAGCGATGGACATTTTTCTGCCTCTATAAAAATACCAAGATTGAGTTTAGTTGGGCATAAGATAAATTATGTCAGAAATACAATCCATAAAACATAAACCCACTAAGTCTACCTCATGTTTTTGAATCAAATGTTTACTGCTGTATCTAAAAACTTTCTTATGATGAATGTACTTCCAACACATCTATTTGCCTTTTAAGTCCACCTAAAGCAGACAACAATTTTAATCAGGACACTATTGACTTCCTGCAAATTTTATTTCGTAACTACAAAAATAAAACATAAATTCAAATCTAGGGACTCAGTTTCTTACCATCTACAGAGCCAAACTCCCGTTCATGAGCGCGAGTAAGAATCTCTTTGTATAAAGTTTCCGCTTGCTTAAACTTGCCCTGTTTTAGATAGCAGGATGCCTAAAAACAAAATACCCCCCAAAAGATATCAGCACACTGCTTTATTTATCTTTATAAATAAGAAATTCAATACATGGTGGATAAAAGTGCATTTCAATTAATGAGAAACCTTGTCTCAGATCTACTTTGGGAAGGGCTTACCAGATTGTTCTTTGTTTTTGCAACATTTGGATCATCTGGTCCCAGCTTAGTTTGGTAGATTTCAAGTGCCCTCTGATAGTAATATTCAACCTCCTCATATTTACCCTGGTTCTGGCATAGCAAAGCCAAGTTATTTAACTGCTTGGCAACATCAGGGTGATCTTTCCCCAAGACCTGGAAATGAAATACACTGTATTAAAACATTCTGTAATCATCATGTCAGGGTTTAGAAATAAATCATTTAGAGACATCCTGTTAGTTTTATTCCTCCTCAATTCAACATGAGGACGACAAAAGCAAAAGCTGCATTTCAAAGATATGAAAATGACTCAATTCTATTGCAAACTGAGAATGATGCAGAACAATCCATAAGAGGAACAAAGTAAGCAGTAAAACAACATTATATGGAGAGTATTACATAAACCTGAAGGTGCAGTCTCATGGACTAAAATAGAGAATAATCAACTTAAAATTTTTAACTAAGTTTCCTTTTTTTAATTCCAATGCTCTTGTCAAATCAGCGACTATTTAGATATCACAAGGGAAGGAAACAGGTAAAGAAGGTTACTCACAAAATACAGAATTTAGCATATACCCAGAGTACTCCAGCAGTTCCGCAGCACTACTGGAATTTCCTAGTGCTTTGAATTTCAGACACTCCCAACTACTAGGCATTGTTAACTCTAGGGTTTATCTGGCAGATCTACTCAGCCAAAGCATAAAAAAAGTAACTGTTTGACTTTGCCGTCTCGTTCACAAAGTCCCTTCAGAGGCGCTGTATTTGTCACTCATACCTTTTCTCTGATTTCCAGAGCTCGCTTACACAACGGTTCTGCTTCTTTGTACTTTCCCCGTTTACCATAAAGTACTGCAAGATTGTTAAGAGTTGCTGCCACCTGTCAACAGCAGAGAAACATTAATTACACTGAAATCTGCTGATACAAATTCTTGACAAATGAGCATATCTGCAAGGCATTGATGTTATCAAATTTTCCATGCACAGGATAGACCACTTGAAATTTGGAAGTGAAGAAATAATTATTATTAAATGCATACATATGCAGTAGAGGAAAGAAAAACCTAAATCATTAAATAATATTGCTTCATTTGTGGAAATGTCATTCAGTGCACACATCTTCCCATGTTTTTCTCTTACAAAGGCACCTCTCACATCTATACTTTGAGCTGCCCTTCGTCCCACAGGCTACAAAAGTATCACATGAATTTTACAAAAGCTTGATTTATGTTTCATTTACAAGCAGCAGTAAATCAAATCAGAAGTGCCCCTTCAATCTGAGTATAATAAAGTGATTTGAGTCAGCAGATTAAAATCTTACTTCACAAATTGATTTCCCATAGAAAATCCAGGCAATCCAAAATCAAGTATGGGCAAATTATTTATGGTGAAACAGCACTGAATATAATGTGGCCTCCTACCTTTACTGTTTAAAGACAAGCCAGGTCTTAAAACCTTTCCTGTTGAGTTTGATATTAGAATTAGTGGAAAAAAAGTTCAGTGAAAAAACAAATAAAACTATGATATTGCACGTATACAAACCGCTGGATGATCTTTGCCCAAAGTCTTTTCACGGATGGCCAAGGCATCATTCAGGAGATTTGCTGCATCTTTGTATTTGTTCTGGTCTCTGAATTGTAAAGAGATGTAATTAATACTGGGGATTCAGGAACGAAAAATCATAAAAATTAGCTGACTTCACTACTGACCTCAAGATGCTACTACAAAAGAATAATAATTAAGAATATATTCATAAATTAAGAAGTAAAACCCTGAAGCCTGTAACTGTCAATAGTTCGCAAGCTGAGGACTATACTGAGCATGTACTATTTCTATATTTCTACACTGATGTCTAATTTCTACCTCTAGATTACGTTGATGTGGGTAATCAAGACATGCCCCCTCAGTAGACAAAAAAAAAGTAGCAAAACCAGCTTCACTCCCAAAGCAAAGGCATAGGCAAAAATCCAGCAACTTGTTGGACTTTTAAGTACAGGGAGACATACAAATATTTTAGGAACCTCTTGAGGGTTTTAATAATAATTAAAAAAGGAAAATAAATTTAATGGAAAACAGAACAGGGAAAAAATTCTAGTCTGAATGTAAAAAGGTAGCCAAATACTAAGTATTTATTTCACTGGTATTTATCTATGTCAGCATACAAACCTGTACACCAAAGCAAGTATGTTCAACATAGTGGCAACATCAGGATGGTCATGCCCTGAAGTCTTCTCCAGATCTTCAAGAGCTTGTTTACAGAGAGGTACAGCAACCTCATATCTACCTTGGGAAGCATACTGGATAACAAGATTATGTAGAGTCCGTAATCTTGCCGGAATTTCATAGCCACCTTGTTGGGCAGCAGCTGCTGCACTGCTATGCTGCTGTTGAACTGAAAGAAAACCACAAAATTTCAACTTGTATAAAAGATGACTGTAAATAAAACATCTCACATGAGTGCTCAGTGGCACAAAATGAGACTCACTGAATTTTATTTCTTCAATATACAGAATTAGTATTAGAATATATTTCACAGCACTCAGGCTGTCTTAAACAGTGACAGTGGAAATATGACTGTTTTATTCTTCATATCCTGTCCAGTATTGTATTACTATTATTTTTACAATTCTAGTAGCTCAAAGGGCCAAATGTAATAAACTAATGAAGAAAGTAGGAAACTATTGCAGCTCAGCAAACCATTAACATTCTCAAGATTATATCACAATTTTGCACTTACAAATATAGCTGTTTCCATATGGAAACGAACACTAACATAGACAAGCTGAATATCTGCAGAAAAGCTTTTTCTTTTATTCTCCTTCTCTAAACATACGAATTTTTTTGTTTCCTTTTGTTTGCTATACCAAGGAGCACTTAAGGTTAGCACATAAAGGACTGAAACACCTTGGATGCCAGAAATAACAGCTGCAAGACAAAAGGCCCTGAGTCGAAGTCAGCCCTTAAGTTTTACTCACTAACCCTCAGGCTTAGCCTGAGCCTTATTTTCCAGTAGCTCCTAACCTTTGGTTATTGCAATCCTCACTCTCCCACTGCCCCCAAAAATTTACTACCTCTTTTCTCTTCACCTGATCAATTTCTGAGATTTACAAAATTCCCTCTAACTCATTTTCATTAAACTCTGGAGAACGCACAAGATAAAGGCTCCAGCAAGAGCCTGACTTTATTCTCTCCTTTCTATTAAGCAAAAACCACTCTCACAGAAAGTGGAATCGCACAAATCCAAGCCTATTCCCAGACTCACTGCCTGCCAAAGCATTTCAGCATTTCAGCATTTTTTTGGAGGTCAGAGTAATCACTGACACGTCAACTTTGTCTTTTGTAAAGCAAAGTAAGGTAGCTTTGCCTCTCAACCTTCCTACTACAAAATTCTAGGGAAGCAAGGATGAGCTAGGAAGGAGTTCACGATCAACACTGACCTACTATAAACTCTTCAAGTATTCCTTTCAGTGCTGGCTATGGATAGCTTTACTATGCTGTCAAGAATGCAGTGTACCTCCTGTGTATGCCCATAAGGAAATTTGAAACTGCTGATTGCAAAGGCGGGTCCCTTCAGACATTTTCCCTGAAATCATTTGTCTGCTAAGAACCACTCTGCTCCCAGCACACTGCACTGACTCTATAACACCAATATGTTCTTTGTTTACACACATACAAAAACCACATTCCACTAAGCAAAGCTTATTTATCTACCAACAGCTTTTTTCAATCACACTACCAAACATCTACCTCAAGCTCCACTGCATATTCCTCAGTCCTTCTCACCTGAAGACAAACAATACTTCCACAATTAGTATTAAAACTAATGCAGACAACCTTAGCAGAGGACAAAAGACTACATGAAAAAGATTTCACACTAAAACCTGCCACAAAAATCTTAAATCAGATCATTAAAAAGGTCTTGAACAGAATTCACCATCTGGTCAGAATCTGCCTCAGTCACTTGCAACTAACCATTCTGAGGCCCAAAAGAAGGATAATGGGACAAATTGTGAATTTAAATCAGTCTTAAGAACTTTACAGCAGCTAGTAAACTCTCTTCGAAAACCTAGGCCCCAGTTCTGTACATACCAATGTACAGAATGTATATCAATGATTGGATTCCTTATTCTAGCAGAGGAATTCACCACCCCAGCTGTGTCCCACAAGACCCCAAGCATGGATCCATTTTTGTAAAGAGCATCTTTATATTCTGCACTGCAGAAACACACCAACAGTGTGATCTGAAGTACACTTACTTCCTTGTCCTTGGTCATCTTCATCATTGGGAAACAGATCATCCAAAGGCTCTTTGGTGGAATCCGTATCTTTATCCTCCTACAGAACAACCCCAAACCCAACAAATTAAATCTAAGGCATAAGAGGACAGTCCAGTTAATCAGCAATACTAAAGGAAAACCCCACATTCAGAATTTCAGAACTGATGAGAAGCACATTTCTGACTTAAGTTTTATAAACGTCTTAGACTTAAATGTATTTACACACTCTGTCCCAAACCAATACAGGACACCTTCAGAAGGGCCAGGAATAGAAATGAGGTCTCCTAGATTTCAGTCTCAATTTAAGCACACAAGAACACATTTGCTATTCTCACAGAGGCATTAGATCTCATGAAAGTACCCAGAAAGAGTAAGCGCTACTCAGTACAGAATTGTCTATGGTACTTTTTTTAGTCATAAACACAGCTATAGAGGCAAGAGAGTGGAGTAAGGAGACCTCAATTTCTGAGTACTCAACTTCTGTGCAAATAATATGATTTTGCAACTATAATCTGTAAGGTTCAAAAATAAAAAAAAAACAAAACAAGAACACTTGAAAGGAAGTTCATTTGCAATAGCCTCCATCTGGAACTGTATTAACTTCTGCATCAGTGCATACTGATTTTAAGCATCCAAAGATCGTTTCAAATGTACAGTGAAGAGACAGATCATCCTTCAGTCCTGTTTCCTTAATGCTGAGCCAATAAAAATAATATAATAAAAAATAAATATAATATAACAAAAAATAACAAATAGTTGAACTTCTCAGAAATTACGAGCTCAGTAAGGAGAAAACCCAGAGGCAGAACACATTCTTATTTTTCTGGCTGTCCATCCAACACCTTTTTCCGCAGATGAGAAAAAGCCAACTGCTGCTGCTGGCATTCAAATTCAAGGATGGCAGAGCAGAGGCACTGCAAAACCAGCAAATTGATAGGTCTACATGTCAGATGGGAAGTTCATAATTTTAAGTGTTGATCACAACCTCATACCGAGTCTATACAACTAACTGTTTAAAAGGCTAGAAACAGAGACTGTCCATATGGTTAGTGAAACTATAAAGATGCTTGGCTTACTTGGATTCTATTTGTCAATTAAACCTCAAATAATGGAGCTATTTAATCCATCTGCAGATTACAGTCTGACAGTATAGCACATTGAAATCCCAATATTCCCTCCTCCTGCCCCTTTTCTGAACAGGCTTCCCTAGCAAATTCATCTACAAATACCAAGTCATGGAACAGCACTGAAAACTCCCGCGTGCAACTGACCAAAACAACTCTCACCACATACAATAGTTAAAAAGGATTAGTCAAGCAGTCAGTTAAGCACAACTAAATCGCATCCATTTTCAACCATTAGAACTGCTAAAATAATTAGTTAGGAAAAACTGCTCTTTCCAAGACACTGCTGAGAAGGTCTGAACAGACAAAATGAGATCCTTCTCTACAGTGCCACCTAACCTAAGGAAGCAAAATAAAATTATAAAAAGAAGGGCAAATAAATCAGAAGTCTTTTTAAGTAGTAAGTTCCTTCTGTAAATTAAAGATGCATCCATTTTCTCACTGAATCTAAGAATACATAACACAATGGGCTTGTAAACATGCAGATGATCGCAATGTCTGGGAGGTGGTCCTGAAAGGGGATTCAGTAACATTTTATCCTTGTGTAAATTCTCAACAGATAAAAAAGCTACACACTGATTTCACTGGACAAAAATTAAGTATTTTTCCTGCAGCCAAGTCCTCTAGGTACTTAAAATGTCTCACAGCTTAGATTTCTCACTTATTTTAACTGCTGAGTTTATAGAAGTGGGATTTTTGCTTTGGTCCAGTTCTTCACTTTTTTAAGCTTACATGATACTAAATGAGTATTAATGAATTTTGTTCCTCATGTATTTTATTATCTGCAGTAAAACAGATACTCTCTTAAGATAAGAATGAGCTCTAAGAATCATTCTGCAAACTATGTGACACTAGTACAAGGTACTATTTTAATGACAAATATATGTTAGGGACAAATAAAATGTATCTGTTATTTCTTGTTAAACAGGCAGATTACAACACGTAAATGTAGGGTGCTTTTACTGTTTTACTAGACAGGTACTTACTGATGGTGAAATATCATCATCATATTTTTTTAATTGATTCATGAATTCTAGATGTTTCTTTTCTTCCTCAAGCTGAGCCACAGACTGCTCACTTTTCTGTAGTTTCTGCTGCGTATTGGCTAGTTCATCCCGTAGCCACTGATTCTCCTGGCATAGCCGGCGAACCTGAGCCCGCAATTTCTGCTTCTCTGATTCCACTGCATTTAGGTGATTTGACAAGGCCATCATTACCTGAAAAGAAGAATGCGTCACATGATATACTTCCCCTAGAATGCAGTCCTGTACATAACATACACAGCTTTCATTATTTAAACCTAAGTCAGCTGTACAATCTGCTAAACATTCACATTTCTCTCCTTTTTAGATCTGGTTCTCACTTTTCCTCTAAATGTTTTTACCATTTAGAATCACAGAATGGTTTGGGTTGGAAGGGAACTCTAATGTCATCTCTTTCCAGCCCCCTGCCATGAGCAGGGGCACCTTCCACTAGACCAGGCTGCTCAAAGTCCCATCCAACCTGGCCTTGAACACTTCCAGGGATGGGGTACCTGTTCCACTACCTCACCACCCTCATAGGGAAGAATTTCTTCCCAAATCCAACCTAAACCTACTCTCTTTCAGTTTGAACCCATTCCACCTCGTCCTATCACTACATGATCTTTGAAAAGTCCCTCTCCAGCTTTCTTGTATCCCCTTTTAGCCCTGTAAGGGGCTTTAAGGTCTCACTGGAGCCTTCTCTTCTCCACCCCTCTCAGCCTGTCTCCAGAGCAGAGGTGCTTCAGCCCCCTGATCATCTTCATGTGCCTCCTCTGGACTTGCTCCAACAGGTCCACGTCTATCCTTTGTTGGGGTCCCAACCTAGAGGAACTCCTTACTAATGATTGTTTTCCATGACGCTATCAGAAGTTAAAATTGTTCCAGAATTCCCTGAAGATTAAATATAATCTTAAAATGTATGAAAAATTTGAACTAGATTACTGAACTGGAAATCTTTGTTCCACTAACATGAAATGGAGCAGTAATACTTTTAACTTGCAGGATCACAAAAATAACCTAAGAACTAACACAGAGTTCTAAGCTGGCATCTTCCAGACAAAAAAAGGATTTGTATACATGCTTATAGTTCCTAAGGATGAACACCTCAGCATAATGATAATACTTCAAAGGGACACTTAAACGACTGAGATCTGAATATGCAACTGAACATACAATTTATAGATGCATTTTATATTACTAATCATAAGCTTGAGTGTGCAGACATTCAAACACAGTCACATTAAGGACAAAAAATAGAACATCCATAAAAGCAGCTTGCTTGGACTGGAGATTTTTTTGCTGAGCAAAGTTAAATGAAAAAGGAGCTTATTAAATGAAAGCCAAACATTACTAGCAGAAGATACTCTCCCTTCACTGTTTATGCAATCTCCCACTGACACATGTAGAACAGCTGGCAGCAGTCCCAGGAAGCATACCTTGCAAGAATGGACCACTGGTTAGAACACAAATCTTTTAGATCAGTTAGACATCCCCAAGTTACTAATATTTCATCTCCTCAATTTCATGTTTTTTTAAAAACAAAGTTATCTTTAAGTGGTTTTAAAATAAGTATTTCATGTGAAACAGATGGTGTCCTTAGCAGAAATTTCAGGTGTCAAAATATTCACTAAGCCTTTAGAAACTTTTTCCTACAAAGGTAAGGAAAATTCCAGGTATAATTTCCTAATACCAGTCCAAAGCTTCAGACTTCAGCACCTACCTATTTACATATTAAAAACTGTTCTAAAACTTTTACTTACCTGGTTGATTCAAACAGTGGCATTTATATCATGAGAAAGCATATTTAGGAAAATTGCCATAATAGTGTCAACGTATTCAAACACTGAACAAGCTACAATGGCAAACTAAAATATTTCGTAGTCTTACTCGCTAGAATTAACTGAAAGAAAAGTCTGGTTACTTCTTCAGCAAAGTCAGTTTCATTTTCATGGAAATAACACATCACCAGACCTACATGTATGCCACAAAAAACATCTATTTCCATGTCTTAAATTTAAAAATTTTTTAAAAATTACTACATTGTTACAACTCAAAGCATGCAGGAAGAGTAACCTTATCAGGTCTGAGAGCAGCAGTCTGAAGTGTAATTGGCTTTCTAACAAAGGCAGCAAATGCAGACTTCTTGGCTCCTCACCACCACAGTTCACAAAGTACCGTGTGAGGCAAACAAGGCAGGAACATCTGCAACTGAGGCTCCTGACAGAGCCAAGAATCAGAACTAGCTTTTCAGTGTCCTAATACTACATAGAGGTTACTCATTCACTTGGACATCTTCTACAAACATCCATTAAAGGTAACTCAACTATTGCCATTTTATTCCATGTATCTGCTAGCATTTTCCTATACAAGGCATCAAAGTGTGTACAACATAAAGCCTGACAGCCTGCCCAGGGCTTCTACATTCCTCTGTCTGATAACCCACATTTCATTCTCTCAGTCTCAATTCACCATGATCCAATGCACACAACTTCCAGATCACCAAACAGTAATAGCTCGATCCAGAAGAGAACTCTGAGCACAGTTATAGACCAACAGAAAGCCTGTTAATGAATAAGTAACTCACTGGCATTTTCGACTCATTTGCAAACACTCTGCCATTTTACAGTGATGACTGTCACTTCACATTGTTTCAGGTTTTTGACTTAGTACAAAATACCACGAAGTTTTATTGTAAATATAGTCCTGACAACCCAATAAACATGCAACTTTTCACTCATCTTCTGCAGATGATACCTTCCTCGACTAAGAGACCACAGAAATTAGCTCAGGGTGCTCTCTTTAATGCATCAGTCAAAGTTGTTCAGATTCTGTACTCAGATCTTAAACTTTAAAATGCTTTTAGTTTCAATTTTGGTTTAGTAAAATGTTCAAAAAACATTAGAGATTCTTAAGGTCTAAGAGCATCATGAGCTACTATAAAAAATCTGAGTCAAGGGAACATAGACATGAATTTGAGGCTACACCAGAGCTCAAAGGCTAGAGCAAATTCATTTATATATGTGTTTGTGTGAGACCTTCCTATGCAATCATTTAGAGCTAAAATGCCACTGCTCAGTTCTTCAGCTGCTCGAACATTACCTGCCTAATGCCTAATGCGGAAAAGTCTAAACAGAAAATGTTAGTCTCACTGATGTCAAGTGGAGCCCAGTCTTGAGCTTCAGTGCTTTAACACTGAACACATTCTTTAACACAGCACGATGGACAGTACCTCTATTAATTACACTACCTTTTGTCCATAATATACAAGAAGAATTAAAATGCCCCAGCATATTACTAATATCTGGAGAGAAATGTCCAAAATGCTTAATTTTTACCACAACTTTACCTGTGCTTCACTAAGGCCAAGCTCCAGCATTTCCAGTGACTTTCGAATCATGTTTGATTTTTCTTCAACCAGATTAGTTTCATCATCTTTCTTCAAACATTTCAGTGTTTCAAGTAAGCTCTGTAAAATTGAATTGTGTTCATTCTTCAGTGCCTCTAGTCCATTAATCACTTGCTTAGTTTTGGCAATGATTTCATCTTGAGTAAGCTTCTCCAACTTCTCTTCCTTTAAATACACCATTGTGGACATGTTTTCATACATTCTGAAATGGAAGAGTATGCTAGTTAATACAAAAGGAAAAATAAAATAAGCAAGTAACTCTGTAACTGAATAAATTTTGAAATGTATATTCAGAATGTGATTATATTTGTGCACAACTCTTACAATGTTTAATGTCTTGAGTTTGAACAATTTCAAGTTTTCCAGTTTCTTCTTCCAGATTTAATACTAATACTCACTGACAAATCAAAAAACAACACATAATGAAATACAGACTATCATGTGACATTAGAATTTGCAGCAATTGCTGAAGAACAAGGCTGCGTCTCCAGGATTCTGGCTTGTGCCACAGCAAAGCAGCTGGTGTATAAAATACATACTATAATAAATATAGCTATTTGCAGATGCCACTAATCTGCAGCTCTCTAAAAAACTCCACAAAATAGAGCTTGAAGAATTTGAAGAAATACCATCCAGCCTTCTGAAAGAGTTCATCAGTCAAACATGAGAAAAGTCATCTTTCTCCTGTAAAAAGGAAACACCATCCTCATTCTTTCCCAAGGGCTACAAAAGCTCTTATCACTATATATTTTGAACATCCAACTACCCCTAGGACAAGTTTAATTCATTATTTAAACTCTACAGTTAACACATAGACATTCAATTGCCTACAGGTCTAGATGTAGCTGTTTTGATGAAGATGCAATACCTGTCTCATGCTGGAAAAAACAGTTTCTATAGCACAACCCTTGCAGCAAGAAACATTTCACTGTGCTATTTTGTCAGTACCTAAAGCATTACATTAAGGATAGTAAACTTCTGGATGTCTGTCACTACCTCTACCAAATGCAAACGAAAACCCAAAAAAGTTTAGAAACTCACGTACTCCAATTATCACACATGATGTTAGTGAAGTGGCAAACAAGCTTAACAATGTGAAAATGCAAAGAGAAGACACACAAATCATTTGAACCTTTTTAAATGTCACCAGAAAAATGTTCTATAATGAAAATAAAGACTTGAGAATTTACTCCTCTGTAAGTATTTATATCTTTGAGTGAACCAGGAAGTATAAATTAGAATAAAATAGGAAAGATTTTTCAAAAGCAATAAATTATCACATCTATGTGAAGACACCTGGGTAAGCACTGATAAATTAACATTTAAAATTAATTAAAACTGTATTAAAACATTGTACTACAGAAGCAAGTCTAATTTTAGAAGAAAGCAAAAAAAATTAGAACCACTTTAGTCTTGAATTAAAACTGCTGTAAGAACATGCATATATGCACATCACGACAACAGCCAAAGGATGTGCTCTTATGCTTTTGTATTACATTAAAAATAAAAGACTGCTCTTTCTGTTTATGTGTACTCAAATTCCCCTCTCTGTTATGATCTCCTGCAATACAATACCCAAAAGGCATATCCACTTGTTACCAAACAAAAGCTGTACATGACACTGGTTTATTTTGTAATAATCTATTGTCTGAAAACACAGATAATTTGAGAAGATTGAACTTAGTTTTACCCAAATTTATTATAATAACTTCATATTCACAATAAATCAATATGGAACATATAAATCTGTATAAAGCCACTAATCTAGCATGGCATAAGAAATTAACCCATGAAAACCTGATGAGGAGAATGATATTTACACATTTCCCATTTATAACCTGAGAACTATTACCCAGAATGCTTAAAAAGACAGTTTTGAAGTATAGACTCCCAGATGTTGTGTAGAAAAATGAACTGCAATTTAACGGGGGCCAAATTTGTAAATAAATGCTTCTAACACACACTCATATAAGAAATTGTTATGGATTATGCTAACTTCAGCAGAAAACGCAACCCTAATTACTCTCGGCACACTTTTACAGCCTCAATTAACAATTTCCATCCCGAATGCAAAGAACTGAACCTTTGATTATAAGGAAGTAAAACCAGCAGAGACGTCTAATGAAGTGACCATTTGTGTATCTTCTGTGAACAGGGATAGCAGCAATTCCTGCTGCATGCCTCAGTATTGTCATTCTGCAGCAAAGACGAAAATCAGATGTTTGCATACATACATGTAATGCACGTGTAGATGCTGTCTTTAAAAAAATTACACATCTGAAACACCTCAGCAGAAATAAAATTAATTCTAAGGTATGAATACAGATAAATTAACACTCATAAATTAACAGATAAATTAACAGGCCCATAGCTCTGGCTGAATACACTGAAGCTGCAACTAAGGATGTTTAAGCCAGCACAGCAGCTTTTGAGGAGAGGAAAAGCAGGTTTAAACCTGATGGGGCAAAAACACACTAAAATCATCCCAGCAGCAGACCTGCTTTATGAATACATGCCTCCTGACTCAATCCAGTGTGCCAGATTTTTTAGCTGCCTCATTCCAACCCAAATGCAGCTAAAAGCTTCCACTGCCTCTGCACTACCAGTACAAGGAACCTACTGGAGCTGGAGCCAAGCCAAAAACTGCATCAAGACACAGACTGACCCGAAGATCCTTGCAGCCTGGGAGAGGGACTCTCAAGTCTCCTCTACTGAACACTGTTAGAATTCCAATCTCTACCACTGACAGGAAACAAATAAGTCTTTTAGGGTAAGTTTTGCGAGGTGTCTGTTGGTGTTCAGAGTTTTACAGATTGTTCCTGGGAGAATAATTTAGAAAACAGGAGGATAACAAACAGGATAATTCATCCTGCTATCACATCTGACTCTTTGTAGAAGTAAAATTAATGAATAGATATCTAATAGCCTTTAAGAGTAGTGTGAAGGTGCTGTGCTATTTCCACGATTTTTAAAAAACGTATTTTACAAAAGATCATTGCCTATTCATCAAACAAGCCCATATTTGAATACATAATCATATAACTGGGGATGGTTTTGTAAAGGGCAAGGACTTGGATTCAATGACCCCTGTGAGTCTCTTCCAACTCAGCATATTCTGCGATTCTGTAAATTAGATTTGAATATCCTGAGGCAGCAAACTCCACACAGGAAGCAAACAAATGAAGTTTGTACGGAGGATGTATACAGAGGAAAGGAGACAAAACCTACCCGGCCCTTCTATTGTCACTTCTCTGAAAATGTTAACTCTTTCTTCCTATACTTTTTCCTTACAGAAAAAAAGGGCATAGGCAAAGGCTTCTTAGGCTCCTGTAAGTTTTGTCCTGCACTCCACTGCGCTGCAAATTTTACCTGTTGTAGGGCAGGAATTCTAGATTCAAATACTAGTTTTTAGCTCAGTGTACAACTGAAAACAAAGCAAAGAATTAAGATGTACAAATGTTTATAAAACAGAATTTTGGATGAGGAAAAAAAAAAGGTGCAATGCAGCCAGAGTTACAGACTCACCAGCTGGCTTAAGAAATTTACATATTATATTAAGTATGTGTCTGTGTAGATCTTGAGTATTATCTTCCTTCTTTGTTTGTGATACTATTGATTATACTGAAGTACAAGTCACTTAATGCTTTCCGACTTTTAGAAAAATCAAGTCACTGTCTTAAAACACACAAAAATTAGTTAACTTTGACAGATCAACATAAAAAGCCCTGCAACATCATCTACTAAAGAGGTTTCCACAACATTTTGTAACATAAGCTCAAAACAAAGAAATGGACTGAGAATAGCAGGAGTCTGAACCAAAGAAAGCACAAAGAAAGCAAAGCCAAGCCTTTCAGTCGTGTAAGTGTTGGGATAATCTCACCATATACAAACAACTTGAGTGGTTGTTGTCTTTAATCAGTTTAAGTATTCTGTTATTCATAAAACTTTCAAACCAACTACACTAGTAATGCCGACATCACAAATTTCTGCCTAAATTCTCCCACAGACATACACATATCACAGCCAGCTACCTAAGCTCTACAGCTCATATTTAAAGATCTCTTAAAGAGCTTTTCCTACTCAGCTGTTTTTAAAGACGAGTCATTTTCCTGCAGATCGCCTCAAAATATTCCTGAGCCAAAACATATATGAATCCCTCTCTGCATAGGAAAACCTAACAAGGAAGAATTTTATTCTAAAAAACCCGTGAGATTTTTTTTCCTTGACTAAAGATTAGCATGGATTCTAAAAATAAATAAATAAAATAATTCTAATTTTTCTTCCTTGTTATGAATCCCTAAGGACTCCCCCTCTCCGTATTGGTATTTTCATTATTTAATGGGTTTCAAGTACTAAAAGCTTGGAAGATAAATTTTTAATGTATTTAGAGTCTGATCATTATTGTTGCAAAATACAATTTTAAATAAATAAATTATAAAAACCCCCAAGCCTAAACTGCTTTGTCAAGCCAAATTCTCCCTAAACTTATTCTCTGAATATACAGCTAACAGGCAGCATAGCTGAAAATTAAGGAATAATGTGTTTGCATATAAAAAAGAGTAAATCATCTTCCCAACAGTAAAGCTGCTACAAGACTGGCTCAAGCAATACCTATGGGCTCTGTCACCTACATACACTGCAAGCTCCACAAAGTTATGGTGGAAAGTTATCCTAATCTGAGCTTTTTGTATCTCTAATAGGGACCTATCAGTTCACTGTTTCCTAATAATAATCAGTCTATCCAGGGCTTTTCACCCTAATTTCACTCTTAGTTCCTCCTAATTAAATGGCAAGGCTCAGCATCCTACATCTGCCGTGTGCTTGTTTCAATTTTGTATGAGCTGCAAATTACAAGTCATTAATTCCCTGCTCAGAGAAAGAGCAGGTCTCATTACATCATGGAAAGCACCATCTTCAAATACTACGAGCTGCTTTAACTGCTAATCTTCATAATGTGGAAAACTGCCTTCTCAAACAATCCTCAAAACATCACAGGCTGTTCCGTGCACAAAAAGAAACTGAGCAACAAAGGCAAGAGATGAAAAACACTTTGGGAAGGACTGAGTAGTGTGTCAAACACTGCGTTAGTCGCACCCCTCCCGCAGGCAGCTCGGCGACAGCAGAAATGACAAGGATGAATCACTCACAGATGCCTTTCATCCGCTGAGAAAGGTATTTGTAAAAGCACTCAGACAACAAACACTCAGTTTGGACTATATTGCTGTTATGGTTTACAGTCAAAAATCTCCAAGTCCGAAAGAACAAAGATAACCTGTTGTTTATTTTAAATTTAAGATGTTAAATTTCTTATTATCTGTGAGACTATTTCTGCTGTCACATGTCATATTCCCATAAGGAATATTTATAATCTTTCCCTTTTTGTTTGATTTGCCTTCCTTTTAGTTAAAATAATCCCTTATACTCAGGAATTTTGTTCCATTATACGATGTCTAAACTCCCAGAGGAAAGTAACTTTTTCCTCTTGACATATTCAGGACTGCAGCTTTCCTGCCAGTGCTAGTCATCACTCTTCTCATCATCTATATTTGAATCCGCACAGAACAGAAAATCTGGAACTGCACCTGCAAACAGCGTCCTGGTGGAGATCAGACTTAAGGCACACTCGCTGACCCAGTTCTATAAACAGAACACTGCTGCACTTCTGCACTGCCTCGGGTTTCCAAATGCATGAGCTCAGAAAGCACCTCCACCATGTAGCACACAGGTACACCAGCTACCTTAAAAATAACTCGGTGAGGACAATTAGCAGCACATACTGGAGGCCGTAAATCACTGACCAGAAGCAGATAAGAGGATGGAGTTGCACATGACCTAGCAACCAATATTAAGCTACAGAGAAACTCACCCTCTCCAAGGGGAGTCACTTTTTCTACCAACTTCCAGCTGGTAAGCATCTGAATTTTAAAAAAATCTTACTGTGCCCCTCCTGGCAGCGTTCAACTCGGAGCTAGCCCCAAATGTAGGAGTCTGCCCTACCACTTGGTTTAAAGTGAAGGTATGCTAGTTAAATACTACAAAAATGACATCTGTAGTCCTTTAACGTCAAGGGCACATATCCCAAGGAAATCTCAGAATCACAATCATAATTTGACCTACAGCTTTAACATAACAAAATGTGTGTGTTGGTAAGCAAACTGGACAAACACTCAACCTTTGCAAAGTTTTAGCATTTTTAAAGGCAAGCCCAGTTAAGAAATGCACAATAAGCAAAGGACAGATTGACTAAAAGGTGTAAAACACAAAAAAACCTTAAATACTGGCAGAAATTTCCCCATTTCCAACGACGCTGTTGCTTCTCTCTTTAGACTGCCAGGAGCAGCCTACTCTCCACATGGCAGCAGTGGGAACAGGCTGTGTGGCCTCACGTTCTACTCCTGCATCACAGCAGCATCTATCTCTGAAAAACACCATATCAGGCTCTAGAAGACCCCAATGGCTACCAATAAGCCCATGCACTGCATTAAACTATGTTTAAGTGAAGAGGATTATGTACTTGTTTAGCTGAAGAACACAGTCACTGTACATCTACCTTGATAAATCTGGGAATCTTTTAATGTTGGGGCCTGCTATTAAAAAAATTAAAAATCATACCTTTCAGGGAAAATCTTCAGATTCTTTGGAAGATGAAAAAATTATTGCAGAGAAACACAGGTTAACAAACCATATTTGCTAAAAAAAGAGATGATAGCAAAAATAGCTCCTATAAAACCCTTAGCAAGGGTGATGCTGACACCTCTCCTTGAGAAAGCACAAGCTAAGATGATTTGCACTGCTGAGAAAGTACAAGCTATGAAGATTTGCTCTGCTGCAGAGTCCTTTGATTTAGATTTCTGTAGCGTGCTACTTCAACGCTAATGAACACTGTTTCTTAGCAATCACAGATGGATTCTTAAAGGTAACAAGCTTAATACTATTTTGAAATAGATACTTTCGCACATTTCATAGACAACTGGCAAAAATGCCTTGAGAGTTATTTCAGCCCTCGGCCTTCCTTCTTCTGTAGCAAGCAAACTAGTTTCACGAAAATTATTACTGCCTGCTGAAATAGTTAATTGAGTTAAAAATCTGTATACAGTATAAAAGTATTCAGTGACATAAAAGCCTTCTTTAACTACACGGATTATTCTTCCTCTTAAAGAAAAGATTATGGTGTCAATCCCTTGACCGTACTGCACTGAATAAACACTGGCTACTAGCTGGCATTTCAATTATCATGATACAGCAAATCTGTATCCTTTTAACTGCAGACAATCCAGATGACCTGTTCATCTAATTCCAAAATCTCTTTTAGACTCAAACATATCTGGAATTCCATAATGCTGCAGGCCAAATCCCATCTTGCTCTTCCTGTTCACATCCTGCAGCAGACAGAGACCCTCACATGATGTGACTGCCCCCTACACATTATTATGCCTATCCCAATTATTTGTGTGAAAGGAATCAAGGGAAAGTATCCTCTTTCTTGCATATCTCATCAGCTGCATTTTACCTTTCCAAAGGCCTAAAAATATAGTGATTAAAACACAGAATAGCAACATGTCCTGAAATCACTGTAGATTCTCTGAGAAGGGTTAGATCCTACAATCGGTCTGGATGTGTTGGAAGCACGGAAGAGAAAAATTCATTCTCTGTATACATTCCCAAGCCCTTCCAATATCTCGGATTTCAAATGAAACTGGATGGATATTAAGATCCTTCTATGCATTTGTTATCACATCAAAGATAACTCTTTGCCAAAGCTGAAACAAGTGCAAAAGAAATCTGACAGGCGTGTGTGTGTCTAAGGCAGTTCCACAGACCCAGTTAGCAGTCCAGAGGAGCTACATTAAAAGCCAGACTTTCAAGAAGGTGCAGCTTATAAACTCTTTGTTAATCGAGGCTGCTATCATCTGTTACATGCTGGTGGTTCGTAACTTTCTTACTCAAAATCTCAAACAGCCCTGTGGCAAGATCCAAACCCCATTCTCTTCCAGAATAATAAAACTGAACACAACCCTCTTCTGCTGTTTGGTAGTGCTGGGCCAAATCTAATGCTGATTTTTTTTAATTTTAGTTATGTCCATGGAATCTCTGAAGGCAGACAGACTGCAAATCTCCAACCCCTCGGAGCAAGGGAGTTGTCTCCCTTCTGTACCACTGTTGTGTCAACAGAAACAGCGTCTGTTGGTCTCCTTCAAAGCAAGCACTTCCTTAGTTTCTGTGAGCACTAATAAACATTTCCAAGCAGCCACCAATGAACTTGGAGAAAGGAGAGCCTTTTGCCTTCCCTAAAACACTGACACAACATACCAGTTTAGGCCACAGGAGATTCGCCTTTGGCATATGACAACAAAGCCCACCTCACTGGACCAATTTAACAAAACGATCATGACTGTATTAAAAGTTACAGAAAGACAGAATAAACTTACTCTAAACGCATCAGAAGGCAGAGGTGTAATGACTTAAAAAGTAGTTATAATTACCCTTAATTATTAAAAAGTCTTGTCACAAGAATCAAAGATACATCAGGAAAAAATCTAGGCTAATTGTTCAAAAATTGTATTGCAGTTTAGTATTTTGTAGTTACAAAGACACGTCATAAATTATCTACTTTAAGTGGACTGAAAGGAAATTTTGACTGTGTTTTTAAATAAATACTGTCAAGAAAGTTTGAATAACACATCCATCAACACTATCAAACTCCACAGTTTTTCCCCTCAATATTTCAAGAATCTACATTGATTTCTGTGTGAAAATGGCACTTGGCTCTTCCTGGACTGGCCAGCTTGTGCAACCAGGTCTTCAACGAATTTTGATAAATGTCTTGATAAGGCTGGTTCTTGCTGGTGTGAGAGACTTTGAGACTGGAATAGGCTTAGGGTACATAGGGTAATAGAGGAAATATAGCAACATCAAAAGCTACCTGTCTTGCAGTTTGAAGCTGACAATAGTAGAGACAAAATATTTTTCCAGCTTGACTCTAGTTCTTTCATTTTGCATCATTATTTTTGGACAAGAACTGCTTTACTGACTAATCAAAGTAAGCATCCATTTATGTTATTTATTTCTCTAATCTCTAAATAGCACTTAGGTAGAAGCACAGTAATGTTCCCATCAAATCAGTCTTCCAAAATACATTAAAAACTCTATCAGCTTCCACTTACTAACATCAGATCTATTATCTTAACCAAATCTACTTTTTATAGCATACCATAAACATCTAGAAAATGCATTCAGGAAGGGCAGAGAAAGCCACAGCTTGCCTTATACCATTGGACCTATGTGGAAAGCTCTGCTGACAATTTACTGTGAGTGCTGACTATGACGCTCTTACATGCTTGATAACATTGAAGAGAAGGGTAATTCGAACTGAAACAAGAAAAAAAAAAGCAATTTCTTCTGCAGACATAAAAGGAACATCCACTAACATTGTTTCAACACACAGCAGCCTTTAGGTTCAAGAAATCCTTGAATCTGGTTTCGAAGCTATTTAATAGTTTAGATTAAGATGCACAAACTGTGCAGTCTTCCTTCAAGCTTTAGGGAAAATATCTTCCTCCTGCTTATCCTTCCAATAACAAAAAAAAAAGAAACACAAAAACACTAACCCAATTCTTGCAAAAAGACTACAGAAAAAGTTTCACAATTAAACTGATCAGGGAAAATCGATACTTTCAATGGCAACTACCAGTTATGAGAATATTTTTTTTTTACTACCTTACATATTTAGTTTCATAGAAAGCACAGCAAATGATGCAACCATCTAGAAAAACAACTGCATATCACTCACTGTTTCTTACCTACAACTGCAGAAAGCTGATTTAGCTGTAAGGTTGGAAAGAATTTCCTTGTTAAGTACTCCATAATCTGGAGGCCTTATTCTGATGTTCTGAACTCTCCTGGGTCAGGAGATGCTGAGCAGTACAGCAGGCCCTACCCCAGCACTTCACGAAGGCATCTTAACATTCTATGCGCTCACATCTGAGGGCCAAACAATAGTTCCAGCCCCTTCTCCAGTTATCTTTCACATTCCTGATTTATCTTAGCTGGTGCTGGGCACAGGGTGTCCCTTCGGGACTCCTGAAACCCTTGCTGTGGTAACACCACTTGCATGACAGTCCCCACCACCCTGCTGCAGGACACCACTCTTCTGGTGGACTGATACAGAACAAGAGCACATACTAACAAACTGGAAAAATAAACACAGACGCTAAAAATTTCATTTCAATATTATTTTTTAAACCATCTCACTTGGATAATCTGTTTTGAAAGCATCCCCCTCCCGAGGACGGCAGAACAGTGGCCTCCTAAAACAACCATGCCATTAAAAGCACTGTATCATGCGCTTGCAAGCATTGCTCCATGTGCAGCCAGACTACAGGCTGCAAGACAAAAAAGGAAAAGAAAAAAAAGAAGTTAGCAAGCATATTTTCAGGCTATCTGTTATCCTAACAAATGGGTGTGGATCAAGATTCAACGGCCACGCAAAGTACAAGCAGTCACCGTAATTCAAACCTCACCGACTGCTGCTTTCAAAAACGGGCTGTGCATCTTTGCTCTCCACCTGCATTCAGCACAAGTTCCAAACCCAAGAATTTTTTTTCTTTAGTTAAACAATGTATTCCAACAGCGATATTTTAAGTGTGTGCTAAAATCAACATGCAGGATATGATTTTTACTTAAAACTCCTGTGAGAGAAATTAATACTAACTGAATAAAAAGTACTTAAAAGCAAGGTAATTGATTCATTAATCTGCCTTTATCTGTTTTCTAAACAATGGAAAGGAGATATATTTAAGTAACAGCAAATTACTGTGACTCTGAGACAAAGTCACCCTGTGATGCCTCGTCTTTTCAAAAGGCATAGAATGGATAACAAATTCCTTAAAAATTAGGACATCTGGCTGTGACACCTGTAAGTACCATAAGAAAACATTACATATCATCTCTGCACGATTTCTTAAGCCCTTGGGAGTGCCAACCAAGGACCAGCATCATGTGTTCCAGAATGGTCCCAGACCAGAATCTCATGAAGCAGTTTTATTACATCCTCTCTGTTAAACATAATTCTGCCTTACCACAGGCATAGTCCTCAGGTTCACACACCAAATCTTGCCAAAAGACATCATTCCTCAAAATTAACGTGTCTTTTTGAGGATTCATTCCTTCATACGTCTAGTAAGACCTCTAGGTCACTATCATGTAAGCTAACACACTGCCAAACATCATGATGACTTCTACACCCCTCCGTGTTCCAACACAGTAATATTCATTATATTGAATGCTACTAGACTGAACTGGGCTACTACATCCAGGGAAATCGTAAATATAAACAATAGCACATTCTTTTATTTTCCACACATTATTGCCTTCTATGTTCAGAGGAATTTAGAGACAGACACAGCCACTGAATCATCTGGTCTGGCTTCCTGCAAAGACCAGGCCATGAGCATTCATTCACTCACCAAGGCTATGGCTAGGCATAATAAGCTGGTGATGCTCCTTACCCAGCCATGCATTTCATTCATATCCCTGTCCATAATAAATCAAATTAAATGTATGTGCCTTTTACTGGATTATTTTTCAATCAGAGGTGAGGAGACAGAAAAGAAAAAAGGGTTCAGGCCATAAACACAACCAAAATACACCTGTTTACCCAGACTGCCATGCAGCAAGCTGTGTTGATAGAACGAGGACAGGGAACAAGCAGCAGGACTGTGGAACTACATAAACCAGCACTGAGATGGAAGAACACTTCATCTACATCCTTAGAGGTCAATTATATATTCCTATCCTGTCAACAGAAACATTATAGAAGGTTGTAGTCCCCCTCCTACCTCAAAACTATAACCTCCCCTACGTCCTGACAGATTACCAGTCCCCCAAATTGCATTAATCTGACTACACGCTGCCGCTGTGGGGGAGAGGAATCCCACTTCTTTAACCAACCCTCCTCCCTCTAAACATGCACTAAATGTGATTGGGAGCTGGGGGAGAGCAGGGTGGAACATCCAGTTTAAGCGCATGAACGAATGAAACATTAAAGGTGGGGGTATACTAAAATCCACTCTGGGCAAAGACAGGACAGATGACAGAGTAACAGCAGCCTCTCTGAAATGGAAGCTGCTCAAGCCAGAAGAGAAAGACAGAACTGTAGCTTTCCCACACTATTCAGGCTGACATTGTTTGATAAAGGAACATCCATAAAAGCACTTAATCTTAAAACAATATTCTATTCAGAAAAACAAAAAAAAGCAGCAGAACCACACCAACACATACCCTGCTCCTCCCTGCCAGTCCCTAATCTGTATGACATGGTTTGCAAATCATTCAGCTACTGTCAGCTGGAAGGGGCAAGCTCAAGGTATAGTGCAGGAATGCAGTTACTGAAATCCTTTACAAAGCTTAAAACCATCACCCTCTACACTGTGGAATGGCACACAAGTTCAAATCAGAGCACACTGCCAGTTATCTTAGTTTTTTGTTAACATTAACTATTTAACTACTACATACGAACACAGATAAGAATGGAGATAATAATTTACCTGGTAATTCTGAAAAATATATGTACTGTCCTTTAAAAAGACTAACTTCTAGATATAACTTTTTAAGTAGTATCAAAAAGTTGGTTTATGTCAAACATTTCTTGAACTTCTGAACATTAGTAAGTTCAATGGTAACTTTTCATATGGTTTGCTGGGGTACATCACATAGTAAATGGAATGTAATTAGCCACCACCCCAGCCCTACAGATATGTAAGGAAGCCAGTACTACCCACTAGATTGGTTACATCCTTTGTTCTAGTCACTTTAAAATTTAATAAAATCAGCTCTGTTTCTGACATAATCCCAGAAATAACATCTAAACGTGATGAATGGGGTTTACGGCAGGTATTTACAAAAGAATCAAAATATGAAACCGCTGACTTATAAGTCTACCCACAAAAGATTTTTTTACTGCTTTTACTTGTAAGGAAGACTTGATATTGAGAAACCATGTACAAAATATGTCCATTTAAGCAGACAACAGAGGGAAAGCATATTGGAAATATAAGATGGCATGATCCCATGCTTCCTCATTTTGAGCAAGAAAGATGACCAACAGTAACTATTTGACAAACTAAATTCATTTTAATTCTACATACATGCCAAATGCCAAAATACAGCTTCCTGACTGAAGATTGTTTCTGACTGCAGTTAAATAGCAGCATCCCTGGGAGATAAGCTGGATTCAAAGAAACCAACAGTGATTAAATCAACACACAGATACCATTACTTGCATCTGTTTTCTTAGCTGACTGAATCTGAAGAAACTGTCAACTATCAGAGACTGTCTTTATACATTTTAAGAAATTAGCATCTCTAATGTTAACTGTGCTTTAGTGTTCACCCTTTGTTCACATTTCATTCCCAAATATATTATGGGTACTAGAAGCATACATACACCCTTCAGTCCTCATGCTTGCCCTCTCAGTATGGCCTCTTATTATTAAGTATGTTAATTGTCTAGCACAAAAAATCCCCAAGTAGAGGGTCATCTCATGCCTGATGACTACAAAACACCTCACATAAAACCCTCTGGAAGTAATTCCTGTATCATGGAAAGCATCTGCAATTCTGGCTCTAATCCTCGTAACGAAGTGCCCAATTTAAATCCCGGAAGATGACGGCAACAAATATCTCAGCAAATCTAAGTCAGAAAAAGTGCATCTTTTTCTGGGCAGGCATTTATTTAGTAATTTTTCAAAGGAACCCCACTTTCTTCTACATCCTACTTTCAGGAAGGAAAACGTTGCACCAAATAAAATACTGGGAAGGCTTTAATATCTCAAAAACACCTGAAGCTGACTGTGACTCAGGATAACTACTACAATCACTTCTACTTTGAAGTCAAATGGGATTCTTTCTAGAGTGAACAAGGTGTCTCTGACTGGTACTTGGTTGCAACAAATATGTCTTAGACATTATGTTCGTCATGCTTTTACTTGAAGGAAAATGAGAGTTAACATTGAAAAGAAATGTTTTTCTAAACTTTGGTCAAGGTAAGTACTGTGTTCTTGTAAAACAATTAGAAATACTTTGGATACATGAAGAATTGTGAAGGCTGAAATAACAGAAAAGCCTGTTGCTACCCACTTTATTGTGATGATGATGGAATTGGTCCATTTTTACAACAGTTGTGTCATACTGAACAACACCCTGCAGGCACACTGACTACAAAGGATGTTAATTTAACTAGACCTAGCATGCTTGTCCCCATCACTAGTGTCCCCATCACATCTGCTACTCTGCTCTTCAACACTGAATACAAAAGTACACTTTGCTTATATATGAATTTACCCAAATGTCTGTATTTTTCACTCCTCTTAAAAAAGCTTTATTTCACAAGTATTTGTACACTGAATTGAGTTTTAAAATAATCATGAGTTATGCATCTGGAGAAATGCTATTAATCCTAGAGTAAATCCAATGCCACGTCTGCCAGAGAAGTCAAACAGGAGATGAAAGAGTAACTGCACAAGCCCACATTTCAAGAGAAATAGAAGCTGCATTAAATAGTCTCAGAACTGAATACGAGGCTACGATATTTCCCCAAATTCCCAATTAAATAAGAGACATATGTAGGTATGTGTGTATAAACAAAAAGATACAGAGAGAGAGGGATGTGTACTGTACGAGTAGCACATGAGTGAGAGGTTTCTGACATTAGCATGGCAAGTTCTCCATAAACCCAGGAAGCTGCAATTGTCCTTATACACCCTAAATGTCCGTACAGTGTATTTTGTTCTATGTCAAAACCAGTCAGATTGTGTTCAGGACTCCTGCATATTTAATTACAAGTTATATATGTGATTCCTCTGTTGTCAAACACAGACCTTTTAAAAGAATCCATTTTCATTAATAAGGCATTACTAACCATATCATAGCAATCTGACAAACAATTCATGAGGCTATTTCACAGGACCTTTGGGGGGTAACTTTATCCTCTTTTTTAGTTATATATGGGAGCAATTAAAGGGAATCTACACTCAAAGTGCTGTAAGAATTTCTGATTACTGGAATTGTCCAGCTCCATCATCATCCTTCAGAAATATGAAGGTTGCCAAACTTTAACTGCAACATGATGCGTAAGTAATACTGCATTGATGAGCGAGTTTTAGGAACCGACAATTTTAATTCCCTGCATTTACCCGCATGCTTCTGCATTACGTGAAATGCCTTCCTAAATGGAACTGCTAGAGTTCTCCATAGCTGTTGTAATTTCAGACAGAAAAAGAAAAGGTCCTCCTAAACCACGTGGTCACAAAAATAATTGCGCAAGTGACTTACAAGGTCTTCTGCTCAGCCTCACCAGATGGATCAGCTTTCTCTCTGCTGCCAGTAAATGCTGAATGTGTAACTTTCAATTGTATCTGTAATCCTAGGGTTATAACATCCTCTGTCATGTTTCGCTGAAGCTTTGGAATTCCTACTCAATTAAAATAAAGCTATTTTCCAAAAGAGTTTTAAATCAACTGTATTCAAAAAGGTGTTGCTTTCAGTTTTGCTGGGCTTTTTTCAATTAAAATGCTAAACTGTCTAAAATCTCGAAGGTTCCTCTTTAGCTTCCAGTGGACATCTTTTGCGCATAAGTTTCCTATTCAAGCGATGAGCACATGCAAAAGTGGAAGTGAAAGAGACAATTACTTTGCAGAGTAATTGTTGCTAAACCTTCTGCCAAGCACAAAACAGCTAAAAATGAATTTTAACTGTTGTAGTTTTTGTATTTTTATGTGTAAACATGAAAGCATGCTATATGAATGACAGTGGTTCATAATTTTGCTCTTCAAAGCAAACTATAAAAACAGACTTTCGCTTTTTCCTAGCCGGTTTTGTTCTCTGAGTCTGTATTCTGACTTCATGACCTGTATTTTCAGTACTGGTACTACATTTTACATCATACCCACTAACGGAAATCACTAACACGAAAAAAAAAAAGGGGTAAGAGCACCATCACTGATCTAGCAGCCTTCAAAAAGCCAGGCAAGAGTATTACACTAGGTGATGCCACCTTGGTCATTAAAATGTGCTTCAATATGTTTAGAACACAGAATTCAGTAAGGTGTCAAGAAGTTTCCTTCTTCTGATTACATACAACTGCTATGCAGATCTACAAATCTGGCATCTCATTACTTAAAAATATTAGAAAGACGAAAGCAAAATCAGTAAGATTTTAAAGTGCCTTTCTAATTAATTTCTGCCCTAAAGATACAGTTAGTTATCAATTAAATCAATTATGTATTTTTGCTAGAATAATGCGTTTCTAACCAACGCTTTCCTTATTTTGGAGGTGTAGAAATCCGGACAAGACCTAAGTCTATGAATCGCCTCCGACTACAGCACGGCAGGTGTCCTATAATGTATAAATCCGGTCACTATGTACAAAGCCCAAAGAAGACCTGTCCCCGCCTCGCCTTCCACCAGTTCCGCACTGGCAGCAGCACAGCCCCAAAGCCGAGGGGAGCGCAGACAAAGCGCCGCACGCCCGGAGCCGCAGGCCGGCGCCTCCTCAGCCCGCTCTGCCCGCTCCCTCCCAGGGCGGCGCCCGCCGCAGCACCGAGGGGAGCCGGGAGAGGAAACGGCGACAAAGCCGAGCCGATCCCCATCCCGGGGGACGTACCCCTGCCCGCAGCCGAGCGCTGAGCGCAACTGACAAAACGCCCAAAAACAGCCTCCCCCAAAAACCCACCCCGCCCTGGGCGCGGGGAAGGACGGGGCCGGCTGTCAGCGGCGGCGCTGCGGGGGGACCGGGCGGCCCGCGCAACCTTTTGTTGTTTGCGCAGCGGCGGATAAAAAGGGAGAAGAATTGAACACCCCACGCACCCACACCCAAATACACACGCCCCGGGTCCCGGCCCGCCGGCCCCGGCCCGGGCGGCTCCCCCCGCTCACCGCTCGGTGCTGCAGCTCGGGCGATGTGCGCAGCGCTCGCTGGGGCGGCGGGAGCCGCGCAGCCCGGGGCGGGGAGGCGGCCGGAGGAGGATGTCAGCGATGGGCGGGCGGAAGGGAGGAAGGAAAAGGGTTTTTTGGGGGGGAGAGAGGACCGGAGATAGGGAGGGAAGGTGAGAAAGAAGCGAGTCAGCACCACGGCGCACTCACTGCCTCCTGCAAGGCGCTGGCAGGGCCGCGGTGGTCGGCGCCGGCGGAGCGGGCGCTGACAGCTGCCGGCAGCCGCCACCACCGCCCCGGCTGCTGCTGCTGCGGCTGCGGCCGCCGCCCCTGTCCCGCCCCGCGCTCCCCTCCCTCCTTCGCTCCCGCCCCGCCTGACATGGCGGCGCCCCCCCTTCTCCCACAAGCGCCCGCGCGCCCTTGTCTCCCACCGCCCCCCCTCATGGCGTCATCCGTCCCCGGGAGAGGCGCAGCGCCGGGGTGGATGCTCTGAGGGAGGTCAGGGGTTCAGGTGCATCCCCGAGGCTGCCAGTGCGGGCCACGCTAAGCCTTGCTAAGATTTGCTTCGTCTGCCTCAAGTGGGTGTCAGTGGAGAGCAGAACCCGGCGTTTCCTCAGGGGGCCCTCGGTGACACTGAGGTGGTTTTGCTCCAGTGGGGGCTCCACTGCTGATGCTCTTGGCGCTGGTTTGACCTACTGTAGTGGAAAGGAGTTCAGGGTTATGGTGACTGTAGGAGTCGTGAAACTAATGCTTCCATCTCAGTTGAATGCCTCTGGGAAAATCTTCCACTCCCTTTAAAAAGGACATTGAGGTGCTGGAGTGTGTCCAGCAAAGGGCAGCAAGGCTCATGAACGGTCTAGAAAACGTGTCTTGTGAAGAACGGCTGAGGGACCTGGGTTGGTTTAGTTTCAAGAAGAGGAGGCTCAGGAGGAACCATATCACTCCCTACAACTACATGACAGGAGGGTGTAGCGAGGTGGGTACTAGTCTCTTCTACCATGCCTGCAGTGAGAAGGACAAGAGGCAATGTCCTCAAGTGGGACTGGGGAGATTCAGATCGGATATTAGACCAAAAAAATTTCACTGTTAGGGTGACCAGGCATTGGAATAGGTTGCCCAGGGAGGTGGTGGAGCCACCACCCCTAGAGATGTTCAAGAAGCTGTGGATCAGGATGTGGCGCTGGGCAATGTGGTTTAGTGGTTATGGGGTTACAGGGGCAGTGCTGGGTGGATGGTTGGACTGGATAATCTTGAAGGTCTCTTCCAACCATGACTCTACGAAATGCACATGAAAATCTCCACAGCGTGCAGCAGCTCATGGAACAAGTCACACAGAGATACGGGCTGAAGGATGAGTTCTGTGGTGAAGGTTGAGCCCCCCCTTAGGGCTCGGTGTGTGTTTCTAGTATATTTCAACACCCTTGTCTTTGTTCTGCATGGAACTAAGTGAAAGATCCCTGCTCTTACACAGGTTTACACATGAAAAGTAAGACTTCAGTGAGAACTCAGTGACACTTGTCACAACAACTATTTCTTTGCAGCTTCCAATTTCATTCCCACTCTCACTAGAGAAGAAGGAGTGGCCACAGTATTTTCTTTGTGTTATGTTCCACTAGGTAGAAGTTAAGCCCAGAAAGGAAAGATGGAAGGAATTGAGGTCTAACATAGAAAAAAAAAAAAAAGAAGAATGAAAAAATAATAATAAAAAAAATAACCCCCCAAAACATTAAATATAGCAAAGCAGTAAAATGTACATTGTAAATTATCAGGGAATAGTGACCTAACTTTATGAAAGAGTTATATTGTGGTGCATTATCACCTGAGCTCCACATAGAATAGAATAGCATCGTTCAGTTGGAGAGGACCTGCAATGACCATCTAGTCCCTGCAGTAAGTACAGGGTATGTATTTCTAATCGAAACACACAGAGGTATAGTGGTAAATCCAAATATGCAGCCTCACCTAAGTGGTAATATTTGAAATATTCAAGGAAAGCAGAGCTTATGTGTGTTTGCCCTCAAGTACAACACTGAGCAAGTCTACAGAATGGCAGATGTGAGAATGAGAGTCTGGTGGGAAAGCAAGACCCCTAAGAATAAGGAGGAAGTCAGAAGAGGAATAAAAGCTACTGCTGTTGTCAAAGAGGCAGAAGAACAGGAAGAGTCAGAGAAGCCCACGAGAAACAAAGCAAAGTTAGGGGAACATGGAGAGTCTGCAGCCTGCAAATACAGAGAATCACTGTTGGATTTGAAAAGCTGAGGGAAATAAAGTATACTTACTGAATTCCACTCTCTGATTGATATCTTACACAGATCAAGTTGTCCAGCAAAACCCAATTTTGGTACTAGTGTTTCAGAGCAGCAGTTTCTTGTATTCTTTATCTCCATTTAAAACTTTTCTCTGGCAATGTTATATTAATGGTTTAATTAACCACATTTTAGTTTTGACAGGCAATACAGCCTAACTATAACAATGTGAAATATGTGTTTGCTCAGTAATATGAAAGGGGAAAAAATAATGAAGGGCATTCTTTTATACAAACTACATTTTAAAGAGTTATGCCAATTGGTCCACAGGTTCAGAGTATTCTCATGAATATGCAACAGATTTAATTAAAAATAGAACATGCCCTAATTACATAATTATGCAAGAGAACTGATTCAAAGGAACCACTCCTGCCTTTTTAATAAACAATATTCATTGCTTTCTTCCTATCACACATTTGCTTTAAAAGATTTCCTGCAATTAGCTGCTTACCCCAGGAATGTGAGCATCTCTGAACAAAGCAACTACTCCAGCTATGACCCTGATTCATAATATGCTGGCTAATCAAGTATATGCATCCTGGCAATTTCCCACATAAACAGCACACACTATAAGCTCTCTCCTGCAGGAAGGTTGATTTGCTCAATGGAGCTAAAGTGCAGTGTTACTCCTCTCTGTTTATGGCACACAGCACAAGATAGACACAGGAGAGACTTGGTGAACACAATTTTTCCTGAAGCTATGCCTGACCTGAAATATCTAAGGAGTTCTTCGTTTGGATCTTGTTTTTCCTGTCTCATCTACGTGAGAATTATCCAGGTTCATCTAGCAGTAAAAACTATTCACTGCCCACATTTCCATTTTCTCTTAAGGAACTAGTTATGCTGCATGCCCTGATGATTTTTGGATTAAATTATCGAGACATGCTGTCTCTAGTATATTACAGAACCACAGAATCAATTAGGTTGGAAAAGACCTCTGAGATCATCAAGTCCAACCTATGACCAAACACCACCATGTCAACTAGACCATGGCACTAAGTGCCATGTCCAGTCTCTGCTTAAACACCTCCAAGGATGGTGACTCCTATGATCCTTTGTCTATCATCACCAGCAAGGTCAGCATGGTTTTCTGCAGACATCTGAGTGCATACCAAAACAAAACCCCAAAACAGATTATTTACAATGCTGGATTCTTTAGTCTCAATATACCAATTTCCCTCTTCTCCTGGAAGAGAGAGGGAGGTTTGTAATTTGCAGTGGGAGAGCAAAAAGCAAACAGTTCAACTAATGCAGTACAAAGCTCTTAGGTTTTCAAAGTGCAACAGTGTGAGAAATGCACACAACAAACTGAGGTCAGCTTAACTGACATCCACAAATGGGGCAAGCCTCTAAAAAATTCAGGTTCACTTCATTTAAGAAGTGTGGGTCATTTTATTTTACCATTGTACTAAAAAAATATATCCTTCTGTCTTAGATGATCTTCCCACCAAAAGAGAATTTTATTTTTTTTCAATCTAATCTTATAGTCTGTAAAATCTATTACTTCATTTTAGAAATATGGGCCACAATAAAGTACTACATTGGAATAATTTCAACTGCTGCTAAAGTGCTGTTTAAAAGCATCCTGGCAATAATAAATATTGAAAGGCCAGATTCAGCAACCTGTCTGCCTTTTCATCACAGCCACTTGACAGTTGCATATGTTTTTAGTTTGTATTTCCTACAAGAACATCCTTTATGGAAAAGAGGAAGCATAAAAACCAGTGCTCAAGACTCAGAAGTGTCAAGTACACAGTCCCAGGCACAATTTTAGCCCAACTCTTTCATTCATATGTGCAATTACTGCATGCAGAGCTACCTTTTTATCAGGGAGTTCAGGCACTTTGGGGTAAGAGGACTGTGTTTTGCTTTGCTTTACTCATTGTCAAATGCCTGAACTTACCATTGGGAACCCACTGTCAGGCAAGGCATTAATTCTAAATAAAATAAACACTGATCATGATCCTGCTTCCCAAGTCAATAAGCTTTATTTACAAGCAAGTGAATTCTCCTTTTTCAGAGTCACAAGGATTTCTAGGAAGCTTTACGAAATGAAAGCCAGTTTGCTTTTCCCTGCTGTTTTCTATCCACAGAGAAATAACAAGAAAATAAAGTATGCCGTGTTAATTCAAGTCTTAAAATTTAATTTCTGTTATATTTTTTAAAACAGAGCAGGACGCTTGCACTGGACATTAACATTTTGTTAACAAGATATTTTTTCATCTCTCAGTTATTACAGAGCTGTGCTGCTCCTAAGGAACATAACATACTGACTGAAAGCTGTAAGCAGCACATTCAATTAGCTTTAAAACAGTTCTGTTATGAAAAACAGACTTCTAAACCTCAGGTAATACAGTTAAAATAACCACTGGAAAGCTAGAGAATTTGCATGCCAATATTAATGTGAACATAGAGAAAAATACTAGACAATTTCAGCAACACAGCTACATTTATATATCCCAATTTCCACTGTTATCTTCAAAGTAGTAAGTGATCAAGGAGCTAAGGACTGCATCCTTTGACAAGTTCTAATACTCTGTGCTAAATGAGTTTACAGCCACTGTCAGTATTTTCCAAGATCCTACTTCTAAACATCAAAATTCTGAACAGGTTAAAGGTTCACAGAGGAGAGATTGTGATGATAATTCGACTTGTATTTTTCCTCCTTGCATTCAAGGAATAGGTTGCCACCTCTACGAGGGAATGTTTACACCACTACAAACTCACTATGCTCCACCAGCAATTTCTGTTCAGTCTTCTGTCCTATCTCTCATTTCATTGGAAGATGAAGCAACTTTCTTGCTCACTTGTTTCCATGTTCCATAGTCAGCTGATGGTTGACTACCAGCACCTTTCTAGCCTGGAAATATTCTCTTCTCCTTATTCACTCTGCATGAGTTTTAGTGGTTAGGCATGAAAAAAGATAACATTCCATTTATGCTCCTCCTTTCCTTCCTCAATACTTTCACTTCTCAGTGCGTTTATTCTCTCCTGGGGTTTCAGTTGCTCATTCAAGGTTATGAGGATTATTAATCGCTGCATATGAGTCACAGGAAGTTACATTTATTTCTGTATTCACCTACCTCAGCCACTGAACCGTTGCAGAAGTGTGTTAGATGCTCCAGAGGAAAGAAAAACATGCTGTTGGTGGAATATCAGCCTTGGCCACTACTGGAATAATAACATTCAGTCTGTGGTACAGTGCTTCTGCTCACTCTCCCATATCCTTACTTCCCAACTATGACTCAGCTCCCTTTTTTACCTATATATTGGGATAAGGCATGGCATTGATAGGAAAAAAGTTTATTCCACAAACACAACAAACAGACTCTTCCAAGCACAAAATCATGTGTCTTTGTTCAAACCCAGGAACATGTAGGAAAAGCAGAGGCGAAAAAGGATCACCTTTTCTGATTTCTAAGTGCCTCCTTTCTTACTGCTTCCATTATCCCCTTCCCTTAACAAAGAACACCAGCTCTTTATTACCTACATGGTTTGTCAGCATTCCTTTAGAAATCTGCTAATTCATCAGGCTTGGCTGCCAGATTACTTGCAATTAGATTAGGTGAGACTCTTCCCTTGGTAATCTCAGTAGTCATTGTAGGATCCTTGGTGAGGGAGACTTTTAGATAACCTTTTCTCATTAAATCCTCCGGAGTTTCATTATGAAAAATGCTTTTTCCTTAAAAAAAACCCAAACCAAAACAAACAACCTGTTAGGGCTGTGATTGTAATTTCAGTCACATACCAGTGTAAATCTGGGATAATTTCATTAACCAGTATGAGATTTTTCTTATTTTGAGAAGTGGATCTTTGAAAATGTAGGAAAAGCACTAATTTTTTTCCAATCAACATCAGGCAGAGGCACAGACCAGAACATAAACTTGCCTCAGCACCAGGAAAACTGGTGCTTCCTTACACAGATATAGGAGATCTATTCTTTTAATTCTCACTGAGGTTCCTACATACATTTAGAGAAGGAAGCTGTGATTTTTCAGATGCTGCCTTTTATTAAAGCTCATGCATAAGCTAATCACAAGAAATGCTAATGTCAGTGTATGCCTGTATGTGACCTTTTCCAAGTAGAAATTTGCACCTACTGATGAAAGACAACTAAGTCTCCGAAGTCTAAAAGTCATTACAGATAACCACCTAATCTGGTCTTTTTCTAAATGTAATTATCAAAGTTTATTGAAAACCAAGTAGGCGTCTTGCCCTTCCTGCCCAAGAACATCGGTCCTCCAGTGTGCAGTCTCAAGGGTAATATATACATACAGATATTGTCCCAAATTGTGTTATTTTTTTCCTGGCTCTTTTCCCTGGCTAGTGATTGGCCCCATTTCTCTATGTGTTTGCATTTCCAAGGAAGTCCTCACAGGTAACACTTCTCTCTTATATGTTTAACTAAATTATTGTAGAAAAAGAAGATTCTTCCCTGGGTAACTCTCAGCTGGTTCTTCCTCCACTCACCTGTGTAGCAGATTCTGCACGCCTTTCTCCCCTCATGACCATCAATTTGCTTGGCTAAACAAACTGAACTCTTAATCTCTTTAAAAGAGATTCTACATCTCCCTGATTATTCAATTTGCCCTTCTCTGCTCCTGTTTGCTTCATCTTTCTTGAGCCTAAAGAGCTGGAATTGTTTGAGCCATGGTCACTATCCAAAATGCTTGTTGCCAAGTCAGATTTATAAGTAACCTTACTTTCACTTGATGTATTCCTTTTCTGCACATGGCACAGCAATTGCCAAAATTTTATACCCCTTTCTTCCATTAAATGCTTTTCCCTCCTCCTTAGCTAATACTCTGTATGGAATTATACCAAATTCACTTGGCATCCAAGGTTGATTGGAATTTCTTATTTTTTATGGGAAGCCATTTTACATCCACTTTTCATTGTTGGAGTTGGCCTTGGTTAAGAGGGTATTTCAGTGGCAGTACCCAGCTGCACTGGACTGGGGACTTCATGGTAATACAATTTGCCCCAAGGGAAAGGGAAATGGAAATGTTTCTGCTGTGTGACAATAGTTTCTGTCGTTTCTGTGCCAATGACCAATTATGTCTGTACAGAAAATGGCTTCTCTGAATATGCCTGTGGCTAGATGGATGGTAGACAGGACGTGGGGCTGAGAAGGGCAGAGTCACTCTAAAAATCAATAGCAAACAGAACTGCCTGTGCTGGATATTTTGTTCCTCATCCTGTCTCCTGGGAAACAGAGCAGATGCAGGATAAGGACAGATGATCTTATTCCCAGGGGTTTGGATATGAGTCCTCTCTCCTTGCTGCCTCCTTCTTCCTACAGCAAGTATGTACTGTGGAGCTTTTGCTTAATTTTCAGATGCTGTAATTCCTATATTTTCTATAGGAATTCTATATTTTTAATCTGTTTTAACAAGACATTTTCTTACTTGCTCACAGATAAATCCACTGAAAAGTATTAAGTTCAAAGACATTTCATGGACACACTCTTCATTTCTTCTGTACCTTCACAACGATACAGAAGAAAGCAAGATATGTACATCACTGGTATCAAGGCTTACACTTAAAACATCAGTGAGATGACTGTGTAATTAACTCCTACAGGATGCATGGTGTGTCACAGCTCTGCAGGCTTTTCTGTCACTTACCTGAGAGCAAATATTCTTAAGAACTCAATCTGTGGACAGCCTCTGGAACTGAGACTGATAGCCCAGATGAGAAGAGTTTGAGAGAAGAGTTTTCAATCAGCATTGTGCCTTCTCAATCCTATATCACTCCCTGCTCCCTGTGTGATTTGGACAACGTCAAGGACCTGCCTTTCATGTGATAGTTCTGCTCAAGACCTCCATGGGGCCCATCTCTAACCTAGCCTACCCACACTCAGTGTACCCCCTATATTTAGGGGATGTGAAAGGAGGCCTTAGAAAGTAGCCTTGTATGTGTCTATTTCTGAAGAAAGCAATTCCTCCTACATCTGTGTATAGGTGTTTTACTGACCAGTATAGGTATTAAAAACACAGTGAGGGGATGCTATTAGTTTGACAAGTTTGGCAGACACTGCTTCATCACATCATGTTCTGAAGGTTTTCCGTGTGCCAAAAAGACTAGATTCAATTTAGGTAATTTAGGTAATTTATGCAGCAACTAGCTAAGAAGGCAGTTACCTCATTGGTATGTAGGTCATTACAGATGTTCTGAGGCTACAGTTTTGCTTTAGAGAACAATTATAAATAGGAATTTAAAGCAGGACTCCTTAGCCTTTGACTTTGGTGGCCAGCTGAGCACAGGAAAATTCACAGAGTAGAGCTTGTAGTAATTTCTTTGCAGGAAAAAATCCATGCTGCCATGTTTCTCTACGACACCACTGTCACCTAAAACATCTGGACTGTTTGAAGTGTTTTGATTATATAGAGCAGTTCACTCTGCCACACCAATTAACTGCAGTCTCCTGGGAAAGTTCAGGGGAATTGCTGAAACATGCCATATGCAGTACTTTAGATTTTGAATCTGTGTATTTTAACATAAGATTATTCCTTAATATCTAAAATAATTCTTTTTAATGAAAGCAGAAATTGAAATATATTGAAATAGTTGAATATAATGAAATTGTTTCAAAGACATATATAGTGCAGTTTTGTATCAAAGTCTACCTATTGAAGATAATGTAGCTGTAAACAGGAACTGACACATGCCTCAGTAAACACGAAGAGAAAACTGGGAACAACTGATAAATATAAATTAGCCATGAAAGTGAAATGTACTGCCTACACAGTGTTACACTTCATATTACATGCTGAAGGGCCACAGAGTACACCACCACCATATGTTTGAAGGCTGCCATGACTCACACAGAATAGGCTGATGAATAACAGTATCTTCCTTCCCCAGTGTATAACACTGACCAGAAATCTACCCTGTAAATGGTTCCATTGTGGGCAGCAGTTTAACGTGCCCCACATCCTTGTAATTAACTACATAACTGTAAAATGGTGCTGTCAGGTTTATTGTGCACCAATGCAGAGAGCACTCTAAATTCCTTTAAAGGATGGTTCACACATTTGTCATTTCCCATCCCACTCATTTTGCAGCCAAAGGAGGCTGGAATGCTGTGTTAACCATCTTTTTCATTAATTTCACTTCTTTTCTATCTCTTTGAATTTTTGGTTATGAACTCTGTTGGGTAATGCCCAAAACCAAAGTTCATACTGTAAACAAGTAAAATTGCTTTTCTAATTTACATGTAAACATATAGTAGCAGTAAAAGCTGAAATTACATTGTTAATTACATACGAAATTGAACATTGAGTGCTAAGTGGCTGTTTGATAATACCTATAAATTATAGACTCAAGACAGTAAGTAATAAGCTGCTTTGCTGCTTTTAGAGAAACTGTGAACCTCATGATTTAAAAGCCTGAGAAAAACCTTCCTGAGATGGAAACATGCTCTGCACAGTGGCAGCTCTTCAGCCACATTGTCCCAGCACCAGCCTGTTTTACTCAGTCCTATGGCACTCAGATTTATGGCTGAGATACCGTGGTAACTTAGACATGCCCAGCAAGCCCCCAGGTGTCACACTGAATATACTCCTTTTTTCCCAGCAGCAGAAGCTGCACCAGGGGAGAGGCAGAAAATGAATTAATTTTGAGCATCTCTTGTCAATTCAAGTTGCGCTATAATATCCTATGGCAGAACTGATTTTTTTCTTTGAAGTGAGCTGGAATTCTTTCTTGGCACAAATTGGCACCTGTGGCTATTTACTCATATGTCAGCTTTGTATTTTGTTCTGTTTTCCATGGTGGAATTTTTCATGAGGACTGAGGAAACTGGAGGTTTTCCAGACATGACAGTAAAAGTGAAATGCTATTTTGGTAAATGTGAAAAGAAGACTGATAAATTCAGAAGACATTTTCTTACATATTCATTGGAACTTAGTTTCCATTTTGTCTTTCATTCTTATACAATATTGAACAAATAAGTGTTTTCTACCTAAGTATTTACTGTAGAGCCACTAAGGTCAGAACTGACTTGACTTGGTTTGTTGCAGAATATTTATGCTGTGTCATACCAGCTCTTTTCTATATGACATGCCAGGATAATACAATCACTTGGAAAGCAATCAAGGCAGTCAGTCTCTTTTGAAATTTGAAATTAATGGATTTTGTCTTCTCAAACAGCCTTAACTACAAAGTCTGTTTTGCAAAACAACATATACCCCCTCTGCTCTCTCCCAAGAATTTAGACTTTTAATTATTCAAGTCATTCCAGAAATTAAAGTCTGTAGCTTTTCTGGAACCCTTTAAAAACAGCCAATGTATGCTACACCCCGATCACCATATGAGAATTTTTCCATGGCAAGGATTTCTTTGTCAATTTGTCAACAGGAAGTTCCTTTACAATGAGATATGAATAGTGACCTGAATTTCTTATGATTTTGAAACTTGTGTTTTGCCTGTTAATGTGTTTTGGCTCAGCTGATGAAAGTATCACAGCCAAATCTGCAGCTGAATCATATCAGTGGGTTCTTTGGAGGCAGCAGTGTGAACAGAGCATCGCTGAATGCCAGAAAGCCTTGACTGGCAGGGGGGCTGCTGGAAACTCATGCCACACATGGTCCATCACAGTAGCTTCAGGGCTGCTCTGGCTTAGGCTGGTGCTAATTGCCTCCTGGCAGCTTCAGGAGATGCATACAGACATTTTTGCTGCCTCCTGCTGTCTCAGACCCTGGTCACAACACACCTGGGACCACCCTAAGGATGAGAACCTGCATACATCAGCAAGCAAAATCACTGTGCCTTTCCCTGCAAAATATCAGAAACTCAGTTAAATGCGTATTTGGTTTGAACCACAAGCCACAAACACAAGCCATGAAATGGATCATGTCTTCAGAGCATTTACGTGGCTTCTAAAACTGATTTTGACTGTAGGTAAGTCACTACACAATAATACTTCTGACTAAGATCACACTTCAAAAGGAATCATGTATTTTTTTGCCTTTACTATTTCTAGCCAAAAGTACTGCTTTTGCACTTCCACAGCATCTGCTGTTTGAATGTATCAGTCAAGTAAATCTCACAATACTTGGGTAAATCTTAATCTATTAATGAATGCAAAGCAAGGCACAAAGAAGTGATTTATATAATTATGAATACTAATGAGTATGTACTTCAAGATGATTACATTCCATGCACTTATAAACTCTTCTGAAGACATAAACTGTTAAGAAATAAAGTGAGCTGTGTTTCCCTTACTAACTTTTTTTTGAGAAATGAACTTGAATATTCAATTATGGGTTTATTATTCTGTGAATCAGTTTACAGCAAGCAGTGGATATAATTTTTAGCATGAAAATGTTATTCGTGCATTTAACATTTCCAAGCATATATTATCCTTTCATGAAAACATTTTAATCTTCCAGTCTTTATGCAAAAGATTGGCCTGTGGGCTCTGCACAGGATGTAAATTAAGTTCTTGTTTGGCTAAACCTGATTATCCTGTAGGGTACCAATCTTGCTTAGTGACAGTGGAAGCTAAAAATTGCAAGCAGGACAGTCCACTTGAAATGGGGCCAGAATGGTCAGCTTCTAAATGGCAAATCTGAGGTTTGAACTAGATTTTAATATTATCCCCAAGAATGTTCAGTTAAACATAGAAGCTGTCTCCTCTATAGCTGCTATCATTGCTTTTAAATCTCATCATGAAATTGAGAAAAGCTCTTCTTTTTTTAAGAAGTACAGGTCCTTATTAATCATATGTAAAGATGCTGCAATCATTTTAACCCAGCCTTTAGCCAGTCTGCGGCTCAATACCCATTTGACACTTCCTCTTACTCCTCTCATATTCTATCAAAATTAATGTTCCAATAGAGAAATTCAGTGAAGAGCAAAACCCCACACGGATTATCAAAACAAAACCACTCCAAGTCAATACAAACTAAAACTATTTGAATATTACCAGCATACTATTGCTTTATTAAGGACTTACTTGAGTGCATGAGAGAGACTAAAAGAGCACATGCAGACACTACTGAATATGAAATATTGCTGTTCCTTCTGACAGGATTAGCTAAATACTTAAATGATAAGAACACTCCCCTCTATTTTTCCTATACTCAGAAAATGTGCACAGAAAAGTCACTCTTTGATCTATTTCACTAGCTTCAGTTACTGTAGAAGGCTTTTGTATACATAAAAATTTTATTTTTAGTAGTCTTTGGCATCTCCTTGGCTTTCCTTTGATGTATAAAGGTTTTATGATCAATAATATCTAAAAGCAGCTGGTGTTATTGCAATTGCTCTGAGTCAAGAAAAAACCCAACAAAAGTAATGCAACACTGGTGAAAATGATACGGCTTTTGGCTTTTCAGAAAATGTAATTATCTCGGTAAATGTGTGTGGTTTTTAGTAATGAGATTCAAAATTTCAGATGGATTATTTTTAATAACATCTTTTCACAGTGGTTCTATTAGATATTTTAAATCAGACCTCAACACTTACCTAACAGATAAATCCCTCACTCCCTCAATAGGTTTTAGATTAAAGGACTCAGCACTCCACAGAATCCTAATGGATTTGAAGGGGCAAAAGGATAAAACCAGGCCTGGAGATAGCCTGGAGGCAACACGCCAGCATCTGAGGGATGGTGTGCTGGGGAGGTCCTTTCATCTGCTGTCTTGATGAAGATGGGGGATGGAGATCCACGTGGCAGCAGTGACACAAGGGATACTGATGTGTCAGAAACCAGAGAAGTGCCTGAGAATGATCATATGGAAGGTCCTGTTTGATTGACCCGATCTCCTTCTGTGACAAGATGACCTGCTGAGAGGATGAGGGAAAGGCTGTGGCTGTTGCCTCCTAGACTTCAGTGAAGCTTTGACACTGCTTCTCACAGCATTCTCCTGGAGAAACTGGCTGCTCATGGCTTGGATGGCTGCACTCTTCACTGTTAAAAACTGTCTGGATGGCTGAGCCCAGAGTGCTAGTGAATTGTGCTGCATCTATTTAGCATTCAGTCACAAGTGGTGTTCCCCAAGGAGCAGTGTTGGGGCCAGTTCTGTTTAATAGCTTTATCAATGATCTGATGAAGGGATCAAGGGCACTCTCAGACTGCAGAAGACACCAAGCTGAGCAGGAGTGTGATCTGCTGGAGGGCAGGAGGGCTCTGGACAGGCTGGATTGATGGGCCAAGGCCAATGGGGTGGGGTCAACAAGGACATGCAGAGGTCCTGTCAACAGTGTCTGAACATGAGGCAACAGTGTGCCCAGGTGGCCACGGCCAGCGGCACCCTGGCCCGTATTAGCAATAGTGTGGTCAGCAGGACCAGGGCAGTGACCTGTACTGGGCACTGGTGAGGCCACACCTCAGGTGCTGTGTCCAGTTCTGGGCCCCTCCATTCAAAGAGGACAGGGAGGTGCTGGAGTGTTGTTGCTCTCTACAGCTACCCAAAAGGAGNGTGGGGTCAACAAGGACATGCAGAGGTCCTGTCAACAGTGTCTGAACATGAGGCAACAGTGTGCCCAGGTGGCCACGGCCAGCGGCACGCTGGCCCGTCTTGGCAATAGTGTGGTCAGCAGGACCAGGGCAGTGACCTGTACTGGGCACTGGTGAGGCCACACCTCAGGTGCTGTGTCCAGTTCTGGGCCCCTCCATTCAAAGAGGACAGGGAGGTGCTGGAGTGTTGTTGCTCTCTACAGCTACCCAAAAGGAGGTTGTGGAGAGGTGAGAATTGGTCTCTTCTTCCAAGTAACAAGCAACAGGACGAGAGGAAACGACTGCAAGTTGCACCAGGGGAAGTTTAGATGAGATATTAGGAAAAATTTCTTCACCAGAAGGGTTGTCAGGCAGCCAGAGAGGCTGCTCAGGGAAGTGGTTGAGTCACTGTCCCTGGAGGTATTTAAAAGACAAAGCAGCTCGCTTTGATAGGCATGCTAGCTTAATCCTAGCATGATCCATTAGATGCTGATATTGTTTTTGGGTGACCAACACTAAAATTACATGTTCAGAAAACAGTTTTAACTGTGAATTTACTGAAGCACAATCCAAACCTTCCATTTGAATTCTCACAGCTCCCCCATGCCAAACACCACATATCTGCAGGATGAGGCACATTAACTCATCTGACATCGAACAATTTTTTCCTTGGATTAGTTCGAGTAGCGAATCAATTTCCTGATCTGGTTCAGCAGGCAGACACAAAAATGTCTGTGTTAATGGAAGTGAGCAGCTCAGAACATGAAAATGCTTTTGATTGACCTCTACCCATTTAAAGCATATATGAAACTACCTTAGGGATGTTATACACAGGCGGTCAGAACATATGGCCATTATCCACCAGTCCACTGGGGCTCTGGTCTCTCCCTTTCTGGAATATTTTCTGGTATTATCCAATTATTGTTTTGCGTCAGAACTATCTATTAAAGTGTGCATTCACATTGTGGTCAAAGCTTAGATACTGTAAGATATGATTTACTGTAAAGCCCTGAAAAATTATATTACATACCCATAGTAGTCTATTTCAAAAATTTGTTTTCCTAAACATGGCATTGTGTAAATTTTTAATAAATATATACTCTTTACAGCTGATGCAGTGTAACATTCACATATAATTTCAAAGTGTTGGTTATCTCAGCGAACACCATTAATGACTGTTTTAATTTACTAATAACATAACACTTAAAATCACAATTCAGTAGCCCCTTTAGCCCCAATAATATCATAGTTGTATTAAACACTAGGATCTGCTAATGTATCAGTAACATTTATTTCATCTTGCAGAGAAATTATTATAGCTGATGTGGACAAAGCTCTTTTTGCTCCAGTTGAAAAAGTCTGTGAATAAATCATGTCATGTTTAGATATGAAAAGTAGGTCAATGGCTACTGAGATGATGTTTCCAAAAGCAGAACCTTCCCTACAGCACAGCTTTAGGAAAACACTTCATCTGACAGCACACATTCTTTTCAACAGAATCCTCTTAGTAGGTAGTGGATAAAAAAAATCATTTAGCTGCATAAATGGACAGAGAGAAAAACACTGATGAATGAAACTGCTTTTAAATTACAAATACACGGCATAACATTTTAGGACTTCACTTGAACCAACCTCCTTCCAGTTGATGTTACCTACCTGGAGGCCACAAAAACCACCCTCAGGCAAGTAGTTTTCAGTGCCTTGGAGAAACTGGTGAGAACAGCACATTTTTTTTGAAGAAATTAACCAAGAGAAAGCAGTGCATACTTGTAGTAATGTCGTTCTCCATACAGCAGTTACCAGTTTCGTCTTCTACCAAGATTAAATGACTGGCAGCGCATTTGTTTTATTGCTCAGCAACTAAAACCTTTACCAATCATGGGTCAGAGGAGCTCTTGTCCAAGGGAGGCATATTTCTCATAATTAAAAAACATTATCTAAGAAGATCCTATTGCAATAGCACTTTGTAAGAAATCATATCTTAAATCTTTATTAAAAATAGCAAATAATCACACTGAAGAGAGGATTATTCTAAATTGATTGTATATATACTCACAAATCAAACTTGTTCCTTCACACATTTTGTATTATTTATGGATAGCTACTGCCCCAGACAGGCTACTGCTGCAAAATCAGGCATTTTTGTCTTCATATACTAATATAATTGGTGGAGATGTCATTCTGAGACCAGAGTTCAGGTACAGCACACTGAATCTCATATTATTTAGCAGCCATAACTCTATAGTAGAAACAGGACAGTCATTACCCAATCCATCTGACATGAACAAGAAACAGCTTTAAAAAGTTTTCTTGGTTGTGTTTTGGTGGAGAAATATTTTAGATATTCTTGGAATAAAGGGAAAAGGAATCTACATACTGATTATAAATTAAGACCAGTGTTGACTTTTATTTACATAGTTTAACAAACAAATTCAAGTAATTATTGCATCAACCATTCAGATTTTGAACATTACTATAAACCACAAGTTTATAGCATACAGTGTTGCATTCTTCATGGAGCTGTGACTACTGTTCTACATTTTTCTTTCTCCGACGAAGCCACCTCAGAGCTCTCACCAGTGCTACTTGTCCCATGAGGAATGTGATCCTAAAGTTATGTTTATACCAATCTCTAGGATTCCAAAGCCAAGAAGATCACCAGCACACAGAACAAGAACAGGAAAAAGATACACAATTATATTAAAATATCCTTTGGCATTGACAAATTACATTTCAGTGATGACCTGCATTTTCTGTTCTTTATGGTAACACTTTTCCTGCGTAATAAGTTAAATAACCTATGAAAAAGTCTATGTGTGTATCCACATCCATGAACAGATCACATGTGGATTACAGGGTCGCAACTGTATTTGAAATCAGGTGAGATAAAATAGTTAAAACCATGTCTCATGTTTCAGAAGTAAAGCTGATCACCAAGCTATCTGGGCTAACTTCTTGCCAGTGCTGTGCTCAGGTAAGATTTGTTTGTGTGTGGATGAAGATGCCTGTGCTGAAAAGGGCAGAGTTGGTCTCATAGAAGGGTAGGAAAAAATAAAATCAAATCACACTTCAAAGACTAATTGTATAACCCAATACGGGAAACATTATCTTTCTACTGCAGTATCTTTTAAAGATAATGCCTTTAATATTGCCAAAGTTAGTCTTTATATCTTTAAATAACTTAATTTTTATGAATCGTGCATGGCTTCTGGAACCAATTCAAATTATACACAGTATAGTCTGCATCAGCCCTTTTTAACCTCAAGATGCTTCAAGTTTTAACCTCAACTTGCTTCAAGTTCTTGCCCCTGTTACAAATTAAAATAATATCAAAATTTTTTTCTAGTTTCTAACAAGGATCTCACTCCCATGTTGTAAAATGCTCACAAGAAGCAATAGGATACGTAGAACTCTAGAACTAGAGCACTGGGATTTAGGTCTTTTCTTGAGATGTCTGGGGCAAACCTTGCATGCACAGGTCTAACATAAGCCTGAGATACTGACCTCTCAGTGAGGATAGCAGCCAAATTCACACTGACAGGCAGCACTGAGCTACCTCTTCAAATGTCATGTTAAATAAAAATATCATGCTAACATTGCAACTGTTTCTTTTCCCCTTTCATGTTTAATTTCCTGTATCCTTCCTGATTTTTTTTTCCAAAACTAAATTGTATTTCCAGTCTAAGTACCCTGAACTAAATATGCAAGGCATCTATGCAAAGTCATTGCTTCAATTTTAACTAAATTTTAGAAGTTGCAACACTTCAGCTGCCAGTTTTCAGGCCAGCTGGCAATACTGCAAAAGAACATACAGCTAAAAGGATAAACAGATTTTTATAAATACGACCCCTCAAAATCAGAGTGCCTGTAAAAAGCTCTGCTGTTTTCAGGGTTGTGCAGTTCCACTTTGAAACCACAACAATGCAGCTGACACGACCTGATTTTACAAGTCAGTAGCAAGGAAAGGCGTGTTTAAGCACAAAGCCTGAATTACCTTACCGTGAAGATGGGACACTCTCCTAAGGTCACAACAACAATGGCAACTGGTGACCAGTTCTAAGATGAACTATTTGCATTCCCACTTATCAATTATAGGCACTTTCATGACAATCCTTGCACTAAAACCGATTTCTTACTTTGCATCTTTTCATGCTGTTGCTTTGGATTATGGTGAGGTCCCCGCCTGCCCCTCCATGGGCAAGATAAAATGTGCGTGTTTAAATATTTGTTATGTGTTTAACAAAAATTTGTTAAATTGTTCATACAGGATAGTATTTTACGGTTTATGCACAATACAGATGAAGAAACTTAAGCCACCATTTGTTATAGATCAGTTACAGTGATGGCAGCATTCTCACTAGCATTACACCATTAGGAACCCAGTCACTCTTGACACTTTCGAGCCCAATAACCTCTCAATCCAATACAGAGGGGAAACTGGAGTTGTGCTTTCATATTCAGTGGTCAGTATTCCCGGACTAAGTGCTGTCTTCCTCCACCTTCCCATTCCTCCCTCATTTCTAGCCCTTTTTCAAGTGTACACAGCTACTTGCAGGGGTATGCAAGTGTTTTGCAAGTCATTTTTCAGCCCTTTCAGATCCCAAATCCAGTTTATTGAGTTGTTGTACAAACAGTAACACTGAAACAATGCAGGAGATGTTGTGAATAGTTGGATGTGGGTTTACCAAGCTGTAGCTGAGGTTCCACTCAGGACAAGTTCAGGTGATCAATTTACTAATGCCTCGCCAAACTCAAAGCTGATCACTTTTTTACTATACACTTGCAAAATAATAGACCCAAGATTATTAAATATTACACTCATTAAATAATTTTCCTTTGTAATACAGAAATTTCAACTGATTTATTTGCATATTTATCAGTTTCAATTAGCAGCATGAAAAGACCCATGCCCTAAGATAATAAAATGTGCCTGATATTGTCTTTTTAAATCTCAGACTTGAGGTTATCTTTCCACTAAAACAACAATGAGCAGCTGCAGAACTCAAATGATAATGCAAATTTCTGACAAATACTAATAACAGCATTAAAAAAATAATTTTCCAAAATTACAGGGGTTTGAGCTGTTTTACCAATTACAGAAAAAAATGTTCAAATTTTAAACTTGATCTTATACCTTTCACTTGGACTGTAATGTATAATGGTCAACATAAATACCTTCTACATACCTGTTATACTGCAAATGCTTTTTAAAATTTTTACTTAGAAAGTCCTTGTAAAAGTCAGCCATTTCTTCTGCATTCAGTGTTGCTTTTTGACCTGAAAATAGGTTTTGGTGTAACAAAGTCAAGGCAATTCTTTGGATTAAAACACTGGGTTCAGATGCTAGGTCTGACTCCTTGCTCCTACAAGCTGTGTAACCCTGAACAAGTTAATATGCCTTTATCTTTCAACTTCTTATAACTTATCTAGAGAGCACAGCAGATTAAAAATACTGATCATCTTGAAGCTGGCATAGTCCTTAAACCCCTATTACTTGTGGAAGTAATAAAGTTTATCAGGTCTTAGACTATTTAAGGAACTAGTGAACCCCTATAAAAAAGTGCATAGATCTAGGAGTATCTATCCTTTGAATAAAATAATTTCTCACAGGGCTGAAGCCTAAACAGTACCAATAAGAGCATTCACTAACTTAATTTTCCCCCCTAAAGCAAGTCCATAAATACCAAAAGAACACTACCCACAATTGATATGGTATTTTCAGATGTAATTTTTTTCTATTACTGTTGATAAATTTCAAGTAACTTCAGGCAAAAAGTTTATGTTCTGAGACGTCAAACTTCTGAAAAATCTAGTAGGCAATTATTTTGAGAAGAAGCAAATACAAAAGATGATTTTGAGTACGTCACTCATAACCAGAATATAAAACGAAGAACAGGAAGACCTGTGGCTACAGCACACATGTCTAATCCTGAGAACCAGCAAATATTCTCAACACTACCAGACAATTCCTACGCAAACCTTCTGGCACAAAATCTCCCTAAAATGACAGTCAAATTTCAATGCCCCAGGGAACACAGATATGATAAGGGAGATGGAATTGCAATATTCAACTTGTTACTATTCCAAAATGCATTTAAAGGGTCTTGAGACTGATCACAGAAATGTAAATTATTGATTGGTTCTATTCGTCATTATTTAAAAAACTAATATACCACAATGGATTAACATACTATGGGATAAATTAACTCTAAAACCATTTGAAGGCTGCCAGCTTAATACCTATAGTTAATTTGTTTCTTCATACTGTTATCAGCAAAACTGATTCATTACATAGAAAAGTAAGTTTTGTTCCAACTGTTCGTGTGTATTTTTAGTTTTACAAACACTCACAGCTGTATTATAGAGCAGTTGACCAAAGCATGCAGTTGATATAGTTTTATTTTTAATGGAAGTACATGGTCTCTCTCTTTTACTTCTAGAGTATAAAAACAAAACAAAAAAATCAAAATAGCAATATAAAAGAAGTGTTTTTGAAACATCATAGATCTTAATTAAAATTATTTCTCAACCACACACTGATCACCAGGATAGAGACAGAAAAGAAAAATAATAGTCTGTGACATACAGAATGTCAGAGCAGATGCTTCACTAAACTCAACAGATCATTATTCTGTGAACAGTGTTCAACCTCATACTACAATGCCCAATTCACTATTATTATGAAGGCATTTTGTTTTCATTTTCACATAATGAATTAGAGAGACAACTATTTTACAGCAACTGTGCTCAGGCAGAGACAGGCAGATAGCAGCTGCCATTTCCCCAGAAGCTGTCTTACTCTCCCTCAAGGAAAAATACTGTATTCATTGGATACACCATGGACCTGAAGCCAGACTGTGAATTTATCCACCCAAACATAACATGCACTTGAAGCAAGTGCTCTGTATATTTATCTCAGCCAGCTCACTGGCTAAGGAGGTGTGAAAGTAAAAAGCCCCTTCCTCCTTAGGCTACACGATCATTGTATTACTGGGATAGGATTTCAGGACATTACCCCTGGCTGCAGGGAAGGAATTAGGGGGACAACAGTGCAACAGATGATCTGACCCCCACATCCAAATCTCTGAAAAGCTCCTCCTCTCTTTTTTTATCACACTCCTGAAAACACTTCTAAATCCTACCCCTAAGATTTACTTGTGACAGAACACAAAGAGCAGAAACTAACAAAATTCAAAGTTAAACAGAACTCAGAATGCATCCTAAACTATTAACAAAGATCTCACTAACCTGATTCATCTCTCATTTCCAGACCCTTGGCTTTCAGTCTTGAATAAATAAATTCTTCTTTTTCCTAAAACATGTTTTTCCACATTAGAATCAGATGTAGTCAGTCCTTGAAGTTAACCATTGTTTTTAATTACATAGCAACATGGTGTTCAACACCCTCTGAAATAACTAGCAATACTCATACTTGGAAGTGTCAGCTAAACACTTTTCTTAATCCAGTGAGTTAGTTAAACTGGTAATGTTGTCACTGAGATCCTGCTACCTGCATGCATCAATTAATTCATGCAAGTGTCCTACTGATACGTATAAAACTGATTTGTGGAGTAAAGCTACAGCTAAACTTCAGTGTTGTTTGACAGGATTCAAACTTTCAGTTTATGAGACAAACTATGGAAATGTGATGTACTGTATAACTGAGATTTTGAGCATAGAGACAAATATGCAGCCTAAAAAAATTAAAATTATTTAGATAGAAGCACAATAATCATTTGTGTGTAAGTTTCACAGACTTAAAAAGCAGTTCTGTGGAATTAAAAAAAACAAGCCTCATTTTTTTCTGGGATCTTTGCAAGTTTTGAGAGGATATGATGTTCAACATCATAAACGATGGTGAATTACTGAACTGTTACTGTTCTTCCAGAAAATGCCACACTGGTTGGGAAATGCTAAAATCAGGAAAGAAGACAGACGCACTTTAGCCTTGCTGGGATACGCTGCCAGTGAAATGGGACATATCATTTAACCTCATTTAGTCTTGGTAATTACACCAAATTTCTCTCACTTATGACAAGAGAAAAACCAGCCATGGAATCATTTTCAACAGCTGCTCTGGTCACAGACAGGTCTTGCATGTAGGGCTGCTATAGCTTTATACTTGCAGTGCAAGAGAGGGAAAATATTCTATGCCACTAAACAGCAATAGAACATGGAGGATTTTTAGTTTTGTGCATCATTTAAAGAAATAAACGACAAAAACCTAATTTCCTCCGTGACCCTGAGCGCATTAACAGCGGGCAGAACTGAACCCCACCTGAGAGAGGCCAAGCCCCTCAGTTTCAGGCAGGCAGGCGGGCGCTGAGCAGCAGCAGCGGGTGCAAGGCCGGGCTCACCTGGCGGAAGGCGCGGTTGTGCCGTGCCCAGAAGCGCTGGTTGCTAGCCTGGGCCTCCTGCCGCGCCTCCCGCAGCCGCCGCTCCAGCGCCGATTCCTCGGGGGGCACGTAGAAGATGACGGGGCGCAGGTTGGAGTGCTTGTCCGGGGGCCCGATCCAGTCGCTGTGTGAGTGCGCGGGGGGGCGGAAAGCCAGGCCCTGGGAAACACAGACACAATGCGTTATCAGCACTGCAGCGGAGTTTCTGAAGAACGTCTCAGTTTGGAATAAATTCCCAAACGCCACAGAACCTTAAAGCATACTTTAGCAAGTATAGCAAGTTCAGAAACAAAGCACATTTACTTACTGTGACCAAAAACAATGCCATACATTTACAATTTACTTACAAATGCACTACAGAGAAGACAGCTTTAATTCCTTTACCATAGGCATGAATCATGGGGTATTTTTTAAAATCAACTTTCTTTTTTGTTTTCATTTTTCTATCGGTGATACTCTGTTAAAATACTTCATGGCGAGAACTAGCAAGTATGCAAGTTTCTTATGGTGCTGATCTCTGCCCTCTGGTGACCAGTGACAGGACCCGAGGGAACAACATGAAGCAGTGTCAGGGGAGGTTTAGGTTGGATATTAAAGCCTTTTCACCCAGAGGGATGATGGTCACTGGCACAGGCCCCAAGGGATGGGGTCACGGCCCCAAGCCTGACAAGCTCAAGGAGTTTTTGGACAACTCTCTCCGACACATGGTGCGATCCTTGGAGCTGTTCTGTGCAGGGCCAGGAATCGGATTTCGGTGATTCTTGTGGGTCCCTTGAAACTCAGCATATTTCATGATTCTATGATTCTATGTTTTCCTAAGCCCGGCGTTCTTCCTGCATCCATGTGCCCACACACAGGCGTGTGCCTGCCCCAACAGGGTTGGGGAACACCTGGACGACAGCCCGGACCTCAGCGCCCCTCCAACAATAAACACCGGCAGCCTCGACAAATACATCAAAAACCAGAGGCCGCGGGGAACGCGGTTTGCTAGCGGCCGCCCCCGCCCGGCCGGCGTTACCGGGGGGCAGCCGGGGCGCTGCCGGCTCAGGGCTCCGTGAGGGCGGCGGCTCCCCAGGCTGCCCCCATGGCCCCCACAGGAGCTGCCGCCCCCTGCCCGGGTTTACCGCGCTGTCCGGCCGCTCCCCGCGCTCAGCCGCGCGGCCGCCGCCGGAGGAAGCGGAGGAGGAGGCGGAGGAGGCGGAGGANCGCGTGGCGCAGCGCCGGGCCGGGCAGCGGGTCCTCGGCCGGGCGGCCGGTGAGTGACTGACTGACTGACTGACTGACTGACTGACTGAGGCGGGGCGGGGGCGCCGCGCCGGGTCGCTGCGGGCCGGTGGGGACGAGCCTCTCGCAGGTGCCGCGGCGGTGGCCCGGTGTCGTTTCCTCTTCGCGCTGCGCCGGCGCCGGGCCCCACCGCGGGGGAGGCGGGAGGTTGCGGCCATGGAGTGGCCGGGGGCGGCGAGTGCTGAGGGGGAGCGAGGTATGTGCGGGGAAGGCAGCGCTGCCCCGGGGTTGTGGCACCCGAGCGCGGTCGGGTTGGGGCTCTGTTCTCCTCCCGCTCCGGGTTCTCCCCTGGGTTGCTGGTGCCCTGTTAGTTCTGCTGGTGCCCTGTTTGTTCTGCGGCGGCTTCAGCTGCAGAGCAGGTGGGGAAGGCAGGGCGGAAGGCTGGGGGTGAACAGCCGAGAGCTGGGAGTGTGGCAACTAAAGCATCGCCCCTGCGGCCCCACCGGGAGAAAGGTGTAAAAAATTAAAGGGCTGTGAAATACCAGCTAAGTGGTTTATTCGTATTGGTGAAGATACTTAAAATAACTGTAATGCTGAAATGCTTCAGAATGTAAAAGTTGCAACGTGTGCTCGTGTAGCACTTAAGCAAGTCTTGTTCTCATTTTCCTTGCAGTTCATCTGGAGCAGGACGAGAGAAGAGGAATGGATATGGGTAACCAACACCCATCCATAAAACGGTTACATGAAATACAGAAAGAAGTCAAAGAGATTGAACAGCAAGTGGCTGTCTTCAGTGGTCTGTCCACTGACCGAGATTACAAGAAATTGGAAAGAAGCCTTACCAAACAGCTTTTTGAAATAGATTCTGTAGACACCGAAGGGAAGGGGGATATTCAGCAAGCCAGAAAGCGAGCTGCCCAGGAAACTGAGAGGCTGCTGAAGGAACTGGAACAAAATGCAAACCATCCGCGCAGACTGGAAATAGAGGCTTTATTCAAAGAGGCACAGTCACTTGTGGAACGCGAGATCACACCTTTTTATGAAGGAGGAAACTGTATAAGTGATGAATTTGAGGAAGGAATTCAGGACATTGTATTGAGGCTTACCCAGGTGAAAACTGGAGGGAAAGTTTCTCTACGCAAAGCAAGATACCGCACTCTGACAAAGGTATGTGCTGTTCAGGAGATTATAGAGAGTGGTGTAAAGCAACAGCTGTCCCTGCCACTCTCTAATGATGCACATCCTTCTGTCTCCAAAATTAACTCTGTAATGTGTGATGTGAACAAAGCCAGAGGAACTCTTATTGCTCTTCTAATGGGAGTGAGTAGTAATGATACCTGCAGGCATCTGTCCTGTGTGCTCACAGGCCTCATTGCTGATTTGGATGCTTTAGATGTCTGCGGTCGCACAGAAATAAGAAATTACAGAAAGGAAGTAGTAGAAGAGATCAATAAATTGCAGAAATACCTGGACTTGGATGAAGAAGCAAATTCTGCTCACGCTTATGATTTGGCACAAAATCAGTCCATTCTAAAAATAGAAGAGATCCGCAAGAAGATGAAGGAAGTTAATTCTTTACTTTTAAAAACAGAGAATGCTTCTGATTTGTATCTGGGATCCAAAGCAGAATTGCAGGGATTAATTGCCCACCTAGATGAAGTGAGTCCAGGAAAAAATCCGTGTATTAGAGAGGCCAGGAGAAGAGCAGTAATTGAAGTTCAGACTCTTATAACATATATTGATTTGAAGGAAGCGCTGGAAAAAAGGCAAATGTATCCAGAGCAAACTGCTGCCGAACATCAGTCTCATAAAGCAGTTTGGACTGTTCTTGGAAACTTGTCTCAAATTCAGCAAGAGGTGATTTCATTTGATGGAAACAGAACAGATAAAAATTACATGAGACTGGAAGAACTTCTTACAAAACAACTTCTAGCCCTGGATGCTGTTGATCCGCAAGGTGACGAGCGGTGTAAGGCTGCCAGGAAGCAGGCAGTCAAGCTTGCACAGAATATTCTTTACTATCTGGACATGAAAACAGATGAATGGGAATACTGAAGCAGCCATGGCCTGACACAGAAGAACGTACTTCCCTTTGGCACTTTATGAAGATCATTGGCAGCACATAATAAAGTGTTCTGTGCTTGCTGAAATCATGGAGATTGCATAAGCAGTTGACTTGGCTATATGTCTGCTATCCCACGCAGTCACCCACTTGCCATGGCAACTGTCAGTACACCATCAGCAATTCTGGTCACTGCTGTAAGCAAAGAAGTGCAATTCTCTGAAGGAATAGCTTAATACTTGATCAAATAGCTTTTTTTTTTTTCTTTTTTTCTTTCTTGTTTTTGTTTCAATAGCTTTGTGCAATGTTCAGTGAATGCAGGCTTGTCAAAGACACATAAACTTCCTTATGACATAGTACTGGCAAAACTATTCAAGGAGACTGGACATGAAAATTCGTATTCAGGCATGAGGCTCCATCCAGCAACTTCACAGCAGTCTGGATGTACTCTTAATGTGCTGTTAAGACATAAAGTACTAAGGGCAAAAAGCCTGCTGGCTTTCAGATTGTACTTGATTTATTCCATCCATCATACCATGTAGATTTCTCAGTTAATGGAGCTATAATGCCAGCTGCAAATTAGCATTTACATAGGCAATGCCAATTATGTCAATTTTTGTAATACCTGAGCCCTTTGATTTGCAAAACCAGGTCTTTTGTTGATAGAAATTCTTTCAAGTTACTGCTTTAAGGTACTGAGACTTGGAGAGGAAAATAAGTTTATACCGAACAGATAAAGGGGATTTCAAACTGCCATCCATAAACCCTTGAAAACTGCACTGAACTTTATTTAGTGGCTGCTTAGGTGTCTTTTTAAACTCTGCTGTTGCATCTGGTTTTCACATTTGGCACAAACAGAAATAGAGTTCACTTTGAAGTGAAATGTGTATTTTGGAATTATTTTTGTAAAATTAGGTAGCCGGCTATAAAGATGTCCCTAACGATGTAAATGTGTGCTACATGGTCAGGTGTGGCTTCAAGCATGTCTTGGAAAGACTTGTGGCAAATGGCTCTCTTTGCAGCTCATTCACTTAATTGTTTTAGTAGCTTCATAAATAAGCTTGCTTGTACTGTTGTATGCACCTACCTTTTTATTTGTGGCTGCTAGTGCCAATCACATTTCTACTATAGCATGTTCTTTGGCATTTTTTGAGAGCATGGCATTACAATGAGTTAAGTATAAAGATATATTCAATTATGGATAATTTGCACTCAGCTCTTTCAGGATGAACTAATGAATTATTGTTCTATAGATGATGATTTGCACCACTTTAAGGAGTAAAAACCATTTCAGATGTTACAATAAATATTTTTAAGATCTATTTTTGACTGATTAGGGAAGACAGTACTGTCTGTGAGAGACAAGTGCCTTTATGACACTGCTAACTTGCACCGTCATATGTAGATAGAGGAACTGTTTACTGGCAGCTTGATACATTTGTAATCTTTGCAAACTGGATTTTTCATGTATATATCTAATTCCACTGTAGTATATGTCAAGCTAACATAATGCAATAGGTGACAGTTGCCCTATAGAGTCCTGAGAATGAGTATCAAATTTGGGAAATACGGATTCTGCTTAAAAACTAAAGTGCTGGTGTGGAGGTGGTGGACTTTGGGCAGGTCTTCTGTGCCTATTGCTGCAAGAATAATGTTTGTTCCATAACGTACTATGAGATGTTGGTTGAAGGCTGCATACCTTCAGAGTGTGAATAGATTTTGTTTGTGATTGTACAGGTGATTGCTTTGCAAATCTACTTGCCAAAACCGACCTAATTGAGTACAGTGCCTAAGGCACAATTTGGCAATGACAGAATGTTTGTCGAAGGATTCTTCCTGCTCCCTCAGAGACACAACCCCATTGAATTTATCTCTACTTCACAAAAAAAAAAATTCCCTCATTAAAATTCCAATCTCTATTTGAATATTATGTGGCTAACACTGAATATTAAAAGTGTTATACACCTGAATTATTTTACTCATTTCAAGCTCTCTACACGTTTGAATTGCAACTTGTGATTTGCACTTACATTTTTAGGAAAGATAAAGATTTGATATTGTAATGATATTATTAATTTTTCTTTCGTATTACTGTCAGGTCTGCCGTGGTTACTTGTAGTTTGTTTAAACAATATAGTGTCTGTGTTCTCTGGAGGATACATGTAGTTTTGTAAATGTTTGAGCCTCTTATGTAATAATGAGTAAGTATAGTTATCAGATCTGTTCTATTTTAAATGTGTCTTTTCGTTTTTCTGAATGAATTGTTATGCCTGCATCTCTAAGAATGCAAATGTGTAAGGTTAGTGTAATTTGACTGAGTAGAGTTCAGTAGCAAGATATTACGTGGATTAAGCTTTTTTCCTTTGTTCTGTACTCTGATAAATTGACTGTTTAAATTTTATGGTAAAATCCTCATCTGGAATGGGATTAATTCACAGTTTATGCATGAATGAAAGTAATAAAATAAATGTGCTTAACCAAAAAAAGAAAAAAAAACAACCAAAAAAAAGAAGAAATGCACAGGTTTCTCAAAAATTTGCTTTTATGCAGAAGAATGTAATTTCTCTGTTTTTTGTATCCAAAGATTGGAGAGACACACAACTTTGCTTTCCAGTACAGCAGGCTAAAATAATCAACAAAATGTAAATGGACCAAATAGCAAAAGCCTGCATTTTAGTACTATACTAAAATAGAATAACTTTTCTGTGTGCTATGTTATGTACCTTAGAGCAAAATAATCGAGTGGATGTTTGGGGGAGAGGTAATCCTGCATTGTGATTCCTAGTTGTTAACCAAATTTCTTTTTAAACTAGTTTTCTTTAGTTATTTCAGTGTTTATTTTTTGTTGTTTGCCACTCAGAGTGGTTTTTCTGTGATACCAGTTTGGAGAAGATTTTTGTTAAGGTCAATTCTTACCTTTTTAATTTAACAGAAATCAGTGTCTGTGCTCCTAATGGTGTACACGTCTTCAGTTATTGCTGTGTAGGAGGTGACATTTGTGTACATAGATCCAAGATTAAATATTGCAGTGTTACATTCTTGATTATTAATACAAATACATTACTGCTTTTACTAGATATTCATTGGAATGTTATGCCCTGATGCCTTTCTCTGTTTATTTTTGAATGTGAGTTATCAGAATGTAAATTATTTTTGTCTTAGGGCAAGTATTTTTATTAAACATGCGGACATAAACCTCTCTTCTTTTTTTTTTCCCCCTACTTCTTTAAAAGTTTGCTTTTTCACTGTTGTATTGATTAAAATAAAGTTCTTTGTGTGGATACCACTCCTGCTTGCTAAATCTGGTGCCTGTTGGTTTTCTCTGCATTGCTCAGCAGCAGCTTTGCACCCTCCAGGGTTCCACTTGGCTGATCCCTGCAGCAGTGCTTGTGGCAGTGTTCAGATCGTGCCACTTTGCTGTGGAAGGATGCTGCCTGAGCAGATGAGCTGGCGAAACTGATGGTGTGAGTCTCTTCGTGCAAAGTCAGTGTGGATTCCAGAGCCTTTAGCAGGAGCTCAGCTGCTCTGGTTTTAGGCTGTGTGCATGAGGCAGGTTCCCTGATTGCTCTGTTGGCTCGGTGTGTTTTTTCGAGATGCAGTGAGCCACGTTACCAGCTTGCTGCTGATGGAAATTGGGAATTCTCTTTCTGCCCAGAAGGCTGCCGGCTTTGTGCAGTTTCTGCTGCTTGGCCAACTCCAGTGAGCTGATTTAATCCAATAAAAGGGGAGGAAACAAACAACAAAAATGGAGGAGGGGGTTTAAAGAGCCAAACTGGCTTTTAGAAAGGTATGTGGGCCAGAGCTACTGCAAAATGAAGGAGTGGGTGTTGCAGCCATGGGCTAGGGAGCAAGTGGTAAGAATTTCGGTAGCAGCAAGTCATTAGATCAACTTGCATAGTTAAATAACTGGAGGAGGAAGAAGGAAAGGTGTCAACTATCGACTCCTACAGAGAAGTAGGAATTTTCTGCTTTACTAATGGGATATGATAAACGCAATACAAATGAATCATGTATGGAAAATAAACCAGTAGCTTTCAACTGCACATTCATGATCATTTCACAAGTGATCACAGAATCCTTATAGAATCATTAAGGTTGGAAAAAAACCACCAAGGTCTTTTTTTGTACCTTTGTACAAAGTACAATCATGTCAAAGTACTGCACAGTGTGTGGCAAAGTCTTACCCAGAGGATCCTGGGTAAGAGCAAGGTTTATAAAGGTTGAATTCCTGTAGGTAACAACTTCACTCTATCTTCTTTTCCTTTTAACACTGTAGCTTATTTGAAGGAAATATATTCTTCAAAGATCAGTAAATCCTCTGGGCTGTGGCTCTAAATGTTGCTCAGCCAGCTGCTGACCTGTTTGTCTTGATTGCCTGTTTACTTGTCAAAGGAGAGAATTTACCTTGTAAGAATATTTTTTATGTGTGTTTGGGAAAGGCAGATTTTGGTGCCTGAAATGGTTCAACTGGAAAAACACCATATTTTATTATATTATTATATTTATATATTATTATATTTGTTTTAGGTGTACCCTCTCCTTTGGAGAATTCTTGGCTGAGAACTTTAAGGAGTGGAAGGACATTAGTACTGAGCTCATGGATTGAAGGCCTGGGGGTTCAACCTGGCTGCCAGCAGGAGACACTTAAATGGCAGTATCCAGGAAAACATTCCTGCTAGAGGAAACTGCTAGCACAGACATGACCAAATGTTTTTCAGAGCAGATGTTTTGAGTGAGCCCTGTGTCTGTTCCTCTGCTGCTTATGAGCTTTCATTGAGAAAGTGAATTCTTAGGGGAATATTTCCTGAAACACTCCTGGGCTTTCTGTTTTAGACGAAGCTGAGAAATTATGTTTGAAGCTTTTGCTGAGCTGTGGTGGGGCTGACCTGCGTATCATGAAACATTGCTGCATGAAACAATGATGTCCATAATGCTTTCAGTTATATGGGTCGGCATGTGCACGTCAGCTCAAAGCTGGTCATTAACTGAAGAAGCTGAGAATGAGCTCTGCTTTTGTTGAAGGCTTTGCACAACACCTTTTCTCTCTGCGTCATTTAGTTCTGGGGACTGCCAAGCACAGATGATTGCATGAGTTGCAGTGCTTGTCAGCTCAAAAAATAACGAGGACCTTTTCTAAGTCTGCAAACTCTTCCTACAGGACATAAATTGTTGCAGAGTTTGCCATTAGAAATGGAAAAGTACAATGAGTTTCTTAATTGGGCCATTTCTCCTCAATTAGTTTTGCCAGACAAACTTCTGTGCCACAGGAGTTCTTTGTGAAACCTGTATTTCAGGCAGCTAATCAAAAGCATCTCATGAGGGAGGAAACACCATGATGCAGTGCAACGTCCTTAGTAAAGTCCAGAATGCATACTCCTAACCAGTCTGTGGTCATGGCTACCAAGAGTCCATCATCCAAACTGAAACCCCAAAGAAGCAGAGACAAGAAAGGCTGGAGGAAAACAAAATGAAAAACTAGTGAAGTTGTCAGGTTTGATCAACTTAACTTAGTTTTATGACAAGGAAAGCAAGCAAAGCAAAGCTCCCTTTTGGCTTGGTGCAGTTGCACCTTGTCTACACCCTGCAGTTCCACATTGTTTTCCACCCTAAGTGCTCCTCCTGGGCACGATGTAGCTGATGGGGCTTAGCCTTGGAGTGCCCTTGGGCAAGAGGGTGCCACCCATCTCCAGGGATACCATAATTACCTTCATTCTCTCTGAAATGTGTGGTCGTAGCAACTCCTAGCACATAGAATATCAGCATGGCTTGCATAAGGCAGTGTGCAACATGAAGGTTATGCCCTGTAATAGGCTGGTAATTGGAAGGGATTGTATAATAACTGGTAGCAAGTCTGAGTAAGATATCTTTTGTGTGTTTATGCTGAATTTATTAGGTTTTTAAAGAAAATTCTTCGTAACATTTTATTCAAATAAACCTGGAGCCTGTGATCAGGTGTCTCTTACTTGCCTTCCATGTGCCTCATGTTAATACCACATGAAAAGGAGGTTTGAAGAGCTCCACCGTCAATGGATGTTTATGAATGGCCTCTGCTCACTTTCAGACATGCAGTAAAAGCCAGGTTTTCCAAAACACTCAGCACCCAAAGTTCCCACCGTGACAAGTAAGGGCATGTTTTGAAAAGGAGTCCATCCACAGACCCAAACACTGTCATTTCTTGTCACAGACAACCACAGGATCATCCCTGCAGCTAATCAAGAAGCCACTTTAAATGGCTTTGCCTCATTTCTCCAGTGAAAGGTTGTTCCAAAGCATCATTGCTGTGAGGACTGAGTAACCTTCTAATTTCCAGCATAAACATATTCATGAGAGGCTTTTCTTCTCCCCTAGCGTGTAGTCTGCGATATATTTATAGGCCACAGCTGAATTGCCTCTCAGCTCCAGATTTGCTTGGCTACCAAGCAAATACACCCAAACAGGCTGAGCTCCTTTGAAAATCTCTATTCTCTGACTCCAAAGCAAATTATAAATAGTATTTTGCAATATTTTCAGGAGTTTTTCCAGTTCTGACAAAAACTTCCAACTTGGAGTCTATACATGTACACTGTTGGATGTATTGTTTCAAAGGAAATAAAAAAAATATATTAATATTAGTGCTGTAGCACTGCAATTGTAAAACTGAATTACTTATTTTCAGTACTTGCTGCACAGCATCGTCTTCGCACCCAGCTTGCTTTTCCATTTGGATATTCTAGCACTCAATAATTTTGAGTGCAGAAGGGGATTAGAAACATTTTCAACCTCTGCTGTGTTGGAGTGTTTCTGCATCAGTAGTAGGTGTGTTGTTTTTTGACGGAACTATGTGTGAGTGGTTTTTAGATCAGAACCTCTCGCTGACGGTTTCACTCGACTGGAAGTATGAGTTTACTTTGGCAAGTGCAATAGTAGCCAAACTAGATTAGAAGATTCTTCAGGGAGAGTCCACTCCAATTCATGGCAAAGGTCTTTGAAATCATCAGTTAAAACAGGAGACTGCTTAGTAAGCATGGCCATAGTGTAGAAGAATGATTTACATTGCTGTCATGTATAGATGTGTTTTCAAATTTTCATTATTAAGAGTACTAAAGTCTTAAGAAAAAATATGTAATTAACTCAAAAACATCTTGCTGCGCATATATACACAAGTGGACATGGGTTGTGCACTGTGGTTTTCAACCTTCTTCAAGTTATAAACTCAAAAAATACATGTGGCTAATTAAAATCTGCTGACCACAGTTGCGTTTTGGGAGCTTCTAACAGTGCCAGGGATCACTGACAGCCTCCAGAATATTAGATGGTAAGATTACTGACATGCAGTAAAGCCAGTGACTGTTTTAGAAAGCCTCAGAATAGCCTCATTTCAACTCAGTGTTTTGGAACATTTCTCAGCATTCCTGTTTTCAAAGGAGAAGCCAATTTATTGTCTCCTTTGTTTCTACAGAGCTATTGTGTTTCTGCTGTATTTTGTCTCTGCCTTTTCATTAATAACCATTAATTCAGTTTTGTGGCAAATTTCATCATATCTGGTCCATCTTGTTCTTCCTAATCACGAGTTTATTCCCAATTTACTAATTCTTTTGTGGGCATTGTTTCTACCACTTCACTGATGGCTGAGTTATTTCTCTGTCCTGGTGCAAACCTCACAGCTGACATTTAGGGTGCATTTCTCTGGCAAAGATATATTTTCTTCACTTGGTCAGACCTAGAGACACTGAAAAAAATTTATGTTCTCCATATGAATTACTGTGTTATGGATCTCTGGGACCAAGACCCTGGTAGTTGAGAAGAAGCTGTTTGAGATACAGGGCAGCTGGGAGTACTTTTATGAGCTTCATTCCTGGTACAGAAAAAGAGAGTGCTAGGAGGTTGCAGCAACAAGTGAGAAACCATGAGGATATAGAAGAACAGCCAGCAAGGTGACTAAAAATACTAATATTGCCAATATACTCAGCTGATGGAAGGTGGGAGACAAAATGGAGAATGGGATGGGGCTCCAGGAGGCAGCATGACAGCAGGGCAGGGCAGGTCCTGGGACAAAATCCAGGCTCTGCCAGGAGACCAGATCACCAGACAAGGCTGGTGCTAAAGCAGGTGTGAGGGTAGGCCAGGAACTCAGCCAGAGGGTTGGGGTCAGGGCCCCAGGTCCCAGTAATCGAGGATAACAGTCAAAGGTTCCAATGTTTTAGATAGATTCTGCTAAGAAGTTAGGGGATCCCAGGATAAGGTTAAACCATAGGAAATTTGGTTTTGGTCTCTGGTCATAAGGCTGCATTCCTATGAATCCAGAGAGCAAAGTCAGCTGCTGAATATCTCAAGGACGTGAGTGTGGAAAAGATCTGGACCTTCAGCAAATGTGCAATTTCTGATCATACGATACAAAATCAGCCACACACCTGCACATCCAGAGTTCATAATGAAATTGCATTCTGACTTCCTTACTATGGGATGATGCCATATGAATTATAGGATGATGCTGTATGACTGAAGACTAGAAGATGCAATACTTGTATTTAATGCAAGGCCAGTTGATCTTGATTCACCAAAGCTGTACAGAGCTTCACGTGGAAATTTGAGTGGTCACTTCCAGTATCCTTTTCAGTTTTGACACTACCTCACAGAGAGCTTTCTGGAGTATTTCTAGCTATCCCTGTGGTATGGACATAAAGATGATGAAGATGTTCCTTAGAATGCACCAGAGACAAGATCTCCATTACAGAAAGGGAAACATTACTGTCATTGCAAAGGGGAGTAAGGAACCCCCTCTGAGCTATCATATGCAATTTTGGTCATTCCCACTCAGGGAAGCTTAATGACCACAAGAGATGCAACACAGACCAGGAGAACGAAGGGCCTGCTTTAGTGGAAGGCAGTAAAGGACCTGGGTTTTGTAGCCCAGAAAAATGAAAACTGAGGAAAAAAATGGTAAGATTGTTCTCTCTAAATAGGGTAAGTATCAAAGATCAAAGATTAAAGAACAATTACTTAAGGTAATGGATGGTAGGGGCAAAGATACAAATAGATGGAAATGAGCCAGGCTGGCAATGGCAAAAATAGCCAGTTTCTGAAGGAAGCTATATGAGATGTTGCCTTGACTTGATTACCTCAAAGATAAGTTTGAGTCCTTGAGTATCTGCCTTTTTAAGTCTTCTGTGGATGTGCTAATACCTGTCACATATTTCTATTTAGCTTACCCTGCTTTGGAAATAATGTCCATTTCAGAGTAGCTGTAAGACTCTGCTAAATTCTTACAGACAAGAAGCCATCCTATGACGGTAATGTGGCTAAGTAACTCACTGAATAACTTAAAAAGTTATTCAGTATTTCTTTTGAAACTCCTTATTCAGTAGCTGGCTTCACATTTATATAATTTCCTGCAAATAATATTAATCCTACTCTGAGTATACCATTGCTAGTTTCATCACAGCCTCAGCAGATTTCACTGACATTGAGGAGTTTGATTGCAGAGCACCCCCAGGGAGCTCAGGCTGTTATTGTTCCTTGTTCCTAATTGGCTTTGGAGACCAGTTGGTGGGAGAGGCTGCACCATACCCAGTATGCAGGGTGTTAAAATTCAGATTATCATCTCTAACTTGCCTTCACTGTCTGTGTGGGAGTACACTTTTCAGGAGCCCACAGCCACCAAAGGAAGGCATTTTTTCATAGGAACTCGGGAAGCAGAAGTCTGGCAGACATTAAGTCACAGAATTAGTGACTTAGACCACAAAAGAATTAGTAACCTGGCAGGGATGTAAGGAGCGCATTCAATAAAAACCTTTGCATTAAGAGAGGATTAATATCAACAGATCATGAGTGGCCAATATTTGTGTAACCTTCTCAGAGAATCCACATCCTCTGCTGGCAGCCTGTTCAAGCTCTTTACTTCTAAAATTAGCAAGTTTTTTCCTAACAGCTTGACTCTTCTTTTCATCTAAAGATTTAAATAATGCTGATTTTTTTTCTTCTTACTCTGTCTTCATAAGTCTGGGGAGTAAGTAATGATTAGTAATAAATAACTAAGCCTTTATTATTCACAGAAAATAGCTGTCTCCTCAGCTCCCCTTTTAGCAGTTGCTTTTAGAGACTAAGCACCCAAACAGCTTCAGTATTCCATCACAGAATAACCCCACGTTATTTACATTTCTATTGCTGAGGTGTCTCTCCCATATATGCTCACCATAGGCATATTTCTTGAAGTGCTATTCCCAAAAATGGACACAGGACTACAGCTGGGGAGTCATTGGCAATTAGTAGCATGGCATAATTGCCTTTCATATTTTAGCTATTACAGTCCTATAAATACAGCCAAGAACACCTTCCTTGCAGGAGCATCACAGAGTTGACTCACATTCAGCATAGGATCCTGCATAAGCCCGGACCTGTCTGATCTCACCCATCATGTGCAGGACTCCTGGCACTGGTTCCTGCCCCTGGCCTGCCCGCAGCAAGGGTGAGAGCTGTGCTGGGCAGAGGCTCCTGCCTGCACCACGGCTCCGTGTGCCAGCTGTGGCTGGCTCCCACCATCTGGGATCCACTGGCCCAGGCTGTGCCCACTGCCAGCCAGCCCCCCGAGAAGGTCACTGGTCCAGTTGCATCCTGTGAATGTGAGGTGCCAGATGGCTCCTGCCCTGCCAGGCATCCTATGTGCCATTAACTTATGTGGATGCTTGAAAAACCTGCAACCCCCACGTCCCTTCCTGTTCCACTTCTGATTCTGTGATGTTCCGGAGGTTCAAAAGGCAGAACGGATTCAGATGGAAACGTCTCTTCCCTGAGTTATCAAGGTGTGGGCAACTGAAGGGAAGGTCTCTAACCAGAGAATGGGGCATATTTCAGCTATTTGATCTGGAACCTCCAAATGAGGTGTCTTTAAGAGATAGCTTCCAAACATCTTCTGAAGAAAAAGAACTGCTCAGAGAGCTCTAACAAGGCACTTAAAGAGATGTCCATACTCACTAGAAACTTTTCACTTCGCTAAACCTTCTCCCTATTCCCACACCCTTCCTTAGTGTTACATGTTCAGCTGCTGAAAATAGGAGTGCCTTCTGCTTTCTGGCATGCTCGTCTGCTCATGCAATCAAGAGCCCTCTCCATGGGGTCTTATAGGCTTGTGTAGCTCTCTGGCAATGGACACATTCTGTTCCACATAGTCTGGATTAAGGCGGGCAGTGCATTGTATCACTTGCATTAGTGATTGCCAGGCTATGTTTTAAGGTGAAGCTTTCTCTGTGTACTCTGTATTTCTGATCTGTGTTCTAGGCTGGAAGGGAACGATATTTAAAAGGAAGAACATAGATGTGGGTGGCAATCATTACCACCGGCCTGGGAAAATCTTTTGATATCTGGCCCTTGAGCTGCTGGTTCCTGGGTTAGTGATTAGATCTTTCCATTTGTTCAATACCCATCACAATGAGGAATTAGACTGGTGACCCCGGGGAGAAGGGTAGATGTCTGTGCATGACTTCAGTACCTGCCTCAATCTGAAGCCATGGGCTGAACTGGAGTTTCCAGCCTGACTTCAGTGTCTCGCCGCAGCTCCAGCCCTGGGTGCGTCTGCATGGGGGCACTGCAAAGATAAGCCACCATTGCAGAGATAAGCCACCACAACTAACAGCAGAGCAGCCTTTCCCAGGGGTCAAGCAGTTCACAGGTCACTGAACCTGTTTCCAATATAATTTTTGAATGTAAATATTGGGATGTCAACTTTGGTCTCTCCAAGGCCTTTCCCTGAGATTCTCACCTTCCTGCTCAAACACCTGCACTGCTATTCCCGCTTGTGATTGCCAGCCTTAGCTTAATCCCAGCCTCTCCCTCATATGAAGTCACCCTGTAGGAAGAAGCTGATGCCATTGTGGATGCAAAAGGCATCAGCCCACCTGGAGAAACACAGGACTGCAAAAGGCAACCCCAGCTCTTTTTGTGACTCAAACTGCAGAGCCTCGGTGCAGACAGGAGCCTCTGACTATGGATGAAAGCAACCCCTTCCCTCACATCAGAGGGTTAGAACACTTAATTTCTTTGCAGGCACTTGGATGCTTCCAGGCATTGTATAAGCTGCTGGGTGTGTTGGGAGTGTCTGCTGTCTGCCTGGACCATTGTTCTTTTCTTCAAGGCAGCACATCACTCTCTGCTGTAGGATATCTCATCTCTCCTCCCCAGTGTGGGTGGAAAACCCACCCTTGACAACACTTTGCAGTGTCTTGTGCTGCTCCTTGATTTTCCTTCTGATTTGGTATTTGCTGTGACCTTTTAATCTCACCAGGATGGTTCTACTTTGAAGCACGAAGCCACATGGTCCCTCGGTCGAGGTGTCACTGCAGTTTGGTGGAAATAGGTTTCATTTAGGAAGGAAGGGGGAGGCACAGCACTGGCTTTCTATTTCTGTACATCGCTCCAGATCTTTGCTCTCTGCTGTGCACGGCTGCTGCCTTGCAGGGTGTGAGAAATTCCATTTCTTCTCTACTTAGCCATTTTGTTTGACATGCTCCTGTACTTGGGCACTAGACTCGTGCCTGGTCCCCTAAATCTCATGAGAGTCTTGAAAGAAACAGGGCACAACCTAATCTGCTGCTTTCTGTCTATAACTGGAGTGCATGACACACTTGTCAAAATAAGCTGCAGTACTTATTGGCTGCTGTACTGTCACAGGGTGCAGAACAGGAAAAGCAGTTCCTCAGCTTTCATCGGGGCTTTTATTGCCAACCTGACTCAACACTTTTCTAACTGAAAGCAGCAGGGCTTTTATTTCTTTGTTGGCTTCACCTTTTTGCAAAACAACTAGTAGAACAAATAAAACAAACATGGCATTTTGGCAGTGCAGGAAGTTAGAAGGATTATTGCATGTGGATTTGTAGGGAACAGGATTCAGCTCCTGCACTTGTCTAAAGAACCCAGCTCTGACTTTCATCCCTAAACACATGGTTCTCCAAAGTTATCTGGAATGCAGTCTTGCAAAATCTTCAGCCTCTCCTCACTTCAAGTGGCCTGGCCTTTGCAGAGGGAGAGGAGAACCTGTCTGCTCACAGTGCCAAGAAAGCACTGGCAGATGTTTAGAGAGTGCTGATATGTCTTCAGCCACTGGTATTAAATTCCTGAAGGTGTGAGGCTGTGAGGGGTCTGATAAATGGCTCAGACAGGGCACTGCAGCTGCTGTCATTGTGTGCACAGTCAAGAAAAGATTGTGATTTTCCAAAAATGAAACACTGAAGTGGAATAAGATGAATGTGTCTGCATTTTTCAAACTAAGTATATTTCTTAAATACAACTCATCAACATAAATGCTGTCATGAAGGGTTTTTTTAAAAGCCCTTCACAAATGTAAATGGTAAGAGAAGCACTAAGCAAGTCAGCGAGCAGAAGGAGGTTTAGGTTAATAGAGCTCCTTTCAGAAAATATGACACTAGTGCTTAGCCAGCTTTTTTTGGTCTCTCGGTTGTTTCTGGCTTATAAATGCAAACTCTATTACTCCAGCCAGCAAAGGCATTTGTAGGTGCAAACCCGTGCATAGGAGATGGCATGAAAGGCCAGATGGTAGCAGCATTATGACCTGCTTAGCAGAACAAACACTGCCTGGGAGTGTGAGCTTTCACCTCAGGGTCAATATGAACTGAAGACCCTACCTACACCAGCTCTTACTGACCGAGAACACCCTATATCGATGATAAAACCATAGAAGGTTTGCCTTACAACAACAACAAAAAGTAAATATAAGCATGGCCGGAACAGAAATGGGCCATAAGAAGTCTCAGTCGAAAATTTGATCCCGAGTTTCTGCCTGGTGTGTACTTGTGAATCCCAGTGTGCTGACCTGGGGGCTTCGTTCTTCCTCTCCTGCTGGTTTAGCATACGGAGAAGGGCAGCACTTCCAAGAATTGCTGTCCATCTCGTTTGTATAGCAGGGTAAGCAAATGGAGGCAATCGGAGGCCCTTCGTGGCGCGATAGGCAGTGGGACACACCCAGGGCACCCTTCCAGCTCCTGGGCTCTATCGCCAGCAAACAGCTCCAGAGCTGCTCGGTGTGAGCACAGCCCCTTCACATGAAATCAGCCAGACTGGGGCACGGGCCCGTGCCCGGGCACACAGCTCAGCCACTGGCCAGGCACCGCCAGCTGCCGCTCCAGGGACCAGAGCCAACCCACACCTGCACAGCGCTGGCTGGCACTGTGGGGATTGCTGCCTGCTGACCCTGGCTGTGGCAAACACCACTTCCTATGCATCCAGTCCTTTAACTCATCAAGCCTCCTCTCAAAATACTCCCATCACCTCGGTCTCAAGCTTCCCTGCCAGCCGCAGTCTGGCAGTGTCCCACCTAAGATTGCTGACAACTAACCATTTGTCCTTGTGCCGCCTTTGTCCTTTAGATTCAACATCACATCCTCCCCTGGGTCAGCTTGTGTTTGTGTGGCAACCTGGCCCAGCATAGTCTGTGCAGGGTTTCCTTGGGGTCTTTGTCTTCAGGCATGTGGGCACATTTCACCAGCCAGCATGTTCCTCAATAAACAACTTTCTCACTGTTTCCCCAAAGGTCTCTTATGTCTCATGAGAAAGAGCTTTATCTGTGCACTAATTCATTCCTGGCTACTTTGCCTACTGTGATCTCTGGTCTGTCTCTGTGAGTTCAGGCTGTGTCACAGTGGCCATCTGAGGTATATTAGATAACACCGACACAGAGGTGTCCCTGCCCTCCACTGCATCCCCACCGCCCCGGGAGAGCCCCAGCCTTGCCTCTGCAACACCAACCTGGCTGCACACAGCTACTAATGCCCAGGGCACTGAGAAAAGTAAATCCTCTTGCTCCTCCACAGGAGGCTGGAAAACTGCCCACTGTCTCTGGAGATGCTGAATATAAGCGGGTAGGTGTGAGAGGTGCAGATGCTTCAACAGGAGTGTTTTTTCAAGAACCAGCCCTACTGTCTGGAGACGGCGCCAGAGTGTTGTGTTTGCTGTTTCTGACTCAGAGAAGAGGGATAAAAATAGGCTTGTACAGGGCTTACCACAGAGGGTGTACTGCTGTCACACTGGTACTTGCACACAGCACTGCTTAATGTTCATTTACCTTTGCTGGTATTGCATTCCCCAATTTTCTACCCCACCAGTGTCCACCCTCTCTAGCCCAGTATTTAATGCACGAGGCATGGATTTTTCTTCTGACCTTCTTCACAGCACAGAGAGCACATACCTGGTACCCTCCTGACAAGGTGAATCCAAATTTAGAAGCACTTCCTTGTGAAGCAAATGACTTTTCATTTGATGAGAAGCACCTGGCTGAATAGCTGAGTGATGGTTTCCTTCTAGACCTTTCTCAGAAGCAAAAAGCAGCTGTTATCCCTGTGCTGAGTAGTCTCAAACAATATAAAAATGTAGCAGTTATTGATCTCCTGTAGTTCACTCCACAAATTTTGCCAGTGAGCAGTAGAATTTTTTTAACATCCCTGAATAAAAGCTAAGAAAGGAGGCAGCTATTTTCCATCTCTCTGCCAACACTGATCTGCCTCAGGGACTTGGCAGGACAAGTGAGAGCCAAGCTTGACAGGCCTGTCTGCAAACAACACGTGATGGTAGAAGGTCATTGAACACATTAACTCCACCTGTGAGGAGAGAGGGCTGCACTCACGTTCTTGCTGCAGGCACCGATTGTGGCTCCGGGCTCAAGAGGGAAATCCACATTCTCTGCATAGCCACGGAGCTGCTTAGAGCTCTGGTGTGAGATACTGAGAGCAGTCTGGAAGTGGGCAGGCATGGCATGGCAGATAACCACTGGTTCACTTGTTTTTAGGAGCATCTTCTGCGATGTCATGGTCCTTCTGCCCTGGGTTTTAATTCTCTGAGTGATGGGTCTTTTCACTGTGCAAGCTGTGGCTCCATCTCTAGTCACATAGCCAGCTGAGTATTTGTACATTTGAATGCCAGGTGAGGGAGTCTGGATGAATGGAGAGAGAGCAGAGCATTGTTTGTGTAGGTGGGATGGATATGAAGAAGAGGAGATCTGGCAAATGTCAGGGGAGAATGATGAGGATGAGCAGCCAGGTAAAGCCAGGAAGGAAAAACAGACTCTTCCTGGATTTTTCCCCATGGCTGAAATCTGAAAGCATTCACATTTTTTACGCACTTTTGAGGAATAAACTAAAGGAATTAGGTGCCTGTCCTCTGCTTTACATGTATTTAATTATGTTTTGCACATTCAGCTGCTAACAAACCAGCAGGCTCAGCCTGGCAACCTTGCCTCCCTTGCTGAGGACAGCAGCAGTGGCAGCCACAGCAGCAAGGAGCTGCCTGTTTCCCTTTGCACTTCTGCATTCAAGGGACTCAAAGCATTTTTGCAGACAAGGCACAGCCATCGACTCTCTTTTCCGAGGAGGAAACTGCAATAAAAGGAGAGGAAGTGATGAGCACAAGCTGACGTGGTGTGTATGGCTCCATGACCCTTCAGCCCAAAGATGGTGGGGGATGTTCCAGGGGCTTCCAGTGACTTGGGACATCCAGGCCCCAGCTCTCCTGGGGTGTGCTATCCGCTGCAGACGGCCTTTTCTGCTGTTCTCTGCAATGAGAAAGGGACTCAGAAATGCCAGCTCTGTACAAAATAAAAGTTTAGCCCCACACCCTGAGCTGCACTAATCAATTTGTGTTTCCCTGAATCCTGCTGCTGGCATTTTCTGCACTGTGCTTCCCATGAGGCAGTCCACACTTAAGTCCTTGAGGTTAAGTTCACTTTTTATCCACTATGTTTTCCACCCTAAGAGCTGTCTATCTCTGAAGCCCCTAAGAAAAAAGTTTGCAGCAATTCCTTCATACTGCAAGCAACAAATGTAATGTCTCCTCTGGTTTTGAGACAATGCCATGTAACTGTTCAGGAGTTTTGCATTAAGCAGCCAAATTGGTGGCAGACATGACAGATGCTTTTCAGCAGTGTTTAATCAAGGTATTTAGGCCCATTAGACTCACAGCCAAGCAAGCCAGCACCCCACTGCAACTCTGGCCCCCTAATCCACCTGCCTCTGTCCCCTCCAGTATTTCTACCTCCTCCCACAGCCCTTTGGACCAGCATGGGGAGTTACATGTGCCCTAGCAGCCTCAAATGGAGGGACTGAGTCCCAGGCACTGGGTGAACTCACCCCTGCCTTGGTGGCGTAGTGGCCAGTAGTTCCATGAGGCCCTTGGGATGCTTGAAGAAGGAGCACAAACTGTCCATGCCTCAGCCCATGTACACTTTGTACAGGTTATCAGCTCTTCTGCAGATTTTTCAGAATTGAGGATTAGCAGGGAGCTTGCTGAAATAATTTCTGAACATGTTCTGTGGGTGCATTAATACTCCTGCAGCCAGGGATTGCCTCTGCAGGCTGCCTGTGCCACCAGCAGCTCCTGAAGGCATCTCCCTCATTTCTGTTTCACCTCCAAGGAAGTCAGGGCTGTGACTTTCGGAGATGGCTTGTGGCTGTTTGCATGAGCTCATGGAAAGAAGTGAAGTCAGTTATAAAGTCAGAGCTTGCAGGGCTGGAACTGGTTTTGGCTTGCATGAAGGACACGGTGCTTCAGCTGGCAGGTTTGTTTCCAATGTTGCATTGATGAGGAGCAAACACAAGCTCTCAGCCAGTCTGTGTCCATGTGAACAGAAATGTCAGGGCACATGGGCTCATCCCCTCCCTTCCTTTCCACATTAAAACCTCAAGATTTTTGAAGAAGAACAAGGTGTCAGCTGGTGGCTTTGCTAGTCACACTCTTCTCAGAGGGGGTAGGAAACTCTGGTGCATTGCCAAATGCTTTGGTGACCTTGGTGAGGGAGGATGGTGACCAAGGATACCATGACACATTACTGGAGGTTGATGTGTCCCAGTACCTCCTGAAGATTTTTGCTGGCTGAGGAAGCTGGGCTACTCAATACCCATTTAATTAAAGTCCGGGCATGACACACAGCCCATTTATTTTCCTTATTGGTAACTCTACGTGAGGCAGAACGTCATGAGCTTGAGTCCCAGCAGATACCTGTCCACATCACAAGTTAAAAATAATTCTCTGCTGCTGGGGTTAGAGGCAGAGACTTTGGTTTGGGCTACTCAGGAGTCACACCAAAGTGCTGCAACACTCCCTCTGGTTTTCACAGTCTGTGAATCATATCTGGCATCGTGAGAGTAATTTAAATAGGGTCATGAGGGCAGGCAGTGGATGCTGTTAGCCCAGATCTACTCTGATTCTGCGGGACCCCAGTGGCAGCAGAGCTGGGGAGAGGTCCACTCTTCCCTGCTTTGGGCGTATGCCCAGCCATGTGTTTCATGCTGTGGGGTGCTTGCTCACTCCTTGCACCATCAGGCTGAAATCTGTTAGGTCAACCATCATCTATAAGGAACACTGAGTGTCTTTTCAGGCATGTCCCTCTGCCCCTCCACAGGCCATCTCTGAGGTTTTCAGACCTTGAAGGGCTTTGCAGTGCACAGCATTTAACTCTGAGTAGCTGTAAAATCAGGCAACTACAAAGTGAAAATTGAGCAGAAATAGGTGTTAGGTCAGGAATTTTCCAATCCAAACTGGTCAAAACGTGCAGCAGAGATCCACTGTGCAAAAGTAATGTGTTCACAGGCTGCAATGACAAAGCAGAAATAATTTAGATAATAAATGTAAAATTGACCTGAAGAGAAACCTGGGAGTCTTTTCTGTGAGAAAATGGAGGGAAGGCGTCACTTGGAAATTCATATTTTGTCCATCTCAGAGGGACTTTAGGGAAGCAGTTGAAACCAAAAGCCATCTGAGCAGAAGAAAGGTCCACATAGGCCCAGCAAGAGCTGCATTTTGGCCCATCTGAATGAGCTGACAGATGCAGTTAATAAAAGAGCTTTGCTTTTGGATGCTGAAAAGGGGATAATTTCTGATTTGTGTACTGGAGGAAGGTTTCGTGGGAAAGCTAGTGCAATGAGTAAGAAATGTGCCTACATTTAATGGGGATTTTCAAAAGGAAAGGGTGTGCTATACGGTCCCCAAACTTTGTTTTGTCAGCTGGCTTTGAAACACTGGGTTTGCTTAATGGTAATAACCTCTGTGAGTTTACTGTAATGTGGGACGACACACAGGCATGTTGGCCAGCCTCAGCTAGAGGAGCTTCCCAAAGGGTGATGCTGCAGGACTTGGCCTGACATGACTGGTAGGTGAATCAGCAACTCTGTGGCTGCAACCATCCCGTGGAGGAGGCAATGCTAAATTCATGGGCTGCTAATCAGAGTGAGAGGGTGTCTCCTTGTCCACATTATAGAAATAGGGAATGATCTAAGTTGCAAGAGACCCCTGGAGGTCATCTACCCCAACCTCCTACCCAAAACACGCCTGATTCTGAACTAAGATTGAGGTTCTTAAAGCATTTTCCAGTGGAGTTTTCTCCAGGGATGAAGAGTCCACCTGTTTCCACTCCTCTGCTCTAGTGTCCCACTATTGTCATAGTGAAATATTGTTTTGTTATATATCAGCTTGGATCGATATCTTCATCTGTTGTAAAGAATACTGCCTCTTCTGTTTTTCTGTAGAGAGTGTGAGATTTTAGAGGGATTTGTGTTTTACCCCCCAGGGATTAAAATAAAGTAATATTGCCCTTGATGTTGGTTTCCTGCAAACAGTATCATAATGAATGCTTATTCTGAAATCTTATCAGATCATGCCCTAGGAGAGGAATGAGAGACACTCTTTTAAAGACTAAATATAGTTATTTGAAAAACAATTATGAGCTTCTTTCTTGCTTCCTTCTGGGAAAGATAAAACCATGGCTTGCTGTGTGTAAGCTTTGCCTGCAGTTTCTCCCGAGAACCAGAGATACGTAAGAACACAAAGCAATATTTCAGTTATTCTTATTTTGTATTCTGGCAGCAGCCTCTCCAGCTGTTCTGGTACAAAGTCGAACCTCAGGCTGCATTATGACTTGGCAGGTGCTGGCCCATGCAGGTGGAAAAGTGGAGTCCCTCTACATTAAAATTGGGTGTCAAACAGAATGAGATAATTTTTTTATAGAAGTCAGTTGGAATTGTGCCTCTCTCTGGAAGAGGACCTGGACATCCCCTCCCCAGAAAGCAAGTTCATGCCTGCTGTCCTCAGTGGGAAGAGCAAATGCTCTCCTTCCCTCTGTCAAAACCTGCAGATGAGTGCAAGGCAAAGTGGGAGCATGGCCCTGTTTCCACCAGGCATGCAAGGACAAGATCACGTCTCACTTCTATGTGGAGTGCTGAAAGAAGAAAGAGGCAGTTCTTGCTGACTTGGGAGAGGTCAGGCATGAATGTCATGTGTTTTCTCCAGTGTCAATGGAAAGGAATCAGATCCAGGCTGCAGCTCAGTAGATGTGACCTGGCTCACCCAGCATATGCTTCCAGAAGAAGTCATCCTCAACTGCAAATCTGGGGGAATTTTAGAAGGCAGAATGGAGTTTTAACTGAGGGTGTCTTTATTTAACCCACAAATGTGGATTCTGAGGTGTCTTTTAAAATCCATAGGCCTCTGGTTCTCTGAAGCTTGAAGCTGTCTCCTTCCTGTCTGGAGGTGACCTGGAGCTGTGAATGATCTCCCAGGCCTGTCCTCCCTGGATGGTGGGGTGTCCCCCACCTCAGTTCAATCCCTGGCCCACTGAGCCCCACTGAGTGCCACAGTGTGTCCCCCAAATGCACCCACTGAAGTGACGATCCGGAGTGGACCAGTCTACTTTACCCAACTGGCAATAGCGGGTGGGAGTGTAACACCAAGGATACCCCTTCCAGAGCAAAGGAGCATTTGCAAATTAAGCAGAATACTTTTCTTGTTACTTAGGAAAACAGTGATGAGTCCAGGGATGGCCCTGTTACATTTTGGAGGCAGCTGAACGAGGAAGAAGCAGGGCTTAGCCATCAGGTGGCACTCTGAGCACGCTGTTCAGCAGAGATGTCACTCACAATGTTCCTGGGATGGAGGAAATTCCTTCAATTCAAGAATATGACATAAACTTCACGGGCTGTGATTCATTTCAGGTTAACTCCCTTTCTTTATTCCTGCAAAATTAATCATCCAGCTACTGCATTGTTTTAATACACAGGAGTCCTAGGAAGAGAAGTACAGAAACAACATATTTTCCTAATGTTTCTTTATCTATTTATTATGTGGCTTAATATTTTTGCCAAAGTAGAATAATTCCACTATTTGTTCTTCTGTAGTAAACTAGCATATCTTGGCATCCGTTCTGAATTTGTGCCTGTCTCTGTCTTAATCTCCTATCATCAAGCTGATCTCAAAATAGGAACCTGAATTAATGATCTCTAGGTTTTTTTTACATAAATCCCTTCTTAACCTTTTCAGCCATTTAACAGTATTTGCAGTCTCTGCTATTGTTCTGCATGAGATTTCACTTTGGAAGAATTTCATTTGAGAGCTTTTTTTTTTCTGGAATTACACATCTAGATAAAAGCATAATATTTCAAATGCCTTCCTGGTTTGTTCCTTGATATTTTTTTAGCAGTAGAGCATTTTCAACTTGATATACCAGCAGTAGTTTATTGTTAGTGTCTCGGTTCTACATTAGTGCTTCTACAGGAAAAATTGTAGTGACAGCAATTGAAGGGTGAAATGAAAGGACTTGTGGTTAGCACTGCAGAACAGCACTGCAGACTATAAAATCGCTGTTCTGCTGCTTGAAGCCAGGATTTTGTAACTGGCATCAATGGGAGAGAGATCAGGCTCTGTAGCAGATGGCAAATACTACTCACACGCAGAAGACAGCAGGGCTGAACGGTTTTTGCACAATATTCTCCCCTTCTGCGCAGCATATTTGTAAAACATATTTTTTAACTTTTCTGACCTACTCACCACAGAAAACAATTTAATTCCTTACTCCTGCGTCATCTGACCCTGATATTTGGTGTATTCCCTGCCATTCATGGCTCCCATCCCCAGAGCAGTGAACAAAGCCGTGCTTGTTACAGGGAAAAGCATGAGCTCATCCATTGTAATCACCCGGCTGCTTTAGCTGCTGCTCCAAAGGAGGGTTTGTGGCAATTTCTGAATGCCTTCAGACAAGCCAGCACTGGATAAACTTTGGTTGAATCTTCAGGGAGCAAAACTGAGTGGATTAAGTGCTCGTAGCTGCCGTAAGAATAGGTTTTCTGAATGCAGGGAAGCCCCAGTTATTCAGATAATGCAGTGGTGTTTCAGCTCCAAACACAACACCTCTTGGAGGCTCAGGGAAGCAAGGTCCCAGTGTAGGCTTCAGGCACCCCCGCAGCCGGTAACCCAGATAATCCTCTGATCCTCTGACATTCAGGGCTTCAGGGAAACAAAGGTGAGAAAATGAGAAATGCAAATAAGTAATTTTGAAAGTGTGAAGAAAAGGACTTGTTGAAGCTTAAGCTTGCCAAAAATAGCATTGAAACAACTCCATTTTATGCAGATGAGTTATAATCACATGTAAATTGCATTTTTTTTTTCAATTGGACTCACTGTAGCTTTCCATTTAGAGACCTGCTTGAGGTCCCTGAAGGTCTATAATCTCTCCTCCAGCTTTGGCTCCAAGGAAGAAGACTGCTAAAATTATTAATGTGCTGCCTGGCTCCTGAAAAATCGATCAGCCCATATCTTTTGTGCATTAACTACCTGAAAGGGCTTGAAAGAGAAACAGAGGGCACTGTCCTGTAGTCATTCACTACGAAGAACAGAGATAACTAGCTTGTAGGAGTTTTCCCACTGCACACCTGGGTACAGTAAATCAGCTGTAGCTCTGCCTCTATAGCATCTTTTCATTATCTCATAGGTTAAAGAATAGACCAAGTTCTGAATTTTTAATAATACATAATCTAATTAAGTTATATAATCAAGTTAAGAGAGAAGTTCAATGTTGAAGTTCAAGAAGATATTCAAGAAATCTTCACAGGTTGTGGGACCTTGAGGAATTGTTTTGCTCCTCTAGACATAATTTTCCCCAACCATTACAAATTAATGTGTTGTTACATTCTTAGCATCACAGTCTGCTAGTGACAGAGGAAGGGCTGCTATAGCTTGTTTGGGATTTCCAACATCTGACTTGTCTCAGTTAACAGAGAGAAGTAAAAGGCATGCACACCATTTCCCCCCCTTCTTTGTAATTAGTTGTTAGACTTCCCTATAACGGAGGTGAGCCTACAAAAATATGTCACAGATGCCAAAGTCCTCACCCTTTTCTGATTTCCGTTTCATTACATGAGCCTGACTTTGAATCTAAAAATTAGGAGCTCAGACTCTCCTCTTAATGTTGCGAGGGCAGTAATCCCTTTACATAACATGGGGAAATGGCATAATTCTGCCAGACGGCTGCAAACGCAGTGGGCAGCGAAGCACTCAGACCCTTATCTATTGTTTTCCTATCCTGACTCATCCCAAGTAATTTTTCTATGCTTGATTCTGATTTTCAAATATAATGTAATTCTGGTTTAATTTTTTTCTCCTGGCCACACATCTGTCTTTTATAATAAGTGCAGGTTTTTATTCAGCTAATGCACTAATTATCGGCGCCCTGAGAGAGATCCACACTGGAATTGCAGAAGAAATGGAAAATACAGCTACAGCAAAAAGTACAGCAGCTTAAACTTAACTCATGACCTTTTAAGATTTGTGGGTTAGCTCCGTGCTACACATTGTGATAAAGTGGAATTTCCTGGCTTTAGCAAAGAGATACTGAGCTGTCTTTGCTCCAAAGCTCAAAGCATTTACTGCCAAAGAAAAGGGAAAATCTTCCTTGCCATATGCCAGGCTGGTGAACCGTTTATATTTTCCCCAGCAAGATGGACACATACATATCTGATTGTAATTTCTTTATGTTAAATTATATATTATATAACATGCAGTCAAGAACACCAAAATAATGAAATCTTGTAGTACCCAGGAAAGTAAATAACTGCTTGTAATGTTACCAGCTTACAGGTGGTAGGGAGGGGCAGAAGCACGGAGGGATTTATGTGACTCGCCAGACGTCATGAAATGCAGGTCTGCCAGAGCCAGAGATATCCTCTCTCACAGTCTCATGTTTTAATCCCCAGACTTTCTTTCTTTCCATTAAGATAAAATATGTTTCCCTAATCCACAATATTTAAGGGCTTTTCAGGTAAGCCCTGAATCACAGGAATTCTCTGAAGCTTCCTCTGAAAAAAGCAGTGCGTTCAACTAGCATTCATGAATATTTTAGCTGATGCCATTATTCTTTTAATATGATAAATATTACAGGGGAGAGTGGAGAGGCAGAGAAACTTTGCATTGGGAATAACATCGAATGGAGACAGAGAATTCAGGGCAGCCAGCTTGTTGGTCCTGCCTGTTTACTAAAGCATCTCTCGGTGTGGCAGGGCGGATCACCATCGTCTGTGTTTTTAAGTCGCTCCCAACGCCTGTGCTGTGCAGAGAGATTTGCTGTTCCCTGTGCACTGCTGCGGGTCCCTGCGCCGTGTCCCTGTCCCCTCCTCGTGTCACCGGCCACCGCTAGGTGATCTTCCACCACTTTCCTCACTGCCCTGCTTCCGAAGGGAGGGTGTAAACAGCCAACAAAATTTTCCACAGAGATGCTATTCATGAAAATATTTTTGCACGCGCCGCTTTGCAGCCTGCGAGCTGCAGTTTCGAGTTTCCTGGGAAGAAAGCCTATTAAGCTGCCTTTCTGCGGGATTGCCATAGCAACCCTCGCACAATGCCAGTGGCCCAGATTCCCTTCAGCCCCTTCTTTCTCAACTGACAGCAGTGATTTTAATGCTCCTTGAACCAAATCTTTGCATGCGGAGACCGCTTTGGGGAAAAAAAAAAAAAAAAAGCTTTTAATCAGGGCTAGTTGTTCTCTTTTCTCTTTCCTTTCTCCCTGGGAAGCGAGTGGGAAGACCTTTAGCATGGCGTCCCTCTCAGCCCCTTAAAGTCGCAGCTGGATAGTGACCACAACGCAGTCCCATGCTCAGCATTATTCAGAGCTGTGGGACACGCTGGAGATGATGCTTGCACAGGGGTTGCTTTTCACAGATATTTACATCTCCGGGCAGGGATGCTGGAAGCACGGCAGGGAAATAGAAACAAAGCAATCACAGGAGCAAGGCAAATTCCCAGTTAAGCGTGAGAGCAGGACTGGGACTCAGAGCAGCAGCTCTCTGTAAAACAGGGCAGGCCGCTCTGCTCATTTTAAGCATCCTAAAGAGGCCAATATGTGATTATTGCCAGGTCTGGAAGCTGTAGTAGGGTCCCCCAGTGACACTTGGTAGGGCATAATGCCACAGTCAGGGCTGGCTTGTGGTGAAAGCTGGTGACATGGGAGATGGGAAAGCAGAGCCAACACCTGAGGGTGCAGCTCAGAGCCAGCTCCCCGCAGGCACACTGCACCCCGCGTGCCCAGAGCTGCCAGCGAGCCAGCATACGGGCAGGCACTTAGACACAGCTCAGGCAGGAAAATAAATAAATCTCACCTGTGTCTGACTAATGTAATCTAAGTTTTATGGGAGGCAATCCCTGACCAGAGTTGGTGCTGGGGTGCAAGGCTGCCACAGGCCTCAGGCACCTCCTTTCTCTTGCCACTGTCCCTGTCATCTCCCCTTTTCTCCTGCCTGCCCCTAGAGGGGCCCGTGGCACATTGCCCATGGCAATGTCACAGAGAGGGTGGCAAAGTGTAGGTGGCCTGGGGAAGGTCCCTGGAAGTGAGACACCAGGTCAAATGCCTGGTGCATTGAGCTGCAGCATCCCAGGATGCTGCACCCACAGCTGCAGAGGGAGCCTGGGGTGCAAACCCCTCCACATGCACCTTCTGCAGGGGGAAATAAATCAAAGCTGTACCTGTAATGTCATTCCTACTAACAGACAGACTCCAACTCCTTCCTCTCAACTGCTCATCGTATCCAGCATTCCCCAGCTGCAGCCCTGTTTTCTGTAAGCATCTGGCCCTCAGCAAACACAGTTTGCTGCACATTTACATGCAGTGTTTAGTGCTTCTGGCTTAAAAGTCTGTGCAAACATTAGAAACAGAGGGGGCTCCTCAGCCACTGAATCCAGCCCTGGGCTATCTCAGGTAACCATGTCATGTATGCTAACTAATCCTCCCAGCAGTGCCCAGATGGAGGGATGAGCTGCCTGAGTCTGTCTGGGGAAGGGAACCAAAGTGCATGGTGAGCAGCAGAGATCTGCAGGGATTCATCCCCTCCCCATCTGAGCCTGCCCTGGTCTGTAAATGTGAGTGGTTACCGCTCAGACAGGGTTCATGTCATCGGTCCAAGCAAATGGAGCATGGACACAGAAGTGATGATGAGCGGAAACATGCTTTAGGGGAGAAATAGAGGCCAAGTTCTTGTCTGCACGAAACCAAAGAAGCTTTGGGAGCTGCCCCAGACTGAGGAAGCTGAGCCCTCCCTGCATCCCATGTTTCCCTGTGGATGCTGGATTGGCCTGCTTCAACCCTGCTGTGCTGTTTAGTGGTGGTGTCCCGCTGCCTGCTCTCCCCTGATGCTTTTTTGGGGTGAGGATGCCAGGCTGCCCCAAAGCTGACCTCTCTCTGCAGCCACATCCTCATATAAATCCTACCTTGGCAAGGGTAACCTCCCTTTTTCGGACCTGGGAGAAATAATCTCCCTAAAACAGGAGCCTGCAGAGAGGCTTGCAGCAGCGGAGGTGATGCAGCAAATTCCCCTGAGCTGTAAATGTATTTATATCCCATCCATCCGCTTGTGGCGAAAAACCCCTTACCAGTGCTGTGGATGGGAAGAAAACCATGTTTGCATTTATCTGCACTTTTTCCAGCTGGTGGTTTGATGGTTTGTGGGATCTGTCTTTCCCAGCAATCCTCTGCGAGCTGCTTCAGTGCTGGGAGGGTGGGAGAAGGAATGAAATGCTCCCTTGCTGGTTTTCCCCCCCAGAGGGCAGAGGGACTGGGACTGGGCATCCTCCCCATTGCCCCTCTGCCTGGGCAGCCCACTGAGCTACACTGAGGGCAGCAGTGGAGGTGGGAGAAGGAAGGGACGGATGGGACAGTTCGGGGAAATTTTCATAGTCTTACATAGACTTAGAGGCTTACAAGCTTTACATTAAATTTCCTTCGTATATCTGCCACTAATTCTGCCTGGATGAACTATAAACACTATCTTATTATTTCTTAGCAAAAAAAAAAAAAAGGAAAGGAAAAAGAATTTTCAATAGGGTTTTACCTAGTATAAATATAACCTTCTTCCCATTCAGAAAGATAACAGCCTGTACAAAATGAATTTTTACAGGATGATTTGCTACTGTGGGAGCCAGGCTTGGCCTCAGTTTGACCACTCACATTATCTCTGTGCCCATATGGGGCTGGAGGTGCAGTGTACAGGCAGAGCTCCTGGCTCAGCCGGCTGGAGAGGCTGCTGCTTCACTGCTCTCACTCAGCAGCTCTCTCTCAGACAGAACAGCACAAATATCTGTGTGTGAAGTAGAAAATAAATCGTGTATTTTGCTGGAGGACTGGTGGCATTTGTTTTATCATGCTATGCCTGCAAATGTTTGTAAATACTGCATCAAGTTGCCATATGACAGGAAAGATTAGGATTCAGCACTTTAAAGCCTGTGTCAAGGCTTTAGATAAGTCTCTTTTTAATGAGGTATTTGAGGATCACTCATACTCCAAAAAGTATGGTTTGGGAATGTGAGTCTGCCCATGTTTTCGCTGTGAACATGCCACAGCTAAGGGAAGTGAGGGAGACGCATGGCTTCCTGAACATCTCTTTCTGTCCAGGGACACACAAATGCCATCTCACCAGAAAATGCAAGTTTCTGCCATCACTCTTCATGTGGCTCGTGCCACAGACCAGGCCAAGTTCATGGCCCCACACTGAAATCAAGGCTTTTAAGCAGGAACTAGGTTAGAAACTCAGGAGCTGGAGAAAGTCCATACAAAGCCGGCAGGAGACACACAAAGCACCGCAATTTTCCCCCTGCAACAGATTATAACCCTTGAGGTTTATAACCCAGGCTGCAGAAAACAACACTTGAAATCCCATTTTTCCAGGCTGCCTGTCCCACTGGTGAGGTGGAGTCTCCAGCACATGCCCTGCTCCTTCACATGCTGCTGCTCCCCTTCCTACTCCCCCTGCTCCCATATGTGCCCCACAAGGCTGCAGCCCTCAGCTGCTGCTGGGGTTTAGTAAAGATGGAAAACTGCCAGAAAGACAGGGTGTCAGCTCCATGGATGTTTCTAACCATTTGCACATAGGAGAGGAGGCAATGGCCCTTCTTTGGGTAACCTTTCCACAGGGTGTGGTGTTTCATAACTTGGATCAGGCATGCCTGAGGGAGGAGGGAATCTCCTTCCCCAACCTCTCCTGAACTGATGTTTGCCCAACATGCTGCTGGAAAAGGTGCTGAGCTCATCCTCTGCTGGGAATACTCCTGGCAACTTGCTGGCTCATGCCATGTCTCCTCTGCCAGGCCCTCGCCCTCACAGCAGCAGCAGAGAAACCACAGGGCTTATTAGGGCAAAGTCCCCCAGAGTCACTGAGCATCTCCTTTTTGTATGTCCAGCCATCCTATCTGGAGTTCCAGGAACTAGTGCAAAGATGTCAGTCAGCTGCTGGACTGGCACTATAACCTGCAGGGTGGTAGGCCTTCATAAATACTGTTGGTCTAAGCTTGAGGGCCTATCTGTGTTTCTTTTTATTGTGGAATAAAGCTGAAGAAGCCGAGAGCCTGAGTCATATGGGTGTGTAACACTACCAACAGTTTTTATGGGACTGAGCCTTTTGGCAAGAAACTCACTTCAACTGCTTGCTTGACCCAACTGAACTGTACCTGGCATGGGGGTTGCCAGAAAATCCTGGTCCTCCATGTTAAAGTCAACGCTTTAGATACAGCTACCCACCTCTCATGTCCCTGATTTATGACACACATAAACCATGAGATTATTAATTTTGTGTAATTTACTTACATATTTAAAAGTTGCCATGTATTTGAAGTCTGATTGTCATGTGGGCCCTGGCTTTACTCATAGGCTGAGGGTCTCACCCCTCTGCCTCACCTGGGAATTTTCTGTTACTGCCAAGTCTGTCCCTATGTATTTTATCTTTCCCTTTAAAGCCAGCAAAGCATAACTCCACTGTTTGTTTGGGTTTTGTTTTGGTTTTTTTTTGTCATGAGTACTGAGAAACAGGCAGGAGGTCTGTTTATGACTTCTTTTTGGCCTTTAATGAAATACTTCACATTTTATGCCCCGGTTTTTTCTACTAACACTGACTAGTGAAGCTTGCTTTAGTACTCCCAGCTGTACTGCATGGTTAATCTGTGAATGTTTCTAGAAGAGCAATGGAAGATGAGAGATAAATATATATATTCCCTTACTGGGACCTGCAGCATTTTGCCTGATTTCTCTGGTAGGAACATCTCCTTTGAATATAGCTTTCATGTCTTTCTTGCATCCAGGACAGTACCCAATCCAAGCATACACTATAATTTGTGTCCTGTTGGAGCATGTTCCCAGAAAAAGCCCTACATGAGTCATATCACTCTCCCAAACTCCCTGCCTGCTGCCAAGACCTCCAGCTGCCTGAGGAGGAAGCACGAACTGTCACATGGGGATCTTTTTGACGGTGGTGTCCTGTCAGCCTTGTGCTTGTCAGAGCCTCCTCAGGCAGCGCTCGCCAGGCTGTGCTGCCTGATTTGCAGCAAGGCTCGCTTTGCCGTAGGAGATGTGTGAGAATGAATTCCCTCTGGGTCACCTTCATCTGCAGCAGAAAACCAGACAGATGGGGCCTGAGGGAAGCATTTCCATAATGAAACAGAGAGGCAGAGTACCTCCAAGGATGGCAGGAGTTCCCTTGTATTAATAACATTCTTAAATAACAAGCACTTTTGATAATCTTTTCTCACTAGCTACTCCCCTCAGCTGTCCCTTCATTCAGTTTTAGTGTGTCCCCTTTGATGTACTTGAGTTTTCTCACAGCCCCATTCAGAAATTTTTATTGTATTTCAGTTCCTTTGTGGACTCATTCATTGTTTGCTGCAGCTCCAGCATGGCTGTTAGTGGTGCAGGTATGTTGCCATCACATCCATCAGTGGCTCCTGCTGCAGATGTTGAGTTTAGCCTCAGTTACACTCAGACTGTTGTTTTCCCCATGAGAAGAACTCAAACAAACAAGACATATTTGAGGTGCAGGGTAAGGAGCTGGAAAAAGGCAAGAGTGAGAGGAAATAAACAAGTGGTATACATGGAAATATATTTCAGATGGCTCATTTTCTGTCATTTAAAGTACAAAGACTAATGCACAACAGGAAAAGTCTTTATTCCAGCAATATTTCTTGACCATCCACTGTCAGAAGTCTTCAATGTGTCATGTGTACTTCCATGTATGTGCATGTTTTACATGGAATGGTAATGTCCTACTACTTAGTTTTCCAGTGATAAACCACACCCTAGGGGCAAAACACTTGGCTTCTGGTCCTTTTAAGAGTGAGGGGGATAATGCCCACCTGTGTAAATCACTTTGTTGGCTATGGCTGGAGTTGGCCTGTGTTAATCTCCACCCCAAAGTAACCCAGACCACTGGAGGAGGCTGATGCCATCTCATTAATTTGCCTTGTTTTGTGCATTTTTCTGCCGCAGATTCTTTGGAGAGTGATGAAACTTCTACAGAACGCAAGAATGACAGTGAAGACTCTGGTTTGTTCATTGTGCTGCCGGCTGCCGAGGGCTAGAAGTGATGAGACTGACTTGAAAATCACAAGTCCTGAAATAATATGTGTTTTTTCACATGTTTTCCTCCTCTGTTTGGAGCCTCCAACTACAGCCAGTGCTACATTTTCTTTTTTTTTTTTCAGCTAAAAGGGTGCAATTAAAAAGGAAAAAAGAGGGATGGGATAATTTTCAAGAGGTGAAACAAGTAGGAAAACAGCAACTACAGTGAGCATTGATAAACCGAAAGAAGGTGGTAATGCTGCTTTTCAAACAGTTTTGGAATTTAATTTAATTTGAAACTCTGTTTCACTCCTTGTCTTCTGCCTTTATCTAATTTTTCGTCCAAGCTAACTCTGCTGTTGTTAAGACTTCCAGGAGAGAAATTCGTGTTTCTAAGGGCCATTACAGTTGACACAGCAGGACTTCAGCTGAAAACTAATCTGAAGTGAAGGTTGAGTCTGGAGGACACCCTGGCCCTTATTGCCATGCCCCTGGCTACTGGGTCACAGAGTATTCGGTGGAGCTCAGCTCGGAGCATAAGGGCTGCAATTGTGCTGGTGTGGTGGGTGGCGAGAGACAGCCTGTTCCTATGGGCAGGGGGAGGGATGGGGTGCGGAGGGGGCTGGGGGAAGAGAACTTCATTTGCCGCTGCTCCCAGGGCTCTTAATTGCAGCAGCATACATGGTGATAAGCCGCTGAATTGCCTTTCATCGGCCGGGAAACTCAGCATGTGAAAAAATTCGGTCTGTCATTGTCTCGCACAGCTCGCTGCCCGACCCGCCGGTCTGCACACAGGACGGGAAAAGAAAGGCAAATATTATTGCCGCTCCAAGAGCCACCGGCCGAGGCATCGCCGCCTCGGGCCGAGGGAGGTGGAAGGATCAAGGTGGTGGAAATCAGCGCACGTCGGCCACGTTGCATGCTGCATTTGTCCCGCTTTAGGGCCACAACCTGCGTGGCAAAGCTGTTTCCCCAGCTGCAGGTGAACAGCTCAGAGCGAGGGGAGCCACCGCGAGTGGGGACAACTTCCCTTGGATTTTACAGTTCCCGGGCCCAACTCTTGAACACCGGCTATTTGCAGAGAACCTGTAGTTTGCTTGTTTATTTATCTAGCTCATCCTGTGACTTCCAAGGAACGGTTTCCTTGTCCTTATGCTAATTCAAGCTCTGCTGAATAAAGAGGCTTTTTTCCCCTCATGCCGTCCTGCGAGAGGTCATCTTTATTCAAGAGCCATGAGTGATGTGCGCAGGGTACTAATCGCGCATAAAGCACCCCGTCCCGAGCCAGCCAAGCGTACAGCTGTCCTTTTGTTCACAAGGATGGAGAGCGAACCTAAAAAGTGCTCCTGCCCTAGGGACAATAGCAGCGGCTCGAGAGACGCCTGAGATTTGGCAGGGCCCCTCTTTCCTGGCGCTAAAGGGCCTTTATTAAACATAAATCATGTCAGCTGCTACCGCAGCCCTTTCTCAGCTTATAAAAGATTCCCCTTTACTGCTTAAATGACACGACGGAAAGGAATTGCTCTGAAATACCCCAAAGACCAAAGCAATGGAGCAGGTTGGGGACAAATGACACTCCTGACTGTTTAATAGTAATGCTCATCTGTCGCTGTTACAATGATGCTTGCAGCTGGGTTAGTTTTTTAAGCTGGCTGATGATTCAATGTGCTTTATTGATTTTGTGTTGTCTTGAAATGTCATGAGGTCACAAGGACAAATTTTATACCTGTGAGCTGTGAAGAATAACATGGAGCCCTACAAGCCCTGGGATAAATACGCTGCCATATGTTATCACTGGAAAAATGTGATGCCTTGGGCATAATAACTAAGTGTAGAGCATCTCTGCAAAGAGTGTCGTACCTCTGTCAGGGGAATAATTATTTGACTTTCTTATGCAGTGATGTATGACCTGACTGCAGCATTTCCCTGGGCTGGGGAGCAAACACTCTTTCTTCTTCCCCTTGTAAATAAAAGGGCATTCTGAGTATAAGGAACAAAATCACTCATGGAAAACGGATATCTTCAGGTATTGCTGTTGGCAATTCCTGTCCCTCAGTGGACAGCAGGTGCTTCTGGGCAAGGAGATGTCACTAGGAGTGCAAGACATGGAAACCACTGCAGCTTTCGGCAAGATGAGGATGTGTCAGGAGGAGTTTGATGTCCCTCTGGAATTTCAGGCAACTGGATGCTGGTTGTGACTGGAATTGAGTAGTGTATAACTTAAAGTCATACCTGGAGGGCTCCCTTCAAGGTGTAATTGTCTGGGTTCATCTCCTGCTTCTCATACAGAGATGTACCAGCCAAATCCAGGCAGTTACCAGCTATTCACTTTGTCTATAAATATGTATATCCACCTGTTGTTTAAATTTGCACTTTAATAGCAGCGATAGCTCATTCAGACCATGCCTCGAACATCCCTGCTCCCCTCCTGCTTGCGCTCACCTTTGTTTCCCTTGAGGTGACACAGCTGGCTGGGCAGCTCTCTTCCTTGCCACAGACAGCTGTCACAAGGATGGCATTTCTGTCCCACAGGCGCCCCCCCCCCGCCCCTGTTGTGCTCACTCTCATTCAGGCCGGGCATGGCAGGGCTGCACAGCCATGGAATCAGTCCCTGCATCTGCACTGTACACTGGAACAGGTACTTTCATAGGTGGCCTCAGTCCCCTAGTTCAGTGTCAGTGCATTGCTCCATGATCATCACCTCGTGGAGTCAGCGAAAGCATACTGGAGGCTTTCAAAGGTGAGGTCCTGCTGGCCCTGGGTAACAAGCAGAGCTCCTTATTTGTACAATGAGCTCCTTTTTCATGTTTTCAGCATATTCTCGGGTTTTGACAAGGATCCCCACCAGTCTCCCAAGGATTCTTAAATAACTGAGCCTACAGCTCTATGCATCATGTCACAGCTCCTCTCTGCAGAACAAGCCATTACTCCGACTACCTCAATCACCAAGTTTGCAAAACACTGTGTTGACTGTTCCATATTTTCCAGGCTGGATTTAGGTCTGATTTGTTCCTGCCATATTTTATTGCAAGTTATTCAAGTCAGTGAAGAGTTGCTGAGTTTGCACTAGCAATAACTTTGGCCCTGAATCTGCAACAATTTATTCTCATTTAAAAAAGCAAAGGTATTGTCTGCACACCACTGGGACATTCACAGAGAATATAAAGTCTCCTTGCATTTGATATTTGCCTCGTGAAGATCTGGGTGACATGGCAATCAAATGAAGATTATTCAGAAAGACACATTTTTCCTGACATGAGTAATAGGCTGGAAAAAGAGCTAATGGAGTGTTAGTAACCCAGAGACCAGTCATCACATTGCTATCTTCACAAAACTCATCTGGGTGAAATGGTCATCTTTTTTATGGGTGCCATGAAACTTCAGTTTTCTCCTAAATTATATATCTCAGAATTTACATATATTAATTGTATATATTTATTATTATTTTATATACTTATTTATACATTATTTATCTCAGATCTTTTACGTATATATAAAGATAATGAGATTATATATATTTGTATCTCAATGTGTATCTCTTATGCATGATATGTAAAGCTGAAGTATCAAAGCTTAATTTACCCAAGTAAAGTTTACTGGAGTTGAGGGCAAGGAAAGACAGAGAGAAAACAGTGTGTTAATTGCTTTGGATCTTCAGATTTATTATTTCTGACTTGCTGCAGACCAGAATAAAATTCATAATAGCATAGGTGAATCATTCTATTTACTCTCTTTACACTGAGAAGCTTTAACCAGTTTTTAAATGTATTTATTTTCTTTAGAATACTTTTTCAATTGCTAGGACACCCTGACTTGAGTTTCAAATATCTTTCACTCGCTTGTTAAACAGAAGAAGAAGGACAACAAATGTCAAAGTGAAAATGTGCAGAGGATGGGGAGATGATTCAGCCTCACTGATCGCTATTTACCATGGCAATTTGCTTTATAAGTTGCAGATGTAAGTTTTAGCAAAGCAGGATCGTCTTGGACTGTTTTTCCTCTGTGCCTTAGTGTCTCCATCAGTTAAAAAACTTTGCTAAGGCTGAATACGTAACTCGTGGTTAGCCACACAAACACGAAGGCAGATTCTCACAGTTGGTGTGCACCAAATTCAGCCTAAGTGTGGCCACTCACTCCCCCCACCCCAGGGTCTTCTGCATTCAGCACTCACCCTGGAAACATCTGAGTTGTTGGAAGGATGGGGGACTCGGCAGCTCTTCCTTGTTTGGGCCTCATCTGAGACTGCAGATGTCTGCACGTGTTGAGTTCTGTTCCTTTGCACCCACGCAGGACCACTGAGCTCTCGTCACATGAGTCACAGCCTCAGGAGCTGGCCTGAAGCACTGACACTGGTGGCTTGGCACTGTGCCTCCCAAGCGAGTTCTTGGGAATTTAGTACCGTGTCTCATTTCCAACAGTATCCACAGCTTTTTGCATGTGAAAGTATGAGATGTGCTCTCAGAGACTGCTTGGGCCAGTAGAGCACAGGCGCCCCCAGAAAGCACGTGGGGTGGGGATAGACTGGGCTCCCTGCTTTTTGGGGAAGGATTGCCCTTGGCTGTATGTGCAGTGCTGAAATAGCAGAGCACCAGTATTTCTGAGACAAAGTCACCCAGTTATTGGTTAATAAAAGCTTAATAATGCAAAAAGGGGGTCGCAGATCAATAAATGGTATGTCCCTTGTGAGGTCCTGATGAACAGGTGTGGATGTGAGAGGGTGCACAAGTTCTGACAGTGGCCTAGAAAGTGATAGGAAACAGTAAAGGGTTCGCTACCTATTTTTTTTTTTTTGCTCTTATTGTATGATAGGATGTAGGTTCAGATCCCTGAAATTTATGCCACCAGTACCTAATCCTAGTGGAAAGAAGAACTGATTCTTGTCTGCTGCCAGAGCACATCCCTTTTTCTAGATGAAAGATATAAACTCACTACCCAAAGGTGTACTTTGATCTGCACTTGGGTGCACTGTATTCTTCTGCTGTCTCCTGAAATGCTCCTGATAACTGGGGTCTTTCTACACTGTTAGCCCCAGAATAACTGAATTATGGACACAAAATTACCTGGGCTTACAGAGGAATGTGCTGCTACCGATTTTCTTTCCACTCAACTGATATGAAGCTCCATTAATCCTGGCAAACTTCTTAAACCATTTTCCCAGTCCAAGTAGCACACATTTGATTGGCACTTCTGCAAAAAAGAGGGATCTGAATGTGAAATCCTCGTTTTTTTAGCAGCATCATTCACACATGGGAGCTGCCAGATGGCTGTGCTCTCCTAGGCCAGCCCATTGAGGGAGCAGGGAAAGCGGCACACGACACCCTGGCGACTGCAGGCTCTCCGGTGCGTGGGCCAAAGGAGGCAAATCCCACCTCCTCCCCGCTTCAGGAGGCAAATCCCACCTCCTCCTCACTTCAGGACACACTATCAGCAAATGACTCCTGCCTCTGCATGTCAGCCCTGCCTCTGGGCTACAGGCAGCAGTGAGTTTGTCAGCGAGGCCTGAGAGAGAGCTGCCACAGCGCATTGGTGATACCAACGGGTGTGGTGGAGAAGGGATGTCAGAGCCTGGATTAGGAGTGGAGCAGCTGGAAGGGGGTTGGCAGGGGCTGGGGGTTCATCGGAGCAGCACAGGAGGGTGCCCCACTTATTTAACAGCTGCAAAAATTCCAAGGAGCTGTTTTCTCCCCAGTCAGAGCCCAGGAGCTCATCGTGCCTCCTGAAAGGCTGGGGTGTGCAAGCTTGGCACTGAGAAGGAAAGCAGGGGTGTCTTATGGAGCCAGCTGAAGAAGCAGGCAGGGTTTTTGAGCTGGTAACTGGGAGTTTTCAGGGTACTGCAGGGCAATTTTCAGTATCCAGTGTCTTGTTCCCTGCCTAACAGATCAAAGTCATCAGCATGAATTCAGACACTGCCGTTTATATTTCAACCTATTACAGAAACTAGATACTTTTTTACCAATCCCTGCTGTCTGCAGGTGAAGGCACCAACTTCAGTCACAGTAGAAGTGCAGCCTCCATTTGCCTCAGCCCTCCCCACTGCCCTTGCCTGCGATGGTTGCTATTTTTATCCTCTGTAAAGACAGAACAATCAACTCCCTCTGCTACCAAAGGAGCTCTGATGGATAATTTAATACCAAACACTGAGATGATTAGGGGTGCAGGGAGGCTTTATTACAGTCAGAGAGATGCTGAACAGGAGAAGGTTGTGCTGCAAGTCTGAAATCTCCCAAAAATAGCAATATGGAAAGCTGACGGAGGGGGAAAGCTCTACGGGAGTGTCAAATGCTGAAAGAACCGGGTGGCTCAGGGGAGAAGAGAGGCTCCTTAGAATGGGGGCTGTTCACCCATTAAACCCCAGCCTGCAAAACTGGCTGGATTCTGGTATGGTCAAACAAAACATGAAGTGGCTGTTCAGGTTGTCAGTGAGTCAAACAAATCAGGCCGTGCCTTTAATTACACCCACTGCTGTTGGACCAAAAGAGGAGTAAACAACTCTACCTTCCCCACAGGAGGAAAGACATGATTTCTTTGAAGCTCTCTTGATGTCAGAGGTCATCTGTTTTACTTTTTTTTCAACACTAGTTCTACTTGGTGTTCACCTCCCTGTACTGTTGGAGTGTCACCGTGCCTTGCAGAGTCTGTTATAGCAGACTGTATTTTCTCTTACAGCTTCTGCTGGCTGGAAGGTGCCCTCATGCTGAGCTGTGCACACAGTTAACATGGCAAAACTCCTTTTGAGTGGGGTAGATCTGCTCTCTTGCAGATGTGCTGGTATAAATACATCTGTATTGGGATAGCTACTCATGTACATAAATTAAATGACTCTTCTTGTCTAAAATAGATATACTCGTTATACCAGAACAATTTATGCACTAAGGGAATTAGTCATATAACTATATACAGTAGTTGAAATGGGATTTACCAGCTAGTGGGATGAATATTTATTCTTATCCATACAGAAGTAAGTACAGGTTTATTATTAATCTGTCCTATGTAGCAGACACAGTATGGATTCATATGGCTAGCAGCATGAATCTTATAGGAGTGAACTTCCTATACAGTTTGTTTCCAGGATATATCAATTAAAAAAAAAAACAAACCATCTTGCAAAAATAATTATGGCAGGACAAAGAGTGCCCATGTCCTGTCTGAACAGCTGTCTTGAAATAATTATGGCCAGAGGTGGGTTACAATCTTTCCTTCTGTCCAAACTCCTTCTGGCTTTGAGATTTCAGTCATATCAGTATGAAAAAGGAAAAACCCTTCTCTTCTTTGGTGGCATTTCAATAAGCTCCTCAGCTCATGTGAAGGCTGCCTACACCAGCTAACGGAGTGGCTTCTTAGTGGGAAACTCTATTTAAACTTGAGACAGATCATCATGGCACTGTGGGGAGAAGACCCATACTGGGTCTCCCTGTCCATCTTCCTCATGCACTGGGCACAGTTCCTTGCCCCTGGTCCTTTGCAGGGGGTTGGCACAAGGGAGACACCAGGGACTGCCCTCAGCATTGATGGGTGCCAGTCCTAGGGCCATGGCAAACTCGTTTATTTTCTCTTGGGTGTGCCGAGGAGCAGAGACCAGTGAGACATGAGCATTAATACTGAGTTGGAGCATTCACATTCCACCCACTCCTACCACTTTTATCCTACATTGATACACCCCAGCCTTGAGGCTTACAGGATCTGGCCTTTGCTAGCATTTTGCTGGAGCCCAGCAACAAGACTTCTATTTTGTCTGGCAGGGCTCATTTCAAAGAGGCCTGGTCCCTGGAGAGGCAGCTGACATTCTCTTTCTTCATTTCATCCTGCCAGCTGTCTTCTCAGTTCTGTCTTTTAGATGTGTTTTTGTTCCTGGGCAGAAATAGTTGTGCAGGTCAGCACTGAGCTTTCATTCAGTAGCAAGCTAAGGAATTTTTCAATGGCATAATGCTAGCCTATTTTAATCCTTGCATAAATTCACTCTCCTATAACCTGGATACATTTAATTTAATGACAACATTGAGCCACATCAAGAAAACAAATGGAAGTGGAAGAGGTAAAAAAAGAGTCCCAAATCTTTTCTTTTGGCTGTCTCAGACAGACTGCAAAGTGGATGAATGCAGAAACACACCTTACACTGCACCACCTTGGTGACTTTTCCAGGCCAGCAGTGCGGTTACTCAGTATCTGCTATTTCAGTTCCTAGCTCAGCGACAGAAAGCACTACAAAGATAAATTTTCTACATTTTGCTGGGAGTTGCTGACGTAAGGAATAAGAAGCCAGGTTACAGAATCAAACCTTGTGTCTCCCAAACCAACAGGGAATGATGTAATGGTTCCCAGAGTGTTTGGCAGTTCACCAACACCAGCAGGTTTTCCAAGTATGAATGTCAACCAAAAAAGCCTTCTTCCTGGCTAAAAAAAAAATCTCTCTCAGAGCCATCTCCATCTCTGCTTCCCCAAGGTCCCAATTACAGCCATGTAAGAAACTCTCCTCTCCCTTTCCTTTGCTTGCAGCCATGTCTTTGTGCTGTGGGTGGAATTACTCTTTGTAGGTAGCAGTGCCCCGGGGCTTCGTTCTGTGAATCTCACTACAGCAGCCACCTCTTCTTATCTGCCAATCAAGGTATTCTCCCACTAGTCATTTTATAATCTACCATGTAATACTTTACAATCTACTGTAGGGTAGACTTTTAACAAGATATTTCATGGTTTATTCAGAGTAAATGTACACTAAGCTCATTTATTCTAAAATCCATGTGGTTTTCAAAATTTCTTGTGCTCTCTGTGTCCTCTTTATAAAAATACGAACTTTTCCTCCTACAGCTTGGATTCTAACGGGACTTTATTTCATTCCTCTACCTTTTCTCTTCCTTCTTTAACTGAAAGTTGCTACCAGCTTCTCCTGAAGACAAGGGCAAAGCTGTGATGGACTTCAGCAGGTGAAAGGTTGGGTCTTTAGCTACCACTCTCATCTACCAGAAATGAGACCAGCATCACCTCCATGGGACGTGAGGGCACCTTTGAAACACATTATCCACCGTAAAAATGAGGCCGTCCAGCAGCACAGCTGCAGGCAGACCACTCACTCAACAGCAGATCGAGTTACCAGAAATCAGACTTTTGAGTTACCACACTTACACTGAGCTTTACACATTAGTCTTGGCAAATGATGAGAAAAGAATTATAGTGTGAAAATCATGTTGTTCCAAATGGACGTGCTCCGCGCCAGCAAGTGAGAGGATTGGTGACTGCACATATAATGTCGTTGCGGGGCACTCTTGTGTCCTGACTGGTTGGGAGAGCTTTGGTGACAGCAGCATTTCGTTGGACACAGCTCCTACAGAGTGGCTCCGTGTGAGCAGCCTGAACAGTCCCGGGCTGCGTCTCCCACTGCTGTGCAGGGCTGTAACTCCCCGAGCACCATAGCTGAGGGTTCAATTTGGTGCCAGCACCTCTCTGCCACTAGGGCGAGTGATGCTTTAGAGGTGTGTATTTTCTCCATCCCTGCTGAGCAGGAAAATCAAGCCCTTCACATACATGTGGGCTTGCCCCAGGTTTTTGGCAGCTGGGCTCAACTGGTCCCATCTGTCGCCACCGGCTGTGTTAGACATGCAATGTGCCTTGCTGCAGGGTAAGTCCTGGTGTCAAGGGCCTGGGCTGCAGCTGCTGCAGGCCCAGATGCCCCCATATCTCAGGTATCAGTTGGGGATTTTGTGGAGGTAAAGGGATACACTGACCGAATTCCTTGCCCCTCGTTCCTCCTTTTGTTTTCACAGAATATGCTGAATTGGAAGGGACCCTTCAGGATCATTGAGTCCAGCTCCTGACCCTGAGCAGGACACCCTAAGAATCTCACTGTGTGCCTGAGAGCATTGTCCAAACACTTCTTGAACTCTGTCAGGGATGGTGCTGTGACCACTTCCCTGGGGAGTTTATTCCAGTGCCCAATCACCTTTTGCATGAACAACCTTTTCCTGATACCCAACAGAAACCCATCTGACTCAGCTTCATGCCATTCCCTTGGGTCCTGTCACTGAAGAGATTGATACCTGACCCTCTGCTGCCCTGGTGAGGATGTTGAAGGCCACAATGAGCTCTCTCTTCTTCTCCAGGCTGAACAGACCAAGTGACCTCAGCTACTCCTCATAAAGATTCCCTTCCAGACCCTTCACCACCCTCATGGCCTCCTTCGGAAGTTCTGTAACAGCTTTATGTCTTTCTTATATTGTGGCGCCCAAAACTGCCCCCAGCACTCGAGGTGAGGCTGCCCCAGTGCAGAGCAGAGCGGGACAATCCCCTCCCTTGCCTGGCTGGCGATGCTGTCCCTGATGCCCCCCAGGACACGCTTGGCCCTCCTGGCTGCCAGGGCACTGCTGGCTCATGTTCAACTTGCCATCGACCAGGACCCCCAGGTCCCTTCCCACAGCACTGCTTTCCAGTCCCTAATGCCCCAGTCCATTCACACAGGCAGGGTTGCCCTGTCTTAGGTGCAGAATCCAGCACTTGCCCTTGTTAAACTTCACGAAGTTGGTGATTGCCCATCTCTGACTTGTCAAGGTCTCTCTCCAGGGCCTCTCTGCCCTCGAGGGAGTTGACGGCTCCTCCCAATTTAGTGCTGGCAAACTCAGTATTTCTTCCAGTACTGCATCCAAGTTGTTAATGAACACTTTGAGTAATTTTGTTGGAATTACTTCCTCACGTTTTGAGGAAGCCTCTGCTGTGTAGCAGACCCTCAGGACATCGAGCAGACACATAGGCAACGACTGGCCCAGAATTTTGTGAGGCCACCATGATTTTGCAGATTTTTCCTACCAGGAGGTTCTGTGAGGAGTGAAACGTGTGGGAATGGTGAGCCCACAGCAGGGGGCAGTGCTCCATGGAAAATCCATCCACCGTCCTTCAGCCATTTTGAGCATGGAAACTGTGACATTACAGGGCCTGACACAGCAGCCTGGAGCTTCTTTAACATCCCTTTTACTCCCTGTCCAGGAAGAATGATTGCAATGGAGACATGCTTGTGCACAACTCTCTCTGCACAACGTAGGCTTTGTTTCTGTCTCAGACACATACTTGGTTTTGAGGTTGAAGAAAATGATCAGATGTTTCAGTGGTTAAATCCATGTGTGTATTTTCCCAGATGTATCTGGTGTCTCCTTGGGCCATTCCTAGAAAGAAAACTCGAAAGGTCAAGGCACCTCCAGAGCACCCTGAGAAGGGAGCCCTCGGCAGCTGGCCGGTCTTTATCAGCCATCATTCAGGAATCACATGCTACCCCAAGACAGGCCATTTTAATTAAACTTGAGACTATTGCCAGCCTTTCCACTCGACTCCAGCGTCAGCCCTTTTCCTATGTTTACTGCAGACACATCCTGCCTGGAACTCTATCCAAACACAACAGCACTGTGCAAATAAACACTCAACAGGGAAGTCCAAGCCTTTTCTCTTCCCTGTTTGCATCGCCCCGTGCTTGTCCCGGGAGGCAGTGGCTGTGCTGTAGGACGACAGACCACTGTTTGGGAGGGAGCAAGGACAGGTGGCCCTGGCGAGCCGAGTTGCAGCTCACTCCTGCAATTTAAACCAACTCAAAGCTTTAGTGAAGGTCTGCTGCTGCAATTCAGAGTAGAAAGCGTTTGTTTTCTCATTGTTTTGGAGCATGTTGCCACTGGGGAGCTCAGCTGGCGTTAGTAAGGAGCTCTCCGTTCCCCTCTCCATCTCCTCTTGCCATTCTCTGGAAAGGTCTCAAGGGGATATCATGTGTGAACCTCCACGGTGCTTCCTGCAAGTGTCAGGGCAGTGAGAAGATTGTCCTATCTAATCTGTATCTATGTACTTGCTTAGACTTGTAATAGGTTTAAGAGAGTGAGACTGGTCTTGCTGGTCCTGCCCTTCCCACCCAGGATGCAGGGACCTCTGCTTGCTCTGCCGCTGATGACATTTCCATGGAAACCACAGAAGTGGCATTCAGGGTAGAAGGGGTTTGGAAAGGATTGCAGGTCCTTGAAGAATCCTTTCACACCACAGACTTTGTCTCCTACATCCCCAGAGGCCCCACGGGTCCCTGAAGCCACCAGAAGAAGTATGGTGGAGCTGCCCAAGCCTTCAAGGGCCTCACAATGTTGGCTCTGTGCTTTGCTTTTTCTTTTTGTGATCTCTGCTCCCTGGCTTATCCCCTAATCCCTTTCTCCTCCCCTCTCTGCCGTGCCTTTCTGGCTTTCCCAAGCACTATGCCAAGATGCTAATTACATTCCTCATGCTCCTGTGTTTCCATTAATGGCTGAGGACTTGGACCCATTCCTCTTTCCTTCTCTCCTCCCAGCATACCTGTCCCTGTCCCAGAGATGGTCCTGTCCCATGCAAAGAGCCAGTGCTGAGGGTGCCACATGGGATGGGGCAGGACTCCAAAATCCAAGAGAGCAGAGGGGAGACAGCCTGCATTTTGCCCAAACACAAATGTGAAGGGCAGGGCATGTCACCCCAAGGTTACACAGCCTCAAGAAGCAATTAGACAAACTCACTGAAGGCAAATATGCCCAGGGCTACTAAACACACAGACATGACCCCTAAATGAGAACGTCCCTGAGCTGTGGGTTGCAGGGAGCCAGGTGAGTGTTCTGGGGAAGGAGCACATATTTTTGCTCTGTTTGTAGCTCTTCTCAGTGTTGCGCCAGCAAGTGCTCTGCAAAGCCAGAAAAATCATATGAGACCATAAATTCTCATCCACAGGAACCTCTCTCAAAATATCCCCTGCCATATTCCCACTTGCTTGCTTTCTGGTTTTCAAAATATGGGAGCTAATCCTCCACCACAGGGAGCAGGGAACTGGCTTCACCTTGTGAATGGTGTACCAAGGTGGTAATGGTTTATCTGGCAAGAGAGAGTTCATGCAGATGGCTGCCTCTCAGTCCCTCTGTCCAGAGGTGCAGGGTGCATCATATTAGCACCAGGAATCCTCCTGGTTCACTGGCTGTATCCAAAAAGAAGTTTTTGATATCCAGAAAGAAGGCTTTTCAGGGATGTGCTGGAAGCCACACAGGACTTGATTGGAAGCTCCCCCAGTCAGTCTCAGAGCTCAGCATTGCTGCTCAGCCTGTTGCTGTTCATCTAGGAGCTGCTGCTGCCCATCTTGCCTGCACACAGCCTGTTCCTTCTGTGGGCTGGGACCCTGCCCCATATTCATGATCACTATCAGGCCCCAGCCTTGGGGTGCTGTGGGGTTCCTATGCCTCCCCTTGACTGTGCACCCTCAGAGGGGCAGATCTGGGTCCCAAATTGTATCTATAGAGAAGAGGGGGAAGCCCTAGGAGAGCTGTCACTGCATCACACCAGTCCCCCAAGACAAGCTGCACCAGATCTGCTTAAAGCAATAGTCACCCGAAGGCTGTGCAGCGTCGCTCCCAGAAAAGGCTCAGGAAGCTGTTGTGCAAACCTGACCTAATTTACAGCTTTCGGTGCTATTCTAGTAGTTTGGGATGTAGTGAAAAGGAACCTGGCATCTATCCTCATTTAATACCCATCTCAGCCTGACTTTGAAATGTCCTACTGAAAGTGCAGCCAAGGGAAACTTTTTTTTTAACAGACCAACAGCCAAAGGGGGAGTAAAAAGCAGGGAAGAGGGAGTAAGAAAGAAAGGAACAAACAGCAACCAAGGACTTGGGGACTGCAAATAGCTTCATGAATAATATTATCCCCTGGAAATCAAGTGGCTGGCTGGAAACACTTGCCTGACCCGGTATGCAAATCTGTCCTGGGAAGGGATGGGGCAGACGGGGCTTCTCATATCCAGCACTGGGCTGTTGCAGGGGGGAGGCAATCCTCGAGGGCTTGGCACAGCCAGAGGTCTCTACCACGTGTGCCACCTTTGGGGATGCTACTAGGAATGAGGTCAGGTCATTTTGGTGAAAACTGGGGGGATGCTTTGAGGAGGAAGGGGATGCATGTGGTGGGTGGGGGCCAGCACTTGCCCAGGGGAGCTCAGAGCACCTTGTGGTGGGAGCCCCTCTGTGCCCACAGATAAACGTGGATGTGCATGGGGGCTTCAGGGACAGACAGGGATCCCTTGCAACCCCCCTGAGGAATGTGGACCTTTTCTGAGAACAGCAAAGAGCCTCCAACCCCATGGCATGGCTGTCACCGGCGCCGTGCCACCAGCACCTGTCTTGCAGCACACAAAGGGTGGATGCTCCACTCTCTACCAAGGCAGCTCCAACCGGCCCAGGCGGGAAGGCCTGGGAAGTGCAGACACAGAAGGAGACTGCAGCAGACACACCTCTGTTTACAAAGTATTAATGGATAATGGCCCTGAGTGCACCAAGGGAGGCAGCAGATCCTGAGGAAGGCAAAGGGCATTTGCTCGCCATTGCCCTTGTCAGCCCGTGGCGTGGAGGGGCCTTTGCTGCCGTGTCCCTGTTGCAGAGGAAGGGCCGTCCCTCCTGCTGGCCTGCAAGGTGCTGACTGAGGGATGTGGCTGCTGGATCCAGGCACCTCTGCTCCCAGGAGCCCAACACAAGACTGAGACAAGGACTGTGTTTTTTACCTGGCAGTTTCTCAGGACATTTTCATGTGTGCTAGACTTGGCTCTCTAAGGCAGAGAGATCCAAAATCAGAGTGACTTTTGTGAGAAGAGGTTATTAGGTTCCAATGACACATCATGTATCACTAGACATTTCCTCATCCCCAGTGCACACATGTGTACAGCATTCCCAGGACACAGTATTTCACAGTGGCTCTCAGTGACACATAGGGACTGGCATGGTGGCCTGGCACAGTAGGTAGAAATCCCAATAAATGTGTCCTGGCAGAGGTGTTTGCACAAAAGTGGCATTTTTGCCCTCAGAGTCCAGACACATGTGGTCATACTGTAGTCTATCAATGCACTTGCTGTGCCATTTCAGGGATTGGTCTGCTCCCAATGGCTTGTCTCGCTCTGTAGACTTCTTCTTCGTTTCTAACAGAACATTCTTCTCTTTTTCTCATGATGTTATTTTGACTTCCTACCCTTTCCCCTCCCAGGATAACCTTGTAACTGTTTTAATATGGAGTTATCACCTCTCTTTATGGCATGGAGCTCGAGGATCACAGCAGCGACTGCTTTTTGTTTTCATGTGACACATCATTACATGTTCTGCACTTTTTGTGTTTATTTGGGGAGTTGTCCACATGGATGTTACAGTGGCTCAATCCAGCTGTCTCTGATGCAAATAACGCAGAGCATCCCTTTAGCATCAACACCCCTTTAAAGTATTTGGCACTGGAGGGTTAAGAGAGCTCCCAGAACCATGATGCATCTTGTCAGTCTCACATGAGAGGTCAGGACATTGAACTTGAGCACAAGGTGCCGGGACTTGAATTAAAATTAATTTGTGTAGCACATTGGTGCCTGCAGTGCACCTGATAAAGCTGGAGCCAGCAGAGACCATCAGCAATTTGCTGGCGTGCTGACCTCTCTCCAGATGGACCCACAGTGGCCTCATTCCTCCTTTGGTACAAGGAGCAATTGCAAAACTTCTAAAGACTGAGGTCTGATCACTGCACATTGGTTCACCTTCCGTATGCCCAGGCAATCTGGATAGATTTTGAAGGATGAATCCTGCAATGGCTCCCTTGGATATCGAGGTACTGATGGGACTAAGCCTGTATCAGTTGTGCTGCCTGGCACACAGCTGCAGTGGGTAGGTTCCATGCTCTTACCAGAGTCTCTGTGCTTTGGTCTGCAAATTCACACGTGGCAGAAACCAGCCCTTAAGCTACAGAGAGCTGTACTCGAGCTCCTTTCTCAGCCAGTTCTGTAGTGTTGTTCTTCATTTGTCTAGGATGGACTTTTTAATTTTAATCACTGGTCATGCAGCAGAGCCTGAAGGTGCTATTGTGTAGGGTTAAATGGAAAAGGTTCTCCATAATTACAGTGAAATTGCTAATATGACGGTCAGTTTTAACACAAGCTTCAATTTTAACCACAATTGGTTTGAAGACTGACAGACACAAAAGGGATCCAGGCCCGTTTGAGTTCAGGTGTGAATTCTGCTCTGTGATAGGACAAACAAATGTCAGAGCTCAACATCTCCAGGTGTAATGAAATTTCATTTTCTTGATACCACAAGCTGAAAATCTGACTCTGGGCTTTGCAGCACAGGTGTTGCTGACCCTGGGAATGTTTGCCTGGGTGTAGCTGTGTGGAATGGGTCTGGGTGAGGGTTGCATCATAGTCTGAGTGTGGTTTGCAACATTGCACAAGGTTTGCAGCACAGGCTACAAGGCCAGAAGCAACTGACTTCGTGTATGGCTCCCTTCTCAGCCAGTTCTATGGTGTTGTTCTCTATTTGTCTAGGATGGACTTTACTTTAATCACTGGTGTATGGTTCCACATGTCTCCTCTAAGTACAGGGGAGATTTATAACTCCTTAAAAATAAATACCCCAGGATAAAGATCTCCAAACCCAAGCATACTTCTGGGGATGTATGGGATAGCTGTTTTCTTCCACCATCTTCTGCCCTTGCTGCTTCCACTTTTCCTCTTGTGCCAGTTGAGTGAGGAGGTTTAAGGAGATGGGCAATCTGAAAAACTAATCCCAAAAGGAAAGGAGGATATCTGTTTGGTTCCTCCACATACTTGGAGAAACCCCAGTGCTTCACTGTAGGTGAGGGGAGGTGTGACCACCATTTTCAGCTCTGCAGTCAGCTTAGCTGTATCGTCCTGGTGCTTTCCTTTAATTTTCATTGATTTTCCCCCCTCCCAGGGACATTCCTGTCATTTTGTATGTGCCACCAAAATATATAGAGGCAGTTTCCAGAAGGCAAAAGACAGGTAGCATCAAATGACTTCAGAAAACAGATTAGGATTTTTAGAGCATGTGCTGTGATAGGAATCTTCTTCACCTGCTATTGGGAAGCAGATACTTCAGCAGCTGTGGATATAAATAGCACTTATCAGGCAGTGAAAGAGAAACAAAGGCTTGGGTAATTACAAGAAGAAATGTCTAGGGGAAGATGATTTTTTTAAAGAGAAATTAAATCAGCTCCTATGCAACTGGTGAAGGTAGGAGATGTTTGGCAGCATGATACAGAACAGCCAGGTCTAAGAAAGGTCATTCAGTAAAGGTCAGATAAGAGCAGGGGCCGGGAGCTTGTGCATATATTGGACAAAAAAGTCAGAAGTAAAGAAAGATGATTGTGACTTTAATAACTAGGCTGGGATTTCTCTGACTGAGGAACAAGAGCCTGAACCTCTTTCAGCTAAGGGCTATTTTTTTCACAAACAGCATTTTTCTTGTACCTTCACCTTCCAAAGATGAGCAGCAAACAATAGAAAAGCATAATTTCTCTGATGATTGCAGTACTTCCTCTTGATTTCTTAATTTAAAAGAAAGATCTTGGGAGTGACTTGAATGCCAGCAGGCCTCTGCAGTGTGCAAAGATCCTTGGCATCAGCAGACTTGTGGTCAGGATGAGGTTGGGAACAGGGCAGGGGGCAGGTGCAGCAGTGATAGAGAGATGTGCTGCTCCATCCTTTCAACAAAGTGGTCTTGAGTGGGCCAAAAAGAAAGTTCACATGAACACGCAGAGGGCAGTGAAACCAGTGGAGCTACAACCATGAAATCAAGAGGCCAAGGTTATTAATTCAGCATAAACCACATGACCAGTCATTTGTTTGACTGTGTTCAGACTGACTGCGCTTACCTTGGTTCTACCCAACCTACCAGTTTTGCCGCTACTGAAAAAGGGGCCAGGAAATATTTTACTAGAAAAAGGAAAACCTGGAAACACACAGCTCTCACTCAGGCAGCTGAGGCTCAGTTTATCATATGTGGGATTACACTTGGCTCACACAGTGCTCAGATAAATGGTGTGTGTTGCTTGAAATGTCAGCAAGGTCACCCTAGGTGCTGGATGTGACTGCAAGGAGAGCTGATACTGCAAAGATAGGCTGTTACCTCTGCTGGTGCTGCTGCCTGGAGCAATGGGTTTCTGTATTTTGGCTGTGCCAGTGATTTGTTGCAGTGCACATGCTGCTCTTCAGAGAACAAAATGGTAACGTGGCTGCGTAGATCACTTATCTGCTAATAAACCTCTCGCAATGAAAACTGAGGGAGTGGAACACTGCCGATCATGTGCGAGTGAGCGAGCAAATGCAAATACCTCAGCCTGCATCAATCTCTGGAAAAAAAGGTACATTCAGGGCCAACATAGTAGCAGGATTGTTGGTCACTTAGCTCTGCCCTAGAACAGTTTACTCCCAGCTTTTTTTGGTTTTAGTGACAATGAAGGACAAATTGCAGCTGCATCATGTGAGAAAGAATTACTTAACTATGCTACAGTGTGTTTTGCATTAACTGTTGGGAGGCTGATGCTTAGTGGCCAAGACTCTGGTGCATTTTGAAGTCCCACAGTATGAGCAACACGAGGAAAATAAGGTTTCCCTGAGATCCAGTGTGAAGGCTTAAGTCTTTAACAAAATTTTGCTCCTCCTCTTTGGCCCTGCCACACTTAACGTAACAGGACCAAGACAAAACCAGCAAATAACAATGAAACTTTTCTCAATTCTTAAAAAGTGGATTTTTCAGAAGTGATGCTGGTACCTGGCTCTGGTCCTTGCTTGCCTCTTTGGAAAGCCAACCCAAATAATCTTGTTCCCCCTAGACAAAGGGCACTGCCTGTTTTCTCTTGCCCACAGAGATGGACTTTTCTTGAGCTGGGGATGATTCCATCTGCAATGCCGAGCCCTCAGCCTCAGCTCCCTGCAACTGGTCTGATGTGCACTGTGGAAAATGATGGGGATCTTAGGGTTAAAACAAATTAGGATTACTTTTTTTTAGTAAGGCAAACAACCCCAGGGCTGCGGTGCCTAGGAGAGGCTCTGCCTCTTTCCATTCTGAGTGCTCAGGCAGCACTCAGGCATGCCAGGCATTTTTTCCCTTTCTGAACTAGACACTACTCTGTGGAAGAAAACTTTAAGAGCAGAAGGAGACTCTGCATTTCTTGGTATAAAATTCCATGGTAAAAGTTCTTACTGGTCTCACTGCATCTTGGGGTCTGCTATGAACTGGGATTTTGAAGCCTCAGTTCTCCTCACAGGAGACCCTCAGGTTGGAGGTTGGACCCTCAGTGGTGTAAAGGCTTCAAGCCAGAGGCCAGAGAGCTGGGTCACTCATTCTATCCCCCTGCTAACAGCCAGAGGCAACTGATGCTAGAGACATCCTGGTTTCCTTCTTTGGTTCCTGACTCCCAGGCCTGTGGGGAGGGGTCAAATGTTGCTATGTTTAGTGACATTTTTATGTGTGTTTGATTTTGATCAGTATTGGTCCGTTTGGAGTACCTAACAGCTTCCACAAGCCAAGTCTGCAGCCATGGTGCTTGTTGGTACCAGGCTGGTTCCAGTAGGTACAAATCAGCTGACAAAGTTCACAGTCCACCTCCATCCCAGTTAATTTTTTCTGCAGAGTAGCTGTGAGATACAAATCTTTCTCTGGGGAGGGCGCCTCTCCTCTCCTCTCCTCTCCTCTCCTCGCCTCGACTCGCCTCGCCTCCCCTTCTCTCCTATCCTATCCAGTCCTCTTCTTTCTTTTTTACTTTTTCTTTCTTTTCTCTTATTTGTGTGTGGTTTGCACATCTGAGATTCCAAGGGAAGGCTGGTCCAACCCCATCCAAGCACCTAGCAATGGGCAATGTATCTCTGTTCCTGGGGAGAGCATTGGGATCCAATGGGATGTGTTGATGCCTTGAGCCCCCTGAAAGCTGAGCTGTTCAGGCCTCGTGTGAGGAGGGCGCTTACCAAGAGCACCAGTAGAAGTCTTTTGCTCATAAGATAACGTTATGGATTGTGCCCTGGATTCTTTAAAGCCTTTGACTGCTCTTCTCACTGCTCATCAATGATGTCAGTGAAGACTTTCTAAAGCTTCCAGCCTCCCCCATGTACACATGTCCACATACCTGCCCTGAAGATTTGGGGCCAGTCAACACCCACCACTACTGAGACCACATCAGCACTTTGCTTCCTGTGGCCCACCCAAACCCCCGTTCTGAACACAAGTGGAAATCTGGAAGGCAAAAAAGGAAAGTATATCAAGGAAAATCAGAAATATCAGGAAAGCCTCAGGGGCTTTATCAAGCAGTTCAGTTCCAATTTAGTATAAAATTCACAGGGCTGGATCGCAGTAACACCATAGTGACGGACTGTGATTTTCCTGGGTCTGTACGCCTGCCACCTCCTCTGGGCACAACGAAGGGAGAGGAGCTAATGAGGTCCAGACTGATCCAAGTTGGAAGGAACACACAGTCTGCTTCTCAGAAGGATTAAGAATTAAAGAGCCACTGTCAGGTCCCATAAGTGTAAGCATGAGGTACAAAACCCAGGAGCCCTGAGCTGCTGAAGCCGAAAAAGCTCATTGCATTCTTCACGGCAGGACACAAAGGGCATCAATCCAACAGCGTCTGCAGAACAAGACCTGGCACTGTGTCAGGAGGAGGGGCTCTGCCAGGCAAGTTCTTGCAACAGGTTGAAAATGCAGTGATTGCCAGAGGTGGATTAGCACCTATTTACCCAGGGGACAACTTTAGCCTGAATGTCCTGGTGCCACACTCTTCTCTGAACATACAGCTTTGTTGTACTGACCTGGTCCAAAGTGCATCTTGGAACAGCTCGTCCCAAGTGTCCAGGCAGTAGCATGTCACCCAGTAGGTAGCAGAGGTGTTTTTGGAGAAGTTGTCCCAGCTGTGGTCCATGTGTGTCCTGAGTCACCCTGCTCTGAACCTGGAAATCTGAGTCAGGGTCCCACTTCCCTGCTGGGACAGGAGGGCTTGAATCAGATCACAACAGCGTGAATCAGGACTGGAACGAGCCCTTCTCCTGAGTGTCAGGAGGCTCTGAATCAGGTTGTGAATGAGTCCTTTCCTTCCAGACATGGAGAACCTGAGTCAGGGTCTAGGCTGACACTCCTGCTCCAGAGCAGAGGGTGTTTACAGAGCATGATGGCGAGAATCCCTGGCTGGCAGAACAAGAAGGGAAACCATTGCATGGTTTGATTAAAAGCTGCCTGAATGCTCTCATTCTCTGCCAATTTGCTGCAATATCACAGGCCCTCTGAAGTGGAGACAAGAGACGGGAATACAAAGGGGAGTATTCTGGATCAGTAATGATGATTGCGTTGGAGAAGGGGCACTAAATAGGACACATGCAATCTCCTCACAGGGTTGTCTTGATTCCAGAGAGGACATCTAGTAGTCTTCAGCCCACTACAGAGCCCCTTGCCTCACTGCCTCTGTGTGTAATGCAGCCAAGCACAGTTTGTGTGGATTTTACTTAGGTTTTGAGGATTCTTGCCTAAATGTGGGAGTTCCTCTGTACTGGGCAGAGAATGGTCACCTACCAGGGGAACTCAGAAAAACACCAAATCCAGATAAGTAACAGTGCAGGAAAGGACGCACCATCCATATTTTGTAGAATGAACACTGACATTATCCAAAGTCACCCAAGGGCACAGTGTGACCAGAACAGCTTCAAGCTCAACTTTTCATACTGCTTTTGCAGCTTTGTTTTGCTGACATAGGCTTTCTCCCTCCCTGTAAGGGAATAAGGGATGCTTTCTTCAGCTTTACACATTTTTGCACGCATTCACTTTCATGCTTTGATTCATTGACTTGTTAGTGATGGGTGTAATTAAAGTGGGCTGCACGTGCTCTTCTGCACTCCTTATCTTCTTTATTATTGCCCTTGACACTAATAGTGCTCTTGGGCTGGGATGGGGATGATTAATGTGACACATTTGATTATCTGAGAATAGAGTTTACAAGGTGTTTTTTCTTCTAAGCAGCACTGTGGTAAGCATCTCTCAAACTCTGGTTGTACCTAAGAGCTGCTGCAGTGGAGTATTGCTGTCGTGTGACCCATACAGGGAGATGGTTTGTTACAACAGAAGATGGAGGCAGAAGGAAAAATTTGTTAAAGATGTGGGCCAGGTCCATTTGTGCACGCAGCTCTCTGGTTTCAGAGAATGTATGGGACAGGACAACATAGACAGTCAATCACTGCTGACAGCTGATCACTGGCAAACATGAGTGGATCAGCCAGGATTGCCTGGATATTTTGTGTCCATCTTGGCAGCTGCAAATGTGACAGGTCCCCACTTCCAGTGTCAAGGTAGAAGATGCTGGATCACATTTGGAGAAGAAGGATAGAGAATGGTGCTTTTTTAGTAGAAGACATGTTATGGTTGGAGACAAGACTGACTAATATCTGGCAGGAATTAAAGGATATTTTGAGCAATCTGTGTAACCTTCTGTTTCCTTTACTCTTTTCCTACAATATTCCCTCCTTCTATTACTTGCAGCTGCTGTATGTTATATCTACTTCCGATCTGCTTTAGCACTCCTGGGAATCCCTCTGCTGACTTGGAAGGGACGTCTCATCTGTCTCTGTGGTTTGTAGAATTGTCATGCTACGTTTGGGTCAACAGCGATGATCAGAGCATATGTATTGAATTAAAAATAAAATAATAACTAAGTGGCATCTGCCCCTAGAGGGGTTTCCCACCTCCCATCACTGAGCACAGAAACAAGTTTGGTCTTGCAGTTAAGTCTGTACACCCAGGGACAAAGTGGCTGTGCCATGGCTTTTTTATGCCATATTTGGCATGTCCCAGAGCATGCAGCTCCTCCAGCCCTGAGGAGTTAGTCTGGCACTTCAAAAGCCCCAGAAGGGGTAGCTTATGTCCCTGTTGCTCACCTAATGCCAGGTTTATGCCTTATGAAGTGCATCACAGTGGCATTAAATGGCATGGAAACATCTGCTCAGGAGCTGAGGCCAGACCAGAGCGTGGTGACCCAGTCGCTGACTGGTGGGAGCTTCGGCAGTGAGTGAGAGCATCCAGGGCCTGAGCCGTCTACAAGGGTTCTATCATGGCAGAATAAAATAAAACTGATTTCTACAATTTTTTTCACCCACCAACCCTTTTCCAAGCAGTTACTGGTTGTGCCAGCAGTGGAATTAACAGCTCTTATTTAGACTGCCCTTTAAAGACTCACTTGGTACCTTTACTTAATTACCAGTTACAATAGGAGGCAACTTCACAGTCTGGACTATGACTTTGAGTTTAACTGCAGTAGGCAACACTCAGGACGTATTTTTGCTTTTGTTTTGTTGTAGTCTTGTGGTATTGTCCAAGTGCAAAATGCTTGTAAGAAGAAGAATAATCCCTCTAGTTTCCAAAGGAATGGCTGGCAGGAGTGTAACATTAGTTTGCATCCAAAGAATCCTGACACAGGAGGCTGGGAGGGCAGGAAAAAGGGGATATGGCTTGCATCTGAGCAGTGTTTGCAGCTCTAACAATAGCTATGGGTCTGGAGGCTTTGGGGTGCTGCTCAAGGCCAGAAAGGAATCCCTGGCTCCTGCTGATGAGCTGCACAGGAGGCAACAGGGGGGAAGGATGAAGCAACTTAGCACCAGCTGTCATGATGGAGAGAGAGGAGACCAGCTCGTCCCCACTTCTGAAGGGGCAGCAGCTCCAACCTGCAGGTCCACAGGCTACCAGCTGTGGCTATGGTCACCCTGGATTTGGTTCATTTTGATGTCTTGGCTTGCAGAGCAACAAAGACAGTTCGTGTTTTGTTGTTTGTTTTGAAAGAGTCTCTTTGTCCCTGCTTAGACAACTGTGCCTCTTGCCTGCTGCCTCACCAAAGGAAGTTCTCTGCCCGGTTCCTCCATCAGCCAGACCTGCTTTGGCTGGGAAGACCCCATTTCCCTGTGCTACAGCTTCTGGGGGTCTCTTCTGAAGAGATGCACCAGCAACTCCGGGGTCAGCTCAGCGCTGGGCAGTCACAAAGCTCAGCCTTAGACAAGGACACTGATGTGCTGCTGCCATGCCATGGGCCTTCCCTGGAGTGTGGCCTGCCTGCGGGGTGCTGTGGGGCTGTGACATGCCAGCCAGTGCCAGACCCTCCCAGGTGCTGGGAAAGGGGACAGGCTGCAGGCACCCAACCCTCCCAAGGGAGAGGTGTCCTGGAGGTGTGAGTCCAGCCGGGAGAGGAGACAGCTCAGCCACGGGAGCAGTGGCTGTTCCTGTGTGCAGTTTGCTCTCTCTCCTCTCACAACCCCTTTGCTTTGGGAGGCAGAGCGTGTCTGCTAATGGCAAGCTGACAAGTGAATCAGTGCATATGTGCAATCAGCAGTGTCGGGGGAAGGAAACGGGGATTTATCCTCCCCCCGTTGCTTTAGACAATGCTTCCGCTTGCAGCCTGAGCTCCGGTTAAGGACATTTATTGATCGCTTCTCTGGTTTACTACTGGCTGCCCAGGGAGCAAATAACAACATTTTAAATGAACAGGCTGAAATATGGCAAGGCGGGAGCTGACAGGCAGTGATTAAGCAGCTCTCTGATCTGGAGGAGGGTGAGAAACAAATGACAGTATATATAGATGTATGACAGCTAATATAGCAGGGGAGAGAATTAACTCATTGTAGGAAGGTGGAAGATCTTTCAGCTACTCTTATTCCTGTCTGATGATTAAGCTGCTAAACTAGAGGTTGCCAGAGGGAGAAATTATCCCAAATACATTTTTAAAAGCCTGCTGCCAGAGCACTGTGTATCCCTGTTCCCACGGCACCCACAGAAACGAGGGGTTGATTCAAAGGCTGCTGAAGTCAATGGGAGGGTTTCCAGTGATGTCTGTGGGTGTAGGTCTGACCCCCAAATTCTGAGAATGGTTTCATTGAGAAAAACACTTAATACATGGCACCCTTGAAAACTGGTCCCCAAATTATTGTCATGAGAAGAAAGGGAGCACTGCTGGTGACCTTTTGGGTGCCACAGTAGCAAGCACCCTAGATCACAGACATGCAATTTGTATTACACATGTTTATATTATTTTGCTAATCTCAAGACTTTAAGGGATTAAAGCCACATTTTCCCCTCTCCCCAGTTCTGAACTGGCACAGATAGGCTACATTGGAGGGTCAACTGAGTGATGGTCTGTAAAGCATTTTGCTCAGTGGGTCATTTGCACTTACTGGTTCATTCCTTATAGTTAGAACAAATAACTTTTTAGGTGGAAGGAGTCCAGCTGCTGTTCTGCACGGTACCATGTGCTACCACTGTCAGCTTGAGCCCAGGTTCCCTAATCACGTATGCCTGGTGCTGCAAGGGCATTATCTGCTGATAAGAAATATTTGCATTAGGCAGATCGATTTTTTTTTAAAAATATATCTATAACTTATATAAGAGGAAGTAAGTTCCTGGAAAATATTGGCAGAGACCTGGAGAGATACCATGGTTCCTCTGACACCTGCCATCAGCCTTTAATCTCCCTCTATCACCGATATTGCCATTTGCAATGGGGCTGAAAGGCATTTCAAAGGGCTCAGGTGGTAAAAGAGCTGACTACAAGGTCCAGATCCATGGCTGAAGGTTACAGGCTGAGGTGGGGCCAGCAGTGGCAGCTCTGACAAATGGGTTGAAAGTCAGGTGCTCACTGTGCCCTTGCTTTGCTAGACATGAACTCAAAACCCCTTGAAGGTCACTGGGTGAGTTTTATAGTAGGCTGATGGGAAAGGACTGTCTGCAAATCAGGTTTTCACCAAATGCAATGTTACTGTAGAATCAAAGTCCTCTTTGTTTAACAAGGACAACAGGTTTATAAAGATCTTATCATTGCCAGATATTACTGTTGCTCTGCAAAAGCACACAGCAGGTGCCTGAGAACACAGGAGGGATGTTATATCATCTTAAAACCTGTAATTAAAAAATAGTTCTTGTTTGGAAAACAAACTTAACAGAGAATGCCAATTCTTCAATTTTTTGCAGGCAGGCAGAATTGAGAGAGACATCACGCAAATCTCCATGTTATGTTGTGTCAGGCTGGACTTTAAAAGAAAAAATTTGAGAGAAAGCTCAAGAAAGGTGTGTGTATGACTCACCTTCTCTGAGTGTGTTTTCTGGGTGTCCCACAGAACCAAGTGGTTTCCACTGACAATACAAGCTGGCTTTGACTTTTGTCTCTGGGCATTTTCTTTCCTTCTCAATAAAATTAACCTTCCCCACTGACACTTCCTCCTGGTTGCCATTTCCTGAGTTGTTGGACTTTCCTTGGGGAGAGGCAGCTGCAAGACCATATAATGTATACTCTGTAACATGGACTTTGGAGGAAAGTGGGAGGAAAAAGAGTTGCAGATTTGGAGAGATGCAAAAGACACATTTAAAGCTGTTAAGGAAATGGCAAGCTATTAAAAACAAGGCATTTTTATGAATAAGAAAAGCTCATTAAGACTTTTTAAACATTGCCAGCTCTAAGGAAGGGGCATTTTCATTTACCTTTGTGTGCAAGGGAGAACTTTTGAGGATTCTTGATATTTACATTGAGAACAGGCTATATCTTGTGAAGATCTGGAGAAAAATGACAGAACGCTTTCCTTACTAAATGGAAGCATTGCCCCTGTGTAACCCAGGCCTGTGGGATGCAGGTGAGAGGAGAAGCCCTAGAGCTGCATCACACTAATCCCTTCATGATATGTGCTACCACAAGTTCATCTGGCTCCCTGATAGTGTGTGTTAAAGCTGAACTTGGCTACTGCAACTCTACTCCAGAGACCTCCAAACACTTTGCTTTCGTATTAGATGAAGAATACAGAGTCCTTATTTTGCGCAGACATGGGGCTGAGTTATATTGGAACTTTCCCTGGCTTCCAGCAATATAAACTGTAGACCTGAATGATGTAATTATGAGAGATCTTTGTTTCTGTGCACATAAGCATTCTAAAAGATATTAATTTACTGAATAAACTCCTAATAAGCTGACCTTATAAAGCACCCTTCACTTTGCTTTTAGCATATAATTGATCATCATGTCCATATGGCCTTTGTAGAGTAGAAAGTAATATTATAAACAAGCATGTTGGAAGGCTTTATGTGAATAATAAAAGAACAGTAGAACACTAAGGGCAGAGCCAGCAGCAGTGCCTGGCCCCATGCTGGCTGACTGCAGAGCCCTTGCCTGTGACAGTGCTGTGCTGGAATCAAGTGACCCATCCAAGGTTGGACACAGAGACCAGTCTGGCAGCACTGGCCCTGCTCAATCAGCTGAAGCTTTCCTGTAGGTAATCACATTTTCCTTGATTTTTTTGTTTTGAATTTGCAAGAAACTGCTGTGCCAATGGAGGGATTCATTCCCCAGAGAGGGGCAGGGGCAGTCTCCCTGCCTATGCACCAAATCCCCACTGGTGTTCCTGGAGTTTATCATTTCCTCAGTGACAGGCCTGACTGGGAGGAGGAGGACTGGCAGAGAAGTGGAAAGACTAATTTCAGCAAGGAACATCGAAAAAGCCTTCCCAGTTCTGGGGTGTGAGTTTCTGAAATTGCCTCCTCCCTCCTCGTGAGCTCCTGGTGAGAGATGTGGAGGCAGCATGGTTCCTCCAGAGGGATAACATCCGTTCCCTGCAGTGTCCCACGAGGTGACAGGGACATATGGGCACAGTGCACATGTGATCCTCCTGCTCTTGCAGCTCACAGCATCATTGCCCCTGGGGAACATCCACCTCAGAGGGGAGCTTTCTGTTGCTTTGCAAGTGCGGACTGATGGCTGAGTGGGATTGTTTGTGGTGGAGGTACAACTAATTTGTTTCCCCCAAACAAAACTTTTAACGCAAGAAAACCCCATCTGTAACTGATGTCTGAATTCGCAGCACATGACACAGGCAGGTGAAGCTATACAGATGATTCTGGAGATAAAGCAAAGGCTGCAGACTGCATGGCCTTGGCACATGCTGAAGTGGCAATGTGCCTTTTGGGGCATAAACCAGCCTTTCCTGTGCCTACCAAGCTGTGCAATGCCATGAAATGAGAAAGTGCTGCTGCTGTGAGAGCACTTTGCACAGCTCCTGCTCTCAGGCATCAGCCCCAACGCCACCGCACAGCCCGAGAGCTGCCTGAGGAAGGGGAAGAGATTTAAACCGACACATTAAAGAGACCAAAATGAAAAGTTGTGGGTGCAGTTGGGAATAAATGCTTCAGAGCTGCTAGAGCTTGTGCTCGAAAATAGCGCAGAGGAGGGGAGTTTAAGCCCTGCACAGTATTTCCAAGTAGCCCTTTGGATAAATTGACACAAATTCCAGAGGGATTTTAACTACTAGGACAAGGATCCAGAGCCTCTGCTCTGCCTGTGCACAGGCTTTAACCATGTAATGGAAAAAGCCTGATTTCAGTTCCATGGGGCAGGGACAGGAATTTGGGAAGGGAGCATGCTTATAATGTGCATGCTTGCACAAGCTTCATTAGGGTTACTTTTAGGAGTATTTATTGTACCTGGCCAAAAGAGGATGAGCAACACAAGCTCCCTTCCAATACAAGACTATATTGTTTTGTGAGAAATGACAAAATAAATATTGTGAAAGGCCCAGGAATAGGGTTAATTTTTATTTTGTCTTTGGCTTGATTTTCCTGTTTAATAAATAATACTGCTGTTAAAGCTTCATTTGCAGAGAAGTGTGGTCTTCTTTTGAAACCAACTTTAAACTGCATCGTGGGGAAAGCATCTCTTGGACCTCCCAAATGCTTCTCTTTTTGTGAGGTGGTGGTGGGGGACGAGCTAGGAAAGCAAAGCAAATGTTATTAGGATTCAGTTTGTTCCTGCTGACTTTCCCCAGCTCCTGTGCTGCAGTGCAAAGCTGCTCTGCTCTGAACAGTGGGAAGGCACAAAGCTTCACTGAGCAGGTTTACTCCAAGGTCCTCGAGAGGTGAAAGAGGACTTTGTCCTTTCGCTGGCAAAACCCACTGCTTACTCTGTTGCCCCTACAGTTCCTTATCTGTAGTTAAACCAAAGCAAAATTCCTTACAAGGCTGTTCCATCACCCACAGCCTGTGCCACTCAGCCCGGCGCTCCCCAGATGCTGGTGCAGCGCCAGAATTCAGACTCCAGCACTGGGCACATTTCTCATATGGTTTTGAGGTTGTCTTGCCTCTTTTATCGGTATTTCAAAGATAATGAGCCAAACGCATTTCTGATGTCATTGGTTTAAATTTCCTCATTAATTCTAATTGCACTGGGTATGGCAACAGGCTCTAATTGCATTGGGCATGGGAACGGGGGCACTGGGTAGAGACATGGCAGTTTCCTGCTATTGGAAGCCAAGAAAGGAAGGCTTTAGGTGGTGATGACAAGGGGAAATCATTAGAGCCATCTTATGTACAAGTATCCCCCAAGTAAGCACAGAAGGTGACACAGGCTGGGGTGTTTATCAGATCAGAGCAAAGAGCAGGGCCTGCCCAGCCCCTTCAGCCCCCATGGGCAGCTTGATAAGTTCAGTGCCAAGAAATGCAGCCAAGAGACCTCCCATAAAACTGGTACCAGTGAGATCAGGAGGACATCCTGATTGCGTGTGACTAACCAAGCAGGAAAGTAAAAACACCTCCTTTAAGGCACGTAGGAATTAACGATGTCAACTTATGCATGACAGGTTTAATCCCAGAGAGACCTTTCCAAGTTTGTCCGTGTTATCCCATCAAACCTGGGAAGGGAGCATCCTTCTTCCAGACCAGTGCTGCACCCACTTTTCCAGTGCTTGTTTTTAGGCTCTTGCCTGTCAGTGGCAGTTTTTGGATGGGGCTTGAATTATGGGGCAATTCCCATCCTCTCATTGCGTAAACACTGCTGTCACAGGCAGACAGAAGAGGTTTTACCTCTTCTGTGAAATTCTGTGAATTTTGGACCCTATTCAAGACTGAACAAATCAACTGGGACTTTCCATTGTTTGCCGTGAGCTTTGGAGCAGCTGTTATTGTTCTTCATCATCTGCTGGAACATTTCTAATCGAGTTATTGTTGTCTCCTGAGGAAACTTTTAGAAGACTTGCAGAAACCTTCACATATTGGCAAAGCAAGTTTTTGGTTTCATTCCCAGGGCGACAGTCAGGCTCTTTCCTTTTTACTGACGTCATGGCTTTTGGATGTGCTCAGACTAACTCGTGGGTGAATTCAGCATTCATCTTCACAGCTTCTGCTACTTTTTCCTTTTTATCTCACAGTGGTTTATGGTCTCTAGTTCTTACAGAATCATGTTTAATTTCCACAAAAGAGTGAACTAAAGACAGAAAAAGCCTTTATTCTTGAAATATTTAGGAAAAAACCCCAAAATGCTGTTGCTTATTATCTCAATGTCTTTTTGTTGTTGTTGGTTTTGGTTTTGTTTTTTAATCCTTTTCCTTCGCAAAGATTTCTCACACATATGTCCATCTGTAGCCATTTTTCTTGTATGTCTGGGTTTTGTCTCTCTCTTGTTGTGAGAAGACTGATGGGCATTGTCAGCTTTTTCCAAAGCTGTGGATTTAGAGATCCAGAAATCTACTAATTAGTTCATGTTTAATCTGCATGATCTGCAAAAGCAGTTCTGGAGTCTTGTAGATTTGTTCCAGCACAGTCAAATTATGCTGATTAGATTGGTAAAAAGCCAAAAAAAAAGCATAAATAGCAATTATTTTAAATAAATTCCAAGCACATAAAGACTGATTTTAGCCTGGGCTGTTGAAAAATTTTGTGCAAATTGTAGTGTGTGTTTATTGCATTTTTTTTTCCAAAAGAAGTGGAAGAGTTGGACTTATACTTGTCATAAATAAGCTGAAATATGATGGGCAGCTGTGCTCAGGAGCAGTGAAACAGATAAACCCCACAGCTGTGTGGTGCCCTGCAGGGGAGAGCACCGTCACCAGTGTTTGCTGCGTTGCCTGTTCCCAAGGCAGAGCTGCGTCTTACAAATCCTTGTAAAATCCCACTGCCTGAAAACAAGCTGCTGCTGTTGAACTGTGCTACCTCCCAAGGACACTGGAGCTGCCAGCCGGGGGAACAGGGCTGCTCCCTGCTGCAGCTACGGAGCCCAACCCCTGGGGCAGCCAGTGGGCTGGCAGGGGCAGTCGCAGGACAGAGAGGGGTGCCCAGCTCTCCACCAGCCACTGCAACCAAAGGTGCTACCTGGCAGTGCACTTCCTGGCGCTCCAGTGGCTGCTGCCCTCGTTTTGGGGGTGTAAGGGTGTTTAAATAAGTAATTTAAAAGTCTTTCTCTCTGGTCCGCCACAAATTCGAGCACAGGAGCCAGGAGGTTTAGCTCCCCAGGCTGCACTGCAGGTAGGAGGTTTCTTCCGTCATCAGTCTCTGAGGACTGCCGCACTTGCTAAACAGCAACACACACACACACACACACAGAGGATTAATACAGGGTAGAAAACAGTCAAGTATAATTTGAATGTTTATGGACACAGCTGAGCAAGCCCTCTGCTTTTCAAAGGCTTTCAAATGTTTAGGAAACAAAGTCATAACAAAAACCTCCCATCTTACAAGTGGGCAAATGTACTGTTAAGAACCACTAAAGTTTTGCAAGATAAATCTTATTATGTGGTTGAAAACACAACGGGAACTTGGACTCTGACTTGCAGCAAGCAGCCATTACACGTTTGGGAAGTGCCACGGAGCTTTAGACCATCACTGGCAGGAAAGTACACAGGGACATTGGAGTAAATGGGAATGATCTCCTAGATTAGCTCCACTCAGTCACGCTCTGCAAGGAGGTTTAAAACAGCTCCCGTGAAAAGGAACAAGCTTGTACTTCCCTCAGAGCATGACCGTGCTCCTCTCATGTTTCTCAGCCTGGAGCAGCCAGCTGAGCACTGAGCTTCTCTTTCCTGGTGCTGCAGCCCCAGCAACCATCAACTCACAATTCCCAACAGGGTCGTCCCCTGGTAACCCTTTGCATTTATCTGCATGGGTTTCACCTGCACTTTATTGCCCAGTTAGTCATTAGGCACGACTCACCCGTACAGTCTTTCCATAGCTCCTTACAACCTGTCCCCATCCTTAGTGCCATAAATAAGTGTGCACCATCAGCAGACTCTCCTGACGAAGTGCTCAGCCCTTTTTCCAGCTCATTTATAACAACGCTGAGCTGCACAAGTACCAGCACAGACGCCAGGACGCCACTCATGACCTCCAGACTCCTGTGAGACCCAGCTAGGACCTCAACCCCCTGTCCCTTATCCGTGAATGCATTACTCAGCCTTATTTATCCTACAACTAATGGCTTCAGAAAGTGCCTTAATTCTATTAAATTCCCTAGCTTTTTGCATGGGTGGCTCTGCAGCCTTACTCATGATCTTTTAATATTATTTTGGGGTGTATAATTGAATTCAACCACTCTTAGATATTCTACAACAAAGTGGGGCAGGCATGGAGGAAAACACTGACTATGTGTTTTGAGCAATTAGCAGCCTTTGTGGTGTTGCTGCTTTGTTGATTTTTACTTGAGAAAGTATTCTGTAAAAGTGCAACAAAATGTGACTGTTTTCTGCTAGTGTGACTGCTTTGGATCCAGACTATCCAAAACCAGTGCCATGTTTCAGCTGGTGGGGGAAGAGCATAGGATCTATCTATAGTCACTGATCCTTCTAATTCACAGGGAATTTGGGAGGTTTTTTTCAGCTCTGATAAAACTAATGCAGCACATAAGCCTCTTTGAGTCACCCTCTCTGCTATAAGAACTACCATAAACAGCTGATTTCTATGAGGCAGATGTATTTATAGGCTTGGGATAGAATGTAGATTTTAAAATGCCACTTTTCTACTTCAAAGAGATTGACTTACATTTTTAATCTGTATAAAATTAATGCAGCTAATTAATGAAAATGGCTACAGAGTAAAATGAATTAAAGTTTCAGAAGATCATTAAGCATTGATATGGCTGCATGCTCTGATTTGGTAATGAGTTGTGACATGAGTCAAGACATTATCTGACTGTATTTGCATCCAGGTACTGTAAGAACTTGTGGGCACTGAGGTGCTGCCATGAGAGAGCTTTGCTCTGGAGGAGATTCTTGCTGAGCATTAGGAGAGCACTGTTATTTAGGAAGCAGCTGTGAGAAGATCTGGGATGTCAAGTCCTGTTTTCCATTCTGCCTGTGCCTCGCACAATCCCCTCATGCATCAGCCTTTGAAAGGAGCACGGTGCTGTGCAATTCCCAAAGAAGCCTACCCAACCAGGGCCCAGGTGATCAAGGGAGTTGTGCTGAAATCCCACTGAAATAAATAAGTAAGAGAAGTCAGTAGGAGCTGGGGCATGAAATCCATTTACCTTCTTTGAGAAACCTGCTCTTTCTTCAGGCAGCCAGCAGCTCCCTAAGGTGGAGGTACCACCACGCTCTCACAACAGCCGCAGGTACTTCCAATCTCCTGCCATAGCCATTTTGCAAATCCCTTCCGCTCTCTCAGTAAATGTTTGCAGGATCAAAGTCAAACTGCATGAGAAATGAGGAACTGTTTCCTTATGAAGCAGAAATCCTGTCTCACACAGAGATTTACCATGAGGAAGAACTGCATTTTCTTTTCCTAGGCAAGCACGCTGCACCTTGACTCTTAGACTACAGCTCTGTCAGAAGTGGCACAGAAGGAGCTGGCAGGTGCAAAGGCACTTAGTCTGAGGGGAATTGAGCCCTCATGTTCCCTTGGAGGCAGAAGATGCTCCAAGGGATAATGCTCAAGACCCAGTGCTGTCCCCGAGGCAGGAGGAAGCCCCGGGCTTGCCGCAGTGCCACGCGGTCGTGCACAGGTCACATTTTGCCGGTGGCTTTCTCAGTTGTGACAGGCCCCAGGTTCATGTGTTCAGCCCACCTGGGCCTCTTGGTGCTGCTCTAATGCCAGCAGTGCACAGAGCTGGGTGTAACGCCTTCAGAGGGAATACAGTCCCATTTATACTCTCTGTACAAACCTAAAGGAGTCCAGTGCTGCCATCCTTGCTCTGACGTGTGTCTGTGGGCTGGCGATCAGCTGTAACCATGAGAATATCTGCATATCCTGCTGCAAAAGGGCATGCTCCTCTCTCTTTAAAGGGCTGTTAAGATCAATGAGGAAATGTTGACAATGAAGGATCCTCTTGGGAGCAGTGGGTGGTAAAAACTGGAAGTCAGTCTCCTGTCCGGGAAGATTGATGTGCTTGTGGGTTCTGTATTCCACTCAAGTATATCAATTTTCTTAAATGCTTCCACCTTATCTGACAGAGGACACAAAAACACATCAAGAGAACATCCAGAAACTGTAGATAGTTTCTTAGTTAAACCTGATTTTTCAACGTAGGCAATCAAGTCTCTCTCTTATTCAATGTTCTTGCCCAGTAATGTCCTGAAATGGGTTATTCTTTATTGTACAATATATGACTACACTATGTATTTTGCTGACATAATTTGGACCATACCAAAGTCCTCTAACAGAGTGACATGATGCACCTGTAATCCAACAAGCTGAGCTGACTGCAGACTTCTTTTCCTCTCCCTCCCTTCTTTCCACGCCATCAGCTGTAGATCCTACCCTACATCCTGTGTTAAAACAGCCTGATTGAACTGACATCCTCACTAATGAGCCTTTCTGATCCACAGCTTTCAAGAGAAGAATCTGGAATTTCCTGGGAAATTGCCTCTTTATTGGAAAAGGCCAGAAAAGGAAGAGCTTTCTCCTGGAAATCATTCTCTACCTTGCTACTGCTCCTTCCTCTTCTTCCTCCAAGCAGATTTGGTTCTCATATCCAGCTGATTTCTACAAAGAGGTGGCTCCTGATTCTTTTAATTATTCTGAAATGGTACTTTATGGATAATTTCTAAGAGGATGGGGGACAAGTGTAAAAAGTATCAGAGTCTACAACTTCATTGTCTTCCTCATCCCTCAAGTGGAATAAACTTCTGGCTCAGAATATTTTGACCTCATGTACTTTCATTCCCAGGGACCAGCCACGCTGAATTGCAGACACATGGTAGGCGAAACTACTGCAAATGTATTTTTGATTCAGGTTAGGAGTGGGGACTACAGCTCTCCCAATGCAACATGAGGGAGAGGAAAATCCCACTGCAGACTTCCCCTTCCTGCACGGTGCCTAATACAAAGGGAGGTTGCTAAAGCAACAGTTTCTCTCAGCTGACTAGACCTAGTCATGCACATGGGCTTCATACTGAATCAGGATCAGCTTTCAGAAAAAGATGGAAAAGGCTCCTTCTCCTTACATAGCTTTGACTACTCAGCTTGCACCTCTGGGAGCAGAAGCTCTGAATTGACTGGGTCCTGGTCTCTGACATATCCTGCAGCTATCCGGACCTCTGGGGAGAGCTCCACAGCTCCACTGGAACCACTCATGCAAATTGCCCTCTTAACAACTATAAAGGAATACAATATTTAGCATCAACCCACTCAGCCCCCACCGAAATAACTTCAGGCTGAGGTCTTCAGCAGCTTGAATGCTGCTGTGCTACTCTCTGCAGGGTGCCTGGTCAGGAGCACTCAGCTGTACCTGCAGGTCCTGATGGTGTGGCAAAACACAGCCCTTGTCCTGCACTCCAGTAAAGAGCAGAGGAAAATGCTCTGCCCAAAGCCAGGCTGTGTAATCTCAGTGGGCTCGGAGTGGCAGAAGAGCTGGTGCATCCTGTTGGTATGGCTGTCGGCTTTGGGTCTGAGGGCAGGAGCAGCGAGATGATGCGAAGGGACCACTCACAGCAAGGGAAGCTCAGTTGTGGGCAGTCGACCTTAGCAGCCAGGGGGAAACACGAGGTACAGTGAGGTGCCCACAGGACAGAGTTCCCAACTGGCCTTTGTGGTTGTTCCTTTCAGCTTATCAGCCAGTTTACCTCAGAGTTCAAAGCTGCTGCCCTGAAGCAGAGGAGAACAGACTGCAAAAGGACATGGATCTCCTGGGTGAGATATGCACGTGAAGGGTTGGATACCAATGAGGAGAATTATTTTTATTTCACTATTAATTCAAGGTTTCTCTGTTCCCTGTGTTGATGCTGATGCAGATTCATTCCAGTTCAGAAGCTGTCACATAGGGAGAAAGGAAATAACACAGTCTGGCTCCCCTCTTTTGGCATCTAAACAACATCGTTCCTCAGGAGCACTCAAGAGGCCAAGTAGTATGTAAATGCTTTCCCTCATGGTGACACAAACAGAACTTTCTGGTACTACAGCAACCCCCTTCCTCCCTTTGACTGGTCACAGCTGCACGTATCTTTGGTGTAACATCATGGTTATGCAATCCTGACTCTCCCACTTTGCTCTTATCATGCCTCTCTCCTATTTGTGCAAGCAGAAGCTGAGACGGAGCCCAGCAACGGCCTCCAAGAGCTCAGCCATTTCTCAACCTTCCTTTTCCGAACCTGCACTGCTCCCACTGGCACAGAGGTGAGCTGGGAGCACCAAATACCCCTGAACTGCAGCCCAGGAGGGCACAGTTCTCCAGTCTCTGGCCACAAAGAACCTGGGAAGGTATGAGCACACAGGCTGCCCAGTGCACTCCTGCACCCAAGTGATGCAGACCCTGCTGGGATGAGCACTCGTGTTCCCAAACACATCACTGCATCTCTGGGCCCCCCTCCTTTCTAGGTCACCGTGACTTCCGCAATCATCCCGTTCACCAGGACTAATGGAGCACAGATGTACTCTCAAGGGAGTGAGTGTGAACCAGAACCCTCATCTCTGGAATGCTTCCCAGGAAGAACCATCTCCTCACCATCACGTATCCCAAAGTACCTAAGGAGAAGGCAGAGCAGGAAATTAAGCAGAAGAGTGACTTCCTAGAATTTTTGCGACTTTATCCCTTTAAGGTTCTCAAGCAGGATTTACGATCATCTCTTCTTCAGAGAAGAGTGTTGTGCTAACAGGTAGGCAGGAAACAACCACAGTGAGATGCAGATCTGTGATGCTTTAATTAAAGCACAGGTAAACTGTGAACAGCAGCAGAGCTCTGAGTGTTTCTTAGTCACTCATCTTAGTCACTGCTGTTTGCATTGTAGGCTGCCAGCTGTCACAGCCTGCTCTCCGTGCTGCAGGGCGCAGGGCACAACGGGACCTGGCTGTCGTGCAGAGCTGTGTCCTAGTGCTCGTCCATGACTGAGGGATCCCAGTGCATGGCAGTAGTGAAAAGGTACAGCCTGAACATGTGACTGAACTGCACCAGGGCAGGAAGAAGTGTTCTGTTCCACACTGGAGACTAAAATGTACTTGAAAGAGAAATGAATCTCTAAAAGTATGGCCCAGGCAGATTCCCCCAGTGTAGAGGGGAAGACCCATCTTTCTGATCTACCACTTTTGGCAGGGAGTGCAGCCAGAATGTAGAACATGGGTGACCATAAGCAGCATTAAACAGTGGGGATGCTGGCAGCACAGTACTGTCCATGCTGGACAGTGTGGGATCCTCCCTGTGACCCTGACAACAGAGAAACAGCAGGAAGTGGTGCAGTGCTGCTGGCCATGGCTGCCATCTACAACAAAAACACAGAAGCCTTTTTAATACTGGAAAGACAGAAATGAAATCCTTCTCTTCTTACGCAATGCTTGCCCTTCCTCAGCAGAGATCAAATCAATATGGGACCAAGCAAAGTCAATGGTTTATTTCAAGGGGTTTTGAACTGGGCTTTGTAGGCAAAAAGGCATCAGCCTTGTTTCAAACTCCAGGAAGACACATCAGTATTTCCATTCCATATCTATTTGTAGCATAGAAATGTGCCTTTGTTCCTTTTTAGTCCTGTTTAAGTGTTACAATAGTTTAAAATAAGGTCTGTCAGGAAAAAACAATCAAGTTTGGGACTGGAATTACCTGTGGAGAAACTTGGGGATCCCCCTTGCTAGTGAATGAGGATCACCTTGAAGGAAGTTAAGAAGAACCTTGTGGTTGTAATTGCCCGTCCTTTCTTCTGCAGTCTGTCAGTAGCTGAGCCGTGCTGCTTGGTGGTGATCCCAGCACACACAAACACAAGCACACACAAACACAGGCACACATGTTCTAACGCAGCCACCAAACCCCACACACAGCGTCGGCAGTTTACTGCATGGCCTGGAGAACATGAGCAGCAGCACAAAGGGAACTTTCCCATAATTTCTGGGGAAATGCTGCAGTTGTAGGCCAACTTACATAACTGATTTAGCTAAACAGAATTGCTTTCTGCCTTTAATCTGCTCAACAGTTTATCTTTGCTGTCGTGATCGGTTGAGCTCTCTTTAAACCATTATGGATTAGCGTTCTGCTATAACACGTTAAAAGCTTAGCTTTGTTTATTTTTGTCAAGAATGGGGGAGGGATGGCAGGTGAAATGTTCAGGCAGCGGTTTGTGAATGGCTATTTTTCTTGCACAGCAATCGATATGCTGAGGTACTGAATACAAGGCACAGCTAAATGCTTTGAGTGGCAGCACTAGTGGCTGGAATAGAAATATTTGTGAACTTACTATTAAAAATAAAATAAGAAAAAAAGAAGGAACTTAATAAATTTGCATGATTATTTTAATCTATAAATATAAAATGTAATCCAGCATTCAAACAGTTCATCACACTCTCCAGCTCTGTATGGAAGACCAAAGAGTAAATGATCTAAAAACTTAATTAATAAGGTTGGTTCAGGATTTTACTAAGTTTGCATTATTGATGTAATTTGGAGACAGAAATCCTGCCAAAAGCAATCTTTCTGTCATTCAGCTGCAGAAAAACAATACACCATAATGGAAATAAACCACCAAACAACTGGAACCTCATCCACACCACTTACAAAGAGGTGCTCAGATAATATTAGCCAGCTGTTCAGTTAATTTTTACAGTGGATTCATCAACTATGCAAGTGGTTGTTCCATTAGAACATAACTGTATGGATCCAGGTTCAAATTTCTACTACAAACTGATGAGCACAATATACCAATTTAAATTAAATCCAACAATTACCACACTTCTTTGACCTCTGTGTAGTCAAAATGGTTTGCAGATGCCAGCCTGGAATGGAGTAAAAGGTTGTGTTCCTGAGTGCTGCCAATAATCCTCTGGAACACTACTCCCAGGAAACACTGATTCTGTGAACAGTTGTGCTGGCAACGCTATAATCTTGGAACTTTCTTATCTAAAATGGAGGAAGTAGGCACTTTCACATTCTTAAGAGCAGCACAGACACTAGAAAAGTTAAAAAAGTAGTGTCCAGTGGTGCTAGGAAAAAATAAAAACATAAACCTGGGAAAGTAATTCAGAAAAAAAGGAGGAAAAAAATACAACTTCTTTGTAATTCGTCTGTTGTTTGTTTTGCTTTCTTATGAGACATCTCAATTCTGCACATTCCAGTGAATGGCCATTCACTAGTAATTAATCTTCTTTCTGACAGCAAGTGGAGCACCATTCCAGAGTTTCAACATTCCCTTGATGCTGCTCTGCTTAATGCTTGTGTGCTGTTTAAACAAAGCATATTCCAACCAAATCTGCCTATATATGGAATTCCCTGACAAGTAAAACTTTGGATGCCATACAAAAAAGAGCCATGAAAACAGAATGCACACAAACCCCACTCCAGACTGCACAAACTGGGCATGTACTACACCAGGCTCTTGGTGGCAAAGGTCAGGTACCCAGTGTGCCCAACCACCTCCCTCAGCGGCACGCCACTCTTGAACTGCACAGTCCCTTGCTGCAGATTAGCACATGGGCTACCTTGGTGTGATGGGTTGCTGCTGTCAAAGTCAGTGCTAGAATTATCCTCAGCTGCTTTTCCAAGGTCAGGGATTTGCAAACTAATTGTCCTTACATTGTATACTCGGAGCAGAATTTCCAAGGTGTTAATCTCTGTAAAACCATATTCTTCCATTGCTAGGCAGGTTCTTTGAACTTGTTCAATGCAGGGGGAGAAAGAACAGATGCGGCCACCTGCAAAATAAGACAGGTAGTGGAAAAGAGGGCAAAAGCCAAAATGAAGCACTTTTCAAATTCTTCCAGATGCCCATAGAATTACTATTATACAGACAAAGCGAAAACATTCTTCAAGAAAATCTTCACAAGGCAACTTTGTTGGTGTGAAGTGTCAGCACAAAATCAAACACGAACAACTCTACAGGATGCTTCAGACCCTTTAAAAACAACAACAGCAACTTCATTCATCTTCCACATCCAGTGTTGCCCTCGACATTTATTCACAGCAAAACTGTTAAAGTTGATCCTTTTAGAGCAGTGTCTCTTTTGGAATCACTCTCCAGCGTTCAGGACTGAGGCACCAAACTGCAGCTGGCACGTACACAAAGCCAGAAGTCATTCTCCACACACTGCACAGCACTAGAGCCCCAGCGCGCGTGCACACGCCCCTGACAAAAGCGGCTGTGTTTAGTTGAGGACGATGGTATGCATGGACAGAATAAAGGGATCTCTCCAGGCCATAGATGGAGTGCTGTTAAGGCTTTACCCTTTTAGTCAAGCTGACTAGCATGGTCTCCTGAGCATTGAAGTTTACTGGATAGCACATCGTGCAGGCTTACAATAAATGCTGTAAAACTCCAGGACAGGACTTCTAAGTGATAAACTGACACTTGTCTCCTTGTCTGTGCACAGTTCTGATTTTTGATTCTGATTACAGAGTATTAATAGGCCCCCTACACCTTTCTAAGTGCTACAATGTCACCTTAACAGCTGAGAATAGAACGATTCAGATTTACTCTGAAAAGCCACAGGCAAATCAGATCAAAGAATTATAAGGACACTGTCTGCCATAAAGCCAGGGCATGTGCTTTCACCCAGGACACAGTGTCCCCCAAGGCAACTGCCCTTCCTGAAAAGCTGTTGTGCAGGAGGAAGGAACACTGGGCAATGCAGCTTCAGCTATTGTTTCACTTATTACAATTAGATGAAAATGCCTGCTGACCTGATTTGCATTCCTTCTCAGCTCCCTCCCATGCTCATCCAGTCAAACCTTCCAACAACAGTCATCTAAGTAGTTAAAGAACCCGTGCAAGTCAGAGCAAAGCATCCTGCTAAAAATAGAGGCAATGCTGGGACTACATGAAGCCTGCTTTATCTCAAACTCCCCCCTTTTTTTTTTCCTTTCTCATTTCTAAAGTCAGATCTCTAAAAAAAGAAAGCATCAGGTCTGAAAGCGTCACTGTAGCACTCTAGTTACTGTGCAGCAATGATGTGCTGGGTACTGCCCGGGGAAGAACACTTTCCACAACCATTAATGCACCATACGCTGAGTAGGATTTAATTTTAGTCCTCAAATGAAGTCTCCGCACCAAGGGGTTCTTATCGTGAATCTTCAGAACAAAGTACCCTGGACAAGTAATTCCCTGGAGTGACAATTAAAATCCAAATCTAATAAGCACCTGCAAAATTAATGCTGGTATGTGTCTTTATGAACCAAGTCTGTTGATGCTGATTTAATTGCATGCCCAGTCCACTAACTCCCATGAAATTAGATTTGTATGTTCATCAGGATGGCCAGCACTACCAAAATGTTTCTGAATCTGACAGCTAATCTTTTCTGGACAAAGCATTTATACACTTCTACCATGCTTGCAGGTGTAAAACAGAAAAGCTGAGGAAAAAAATTCTGTTACATAATTAGAAAGCTACTATGATGCACACATGCTATAAAGAAAGAATTTATATTCTTATTGTGTAGGAAACTGAACAAATGTCTGACTTAACTAAATGTCAGTTCACAATAACTCTTTGTCTGCAAAGCAAGAATCTGCTGAGAGACCAGAGACTACTACTTCATTCAGGCTTTTTGGTTTTGATGTTTTATATGGCAATAAAAAAGCAAAATGTATTTACATTTACAGTAAGTCTGTTCTTATTTATTCCGACTAAGGATTTGAAGATACGTTTAGAGTTTTGAATTCACATGCTCTGGATTTACAGTGAAAAACTCAAAGCCTGCACACAGCTGTTGCCATACAAGCTGCAAAGCCACCTACGGTTCTTGTCAAGCCTTCAATTAAAGGCAGAGCACCCTTCCTCTTGCCTCAGGCTGGTCAGCTGAGCACAGCACGTCAACACCAAACTTGGTGAAGATTTATCAGGCTGCCTCCTCACAACTGCTGGGGGAAGTAGGGTTACAGAAAACAGGCTTTCAAGCCGTTTGGTAGGGAAGAAGGCTCTTACTTGCAGTAGCAAATATCCAGAGGGGAAGCACAAAAAGTAACATTACTTTACTTCCTGCACTGCTGGAAGCTTCTCAGGTGTGAAAGATGAGAAAACAGTGAACTGCTGGTATTCCATCTAACTGAGACCATCCAATGGGTTTTAGTAGTTCTGCCAATTTTGTTTTTTCCCCTTTCATGCCTATCGTTCTCCTTATTTTTATACATCCCTCCCAAATAAATATACCTACAAAGGGCTTAGAAGCAAACCCCTCAAGCATCTGTCCTTACAAATCATAAGAAGTGGGAGAGGGGTTCCCTCTGCTTTTTCCTGTATTATCAGGCAGGCCAGATCTGACTTGCAGTTACAGGCTGGAATTATTTGATTAAGCAGATATTAGGAGAGAAGATTGGAAAGCTACAATTAGCAGAAGGTTGGAAGGCAAAAATGAAATTGCAGTTCCAGACTGCGAGAGGCTGTCTAAAATAGAAACATTTGGGAAGTTTCAATTCCTATGGTGTGTTTAGACCAGGAAAAAAAAAAAAAAATAGAAAACCAGCACTCCGAAGGACATGCTCATCTGACCTAGGAGCAGAGACACTGTCATCTTTAACAGAGCAGATGCTTGTGAATTCTGCACACTGCGGGCTGCCCTCTGTACCCGGCTGGACTACTAGCTAGGCAACACCCCTTCTGTCACAATCACCAAACAGATACAAATCTAGATTTCAGCATTCACAGTTCTCAGATTCTTTGAGAGCCCTCTTGTCCTTTAGACACCAAGAGGCTTTTAGGGCTTAACGGACTTGAATATGCATTGCTTTATCTTGCCATGCCAAGGATTCCTTACTGAATGAAGAAAAGACATGAACTCCCTCCCTCTCCTCTCCTTGCTGGGGCACATTGCTCTGTCCGTGGATCACAAAGGGGTGGACTAGACTAGAGAGCAGTGAAAACATCTGAATGGAAACTTTTTTGTACAAATTTGGTTTGTGTTCTTTCAGAGCTCTCCTTTTAGGAAAGCTACCATTCCTAAATTTGGTTAATGAGATCTGTGTGTCATCATAAATTGATATAGTAATTATGAGAGATTAATCCTGTTCACATTGGGAAGCTGTGTGAGCTTTTTGATCTGAAGAGCTGTCTAAAAATGTGTTTATTCATGTATAATGCATCTGACAAGTGCTATAGTTGAGGAGAACAGAATAATGAGACTGTATGAAAGACAAGTTTTTTTCTACCTTCAATTTTACAGGGAGTGAGCTAGTTTGAAGCATTTAATGGAGAGGTTAAATGTCCCAAATCCATAGCCTGGAACAAGCCCACACAGTCCTGGCAGTCGTTGTAACCAGCAACAAGGTTGAGGGGATATGAAAATGGAAGTACAATTCAGACTGGAATGATTAGAAAAGACAGCTTAAAGGAAGGGCGAAGAAGATTTTCATCCACATAGCACTGTACATTTCAACAGACTGTTTCTAATTGGTAATTGAGGGACACACCATTGCATCTCTACAAGAGGCCAGTGCCTCGAAGGTTGCCAGAATGTTCCTGTGCAACTCCAACAAACAATTTTGTTTCTGGTTTGTCTAAGCAAGGACTAACATCTCTACCAGTTCTATTTAGCTAGTAAGTGCATTAGGTTTCAAGTGTGGAAAATCTCAGTGCTATCAAACTGACAAGAACTCCAGTGCATACTTATGATACAGAAAACATGTCCAAGAAATGTGCTCTCACTTCTGTTGGTTATTGTATGTCACAAGTGCTCCGACAGGTTCTTTCATCATCCCAGTATTACTCAGAAGATGCACATGTAGTGCAGCACCATTAAGTTTTAGGGAAAAGGGCCAGTAATTTTAGAATGATTCTGTAACATAAAGAATACAGCACAGCATTTTTACCTCTGGCAAAAGAACATAGCTTGGGTTTTGGGACTTCAATGCATTGTCATAATTGGAAGATTACGTTACAAAGATCTCAAGGAAGGAAAAAAAGCCACACAGGCACTATCATTGTGTAGGGGTGAGGCAGGAGAGTCACTGAGCAGCATCACTGTGGCATTTACTCTGTGCTAGTAGGACACTAAAAATATTGTCTCTGCAAAAGGGGACAGAATGTCCTTTAAGTGCGTGTGCTCGTGGGCGATTTGATGTAGCTTCCCTGACAAGTGAAATTAGAGGATTTGGCTCTTGGAAGAAATTAAAGGATGTTTCTTGATTCAGAAAAGAGAATTTTCTCCAAATCACTTGCCAGCTCATTAACAGGAGCTTGATGTGATTTTCTGCAAATGTGACCTTAACCTCTGCACTTGTAGGTGCATCATTCAAAAGGAATTTATTCCTGCTCAATATTATGGGCTGGTTAAAGCATGTTACAAGGAAATTAAAAAATCAGTTGGCTCCATACTGGGGAAGAAAACCTAACAACTTTCTTTAAGGATCCTTTCATCCCAAACTACTTCCTTCAAATTGTGTAAAAGCCAGTAGCTTTGGCTGGCATTCCACAGCAAGGATTTTGATGCAGGAATCCTTCTGCTTGACTCTCTACACATGAAAGCATCCCTTATACTTCAGGCCAGGCCCATTGTGTGCACCTGCCCTACCAAACCTTGACAGACCCAAGCTAGGGCAATGCCCTCAGGAGATACAACAACTGGGGCTGGCTCAGCAAACAGCCACTGCTTGGCAAACAAAACTGCTTTGTGTGTTAGCACCTGGTCCTAGATCCTAGTGGGGCAGCTTTGCACTAGACCAGATGGTCTCTCAATGTTGGATATGCTTCAATTTAAAGTTAGTTTGTGGATTTTTAACCTCACCTTGAGTTAATTCTCCTTCAGATCAAAGCAGGTGCTATACTAGCAAAGGCTGGTGCTGACATTTTAGCAAGCATTTATTGCTTCGTCCATTTATTCCAAAACAATATCCTGGGGACATGAGAAATGTTGATACCAACTGGAGTACCACTCGCATGCTAGACTGTCAGGCTCCACTTCCTGCCCTAACACATTCCCTGTGTGTTCCTGAGGCAGCTCAAGCCCAAACATCAGCCTCGATGTCACTCTTGATGCCCTCTTCTCAGTGATTCAACCCTACCCAGATACCACAGGGGCGAGAGCTGTGGCCAGGGATTTCAGCTGCTCCTCAAAGCCACACCTCAGTGGTTTAAAAGTGGCACCATGAATAACCTCTGCAGCTCAAGAAAAATAGCCAGTGAGGCTTCCTACATGGACATGGAATTGCAGAGGCCCAAAGAGGGAAATGTTCAAAGTGAACTTTAGCTGCAGAGTTTTGGATGGAGAATTGACAGCACCATGTTACCCGATTCAGGTGTTATTTCAAGGATCACAATTTGACAAACTCATAATTTAGGGGCTTTATGATGCTCAAGAAGGAACGGAAAATCTGAATTTAAGAGGAAAGTCTTTAAAGAAATAAAGGAAATAAAAAGAGGTGGTTTTAATAATTTTGTGACTCAGACTGTTAAACACCACAAGGAGAAACTTAAAATGCAAGAGGCTAATCCAACCTAATATATGGCTGTAATTTTCCATCCCCCTACCTGAAAATTTAAAATCTGTATGAAAATTATTGTACCAGTGGGTTTCTCCCTCATCTTCCACAGCCTTGGAAGAAATAGACAGTATTTATGAGAGGAGAGTAGGTGGGTGCAGAATTATATTCAAAGCACTACAGTATTCAGCTGTGAGATGACTGTGAGTCAAAAGTTTTGGGGCATTTAAGAACTGTAGAATACTCAGAATATTTTTGTTACCTCACAATTTTCTCATTTTCTTAATTTTGAAAAATTTAGCCTGAAGGGGTTAACATCAACTTTGCAAAAAATACCAAGGTCAGATACTGGGAACAGCAGCTATGATTTCAGAAAAGCATTAATCAGCAGATGCTGCAGAAGAAAAACAGTGCAGGTCTGGAAATGAAAAGAAGTTCTGCAGTGCAGCAGTGCCTCAGAGATACTACAAGCAGCATTTCTGCTGGAAGTGTGACTGGTGACATCAGCACAAAAGGATGCAGCTGAGATGCAAACCTGAACGTCGGGCAGAGAGCATCACCAGAGAACAAGAACCTTCTAGTCACAAACTTACTGTGCCATTTTATTCTTTCAGCTCTTCAGAGGTTGGCAGTGCTTTAAATGGGAGGCCAAGCTGCTCTAAGTAGTGTATTTACAGCATAGTGCAAGGCATAACTTGAGTGGTAACTGTACTCTGTAAAGAGGATCATTAACACTCAGCCTACTCCGAGCTACAACTATTCAGGACCTTGAGCTGAAGTAGGAGAGGAAACACTGATCTGATAAGGCTTTGTTAAGATTGAGAACTCTCCCATACTGTCTCAGCTGAACTCTCTATCACGAGTATTGTGGTTTTAAGGAAGAGAATAGCTACTGCTATATATTGAATTTGCTTAGTTCTGATTTAATTCAAAATACCTTAAGACTTTAGGGACTAAATTACCACTACCTGGCAGTACAGCCGTGATATTTGCATGGCACATCACAACAAAACCCACAGTGTGAACAGTTCAAATGTGACCCTGTCCAGATCTGAGAGAGAGGGCGTGGACAGGAAAGAGTAGAACTAATTTCCTGCAGTGATGCTTTATCACTACAGGAACCCTCGGAATGGGGTTGAATAACAGCAGAATGTGCACAGGCTGTACTGCAGAAGAGCTTTAACTCTTTGAAAACAAAACAAAGGAGCATTATTAAATTATCTGCCTGCAGTAGGGAAAGGGAAGCAGTTACAGATAACCTTCTGCCATATTTTAGATTTAACAGCAGTAAAAAAACCACAACAAAACTACCCGCGTGACTCAGAATAAAACAGAAAAGTGTCTAAGTTTTTACCTATTACTACTACAATCAATTATATTTTATATGAAAAACAGTTTTGCTTTCTATGCAAAATAGCAAAATTTTAAAAATGCCCCCAGTCAGTCAGGTACCAAGTTGTCCAAGAGAGGAGCCTTAGACCAGATCTCAGACATGGGAAACTGGTTGCAGCAAAAACTGCAGCAAGGATCAGCAACTTCACCTTTTGAGTGGCTCATAAAGTGAATGACGCCACTTCACAAACACAGAAATGTGGGATTTTGAAGTCTTATTTATATTGCCTAAGCAGATGTAACCTTGTAGCACAGCACAGAAAAGCATAGCCAGATGGTATGGCCGGTTTGGGACTATAATACATTTTCTAGGATTTCAAATGCTGGAGTGAGACAAGGATTCAAAACCTGGAACTGTTCAAGCAGCCCTGATTAGTATTCTAAGCATGCACCACTTAAATAATTCAAATTGGACTGCGCAATGCAGCGCCTTCTAAGATGGGAAGTCAGCTGAGTGTTGTGCTCACTAGATTAGATAATTTGAGCATGAGAAGGGCATCCTACAGTGCAGTGATTTTTTTTTTTCCCCCCAGGACACACTGGAAAGCTGCTACAAATTGAGCTGTAACCATTGCAGGTACAGAGTGCTAACAAGACTCACTCTATTTATTCACTTTTTAAAGAAAGTGTGTTACGTGGGTATCACAAAGCTTTCTAGAAAATTTTCAGTAGTAGCTGAGATAGCCTAACAGCAGGGCTGGTCCTGACTCAGCAAGGCAGCGCACATTCAGTGACCTTTAAGAACAAGCTTAAATCCTGTGACTTCAAGAAGACTTAGCAATTCACTTGAAGTCCAGCCTATGATTATATATTTTAACAAAGAACTGAGCCTTGGCATGTAATCAAGTTTTTTTAACTCATGTACCGGCATGGACACTGTTCAGCACTCCATGCTCTCTTGATTAGAAAAGTCACTTTTGTAGATGGAAGCAATTTGTCAAAAGTTAATTCAGATCCACACTATTATGACATTAATTAGAGGAAAACTTATTCCAGGATAAAAGAATTATTTATTCACTGAAGCTTATTTTTCAATAGGGAAAAGATGCATAATAAAGTGATGAAGTCTGTGCAAAACCTCAACAGCAGTTCTCACTTGCTGTCACAATCCCAGAGTAACTGGCAGAAACTAGAACATCCTTTATGTTCCATTTCCACTGCCTCCAATGGCAAACTTCTTACTAGCTCCAACCACAAAGATTTAGGACATAAACTGGCAAGCATATTTAAGTGTAACCACATTTTTTTTAACATTACCATTGGGGTGCTCTGTTAAATAGGCAAAAATCTGCAATGACTGATGTAAACTGAGGCTCAACACCTTTTATACAAACACCTTTCCACTGAATTGCCAAAGAAATTTGCTTTCAGCATTTATTGTTACTGCTGCTTTCCACACACCTCAGATCTAGCAAAATGCACTTGAGAAAGGTTCAAAGGAGTTTTCATAAACTCCCCATGCTAATTGTAGCAGCTCTCACGGGCCTGTAGAAAAAAATGTTCTTCTCCTTTCAAATCTTCCACTGTAAATTGAAGACGCCTTTTGAAGGTTTGACAGTCTTAGAAATGCCTAGAGACTGACATTTGAGAACAATGATCACACAAGGGAAGGGAGCACATCTAGCGTATGGCTCAAAGGCAGAGATGTGTGCACAGTGCTTCCTGAATAGAAAGAGAAAAATGCAGTTACCTTCAGCTTTTAATGCTGACTTTGCATGTCCTATGGCTTCCCATGGAGATGGAATATCTAGGAACACGGCATCTGCAATGTTTGAGACCCCAAAGCCATTTTTGCAGACATCCTGGTTGGTCACGGTGACCAGGTGCTCCACCCCATGCTCCCGGAACTCCTGCCGTGCCTTCTCGGCCCTTTGCTGGTGGAACTCCACTGTGTACAGGTGCCCGGTGGGAGCCACTGTCCGGATGAGAGCATGAGAGAGGGACCCACTGCCTGTACCTAGAAAAGACAAACAACTCATGAAATTGAGTTTGTCACTGCCAAAGATCAGAACAAAAGTCTTCTCCATTAGTCTTCCTGCTTGGAACACTTATTCAGAACTCAAATGAACACAAGCCACTGGTTCAGCTCCTGAAAGAGAACAGTCCTTCCTTCACAAGGAGGGAGGGTCTAGGTGACCTAGGAAACAGTCTTCCAGGTCCTCAAAGCATTCATTAAAAAATCTGGCAAAACCAGGATTTGTCCTATCTCCCTGGAGTAGGAAACTAATGCCAAGGGTTAGCTATAGCTCTAACAACTGCCACTAGAGAACACGAGAAAGTAAATGCAACAGGAAAAATTCAGGGAAATTAACTGGAGAGGTTTTTTTCGAAGTGTCAGACACTTCTAGGGTGAAAAGAGATTAAGGCAAATTTTAACAGATTTTCAAAACCTTATACTTCACTAAACAAAGAAAAGATGTTGGCATGGGTCCGTGCTTGAAAATCCTATTAATATCCATGCAAACAAATGGCCGTCAGGATACAGTCTGCTTTGCGCAGATCTCTTAAGAGACATCCTCAACTCCCACTGGAATTATCCAAAACTAAGGCCTCTTGCCTTCTTGCAGCCACACCTGTTTTCACAGGTCACTTACACACATACACGCCTACACAAGCTTAACTTAGTCTAACAAAATCTATCACAAAACTGTAGGTAACTACAATTACCACATACAAACAGGGACTGACAAGACAAAGATTTTTTTCCTTGTTTTAGTTTGATAATTTAGGAAACTTACTTTAAATGATCCACTGGTGTATTAAATAGATGAATGACTAATAACAAAGATTTTCACTGAAGAAAACACCCATATACCAATTCCCATTGCAAATTATTCACTCAAGTGGCATTTAATGGAGTAACCCCTCAAATTCAAATCCCCACAGCAACGCCAAATTATCTGTGTTTATTGATTCATAATTCTGTGCTTGGAACACATTTCTCCCGTAGAAATAAAGTCTATTTCTAGCTATTTTCAATTACTGTTCAGGCTGAGGCAAGTTCTTTCAGCTAACACAAATCTTATAAAAGACAGAATTTGAAGTACAGCAGCTCAGAAACAAGTAGAAAGGAAATTAATTAGGGGGCACAGGGGCTGGTACAGCCGCTTAATTGGAGCAGTACTTTCCATAATCATACAGGAAGTCTGAGTTCACGGGCAGATCCCAGGTTCTTGCCCTCTAGTCACATAAGGGGAGGAACACTGTTGTGGCACTGTATTTAATCCGACAGCTCTGAAAGGGGAGACATTCAGACTGTAAACAGAGCTCAGGGCCCATGTTTGCCACCGGATCAAGCGGCTGTCCCGCAGAATCGGCACTGCCCCTCTGCTTCCCTCTGAGAGGGCTCTGACCCCAGCAGGCAGACTGGCACCTCCTTGCACCTTCAGCAGGGCAGATCAGAGCGGGAGAAAGGACCTAGAGATTTTAGCACTGGCTTCAAAGAGGTCCAAGAGAAGAGAGAAACTGACACACATGCATTTAATAAAGTGAAAATACAGGCACTCAAGGTAGCATTAAAATAAAACAAAGAAAAAGCAAAACACACCTACATGTGCATACATCAAAAACCACCGTGTCACAGCACTTGAAGGATCTAAATGTCAAAGTGAACTTTTCCCTGGTCAAAGGAGTAATGGTAGCACAGCAGCCATGTGGTTGTGAAAACTCTATGATATATGTGCATAGCAAAGTAATAGTATTCCATTCATATATTTTTAATGACAAAAGCAGGGAACTATTGCTCACAGGATGCTGAAGACTGAAACTCTGCCTTTACATTTCATGCCAAAAGGGAGATTACACAACTGAGAACTATTGTAAAATGAGGGAATTTAATTATTTTACCTCTAACATACATAGTGCTGCACACTTTCTGCATCTCTCTCTGCTAATCTAAAGGAGTGAACAGGAGGCCTGTCAACACAGCTGGGCTGTAAGCAGGAGAGGGAGGCAGCTTGCGCACATATCCAGTTTCCTTGTTCATATTCTTTTACATTTTTAATCACATTCCTTTTAAATCTGCTCTTAGAAACACCACAGAAGATACCATTTGTCTCTTCCATATGAAAACTCATTAACATTTTTTGGCTTCTTTTCTGATACCCTTCTTTTATTCACAAACACTCCAAGCCAAACCCTGAACTAAAACCAGGATGTTGGAAGTCACCACTTGCAGGCGTATTACAGACAGAGCTTTTGTTAAACAAGGTTGCCAGGAATTATTTATTGTTGACCGGCTACCACAAACATGAGAACAATACATATGTATCGCATTTTAACTTATCAAATTCTATCATATTAATATTATTAATGGGAGTATTTCTGAAGACGCTGCCTGCCTTCTCCGTGACAACACTCTCAAAACTGCAGGAAACAAGGAACAAGATGGTTATGAATCACCCACCACTGTAAAATCTCTCCTTGAAAACATATTCTGAACCCAGATGTGTGACATGATGATGACTCTTAAATCTCATGTGCCCAATAGATCAGCACATTTGATGTGATCCATTAATATGAGAGTCTGGCATGAGTCCATAGCTGCCACAAGCCCTAAAACCCAATCAGCACTGTCTACACAAGGCAGGGGTTCAACCCTATGTTTTCGTGATGTTGTAGAAGAGGAAATTAATGTTTATATTAACCTTCTTCCCTGCAAATCTACAATATTCAACATTTCTGTCCTTCTGCCACCTTCTCAATTTCTCTCTGTCCTTATTTCAAAACCACTACTGAAAAAAAAAGCAAAATATGACTCAAAGACTCTTAGGCACTAGTTTGGAGTAAGTTCTAGTCAGGTACAGGTTTCCTTGGGAAATGAAAGGTATCCTCAGCACAATACAGACTCAGTCAGGAAAGCAGCAAAACACGAGGAGTACTACTGCAGACGTACTAGAATGCCACCAAACCAGAAATAGCGTATCTGAATTATCTGTATACAAATGAACCGGAAAACTGGATACTCAAAAATTACTATTTTGTATCAGAAGAGGCAGGATTAGAACTGGAAGAACTTCAGTGGATTTTCTTTCTCACAGAGGTGCAGTGAAATGCCTGTGTTCCTGATATGACCTGGAAAGCAGAAGGCAAGACAAGTAGAACAACTAATTTATAATTTTTACACCAGGATGCTCTCTTTCTGACAGCCTGCACTATAAATAGCCTTAGAAATGGTTTGCTCTCTACCACAGGACAATGCCCACTTAACTACCATGTATTAATCACGAATGGACTCCACAGAACACAGGTAAAATAACAACAACGATTCAAACTGTACTGCAGACAACCTTAACAGCACAGCTGCTGCTTTAGAGCTCACTTAGGTGAGCACTTACGTCATTGCTAATTTTCATTTGGAAAATGTGATGCTCTTTTACATGGACTGTTCTGTGATCTCAAACAGCTTAGTCAAAAAGCAGACATCTGCATTGCGGGCATTGAATGAGACACCACAGGGGCCCCAATATGCCACACTCAAAGCTCAGCATCTGAGGAGGCAGCACTGCACAGGGGATCAGCACAGCGTAAACTGGGAATGGGCTCCACTTCAGTCCACTTCAGCAGGAATTAAGCTTCTGCGTTACACCCACTTGAATTAGGTGGCTAATGGCCCTGCACACTGATGCAGTATCCTTTCCTTCTTCTTGGGCTCAAGCACATGACATTCCCCTTCTCTGATACATTTAAGCTCTAGGGGAGTGTTTATGCCCCTCTCCCAAAACAAGCAGAACACCGCAGTTTTAGGATTTCAGTCCTAACAAGTGGACACCTATACAAACACTCTAGCTCAGCACCTACTGATACTTCCTTCTGATGTGCAGACAAGCAAGTATTGATCAGATGAACTTCTTGACTGCCCTGACCTCCAGCAGATCTGTTCTTCTCACTCTCTGCTTATTCAAGTGACAGGCTTACAACAGAGAAGCCTCCACACACCTCAGCCGTCTTGAGACAATGTCCATGTTAATATCATTTCTCACCTTCTCAGAGTTGCAGTGGACAACATCTGAGCTGTTCAAAAACAAAGCATGTTATTTCAGCACACAATACTGCCAAGACTGTCACCACAGTATCGAGCACAGCGCTTAACTGATATAGAATACAAAGTACATTTTACACTGTTTTCTGTTTAGTCTGGTTTCCTTATTGCAAAGGATAGTTGTCTAATCTCCTGGAATCCTACCCATGCCATAAATATAAGTGACCTGATTCTGTGTTCCACTGCGTTTTCTCTTTGCAGGCTATTGCTTGGCTTGTCTTCCCTAGAAATTTCTCATCGTGGTGCTTCTTTTTAAAAAAGGAGCTACAAATTGTCATTTAGGATCTATAGACGTTTACAGCTGTGTGTAAGCAAAAGCATTTTGGAATAAAGCTGAATAAGCTCTTAAGTGCATAAAAAGGTTCATATTGCTTGGAATCAGGAAAAGTGAAAAGTATGCAAAGTGTTATTTAATACCGGGTCTCTAAAATGTCTAGTAACATTTTAGTAGAACTTAAGCTTCTGATGCAAAATTTGGCTACCTAACACATCCTGAAATGAGTAAATACAACAAAACAATGACAGTGTTGCTCTATTTGTCTCCTAGCTACGCCACTTAGCCCTAGCAAATAGTAAGATAGGTCATGAGTCAGCCATGAGAACGGAAGGAGCCTCAAAACCAAGAGAAAATTAATCTTGAGACAGAGCTAACAACTCCATGGCTAAAATCTGTCAAGAAACACTGAACAGATGAAGACTGCTCACTGTACATGACAAGTTTGTGTAATGACTTCTAATGAATATATGAAAAGATATTAAGTATTTGATGGCAATTAACCCAAATACCATACTGGGAAGATAGCCAAGGGCACAAATCATGGTAGCAGAGGTAAGACACAGGAAGAGCAGGGACAGAGAGAAGGAAGAAGAGAGGGAGGGAGAGAATTTCAAGGAGTTGAACTGATGGCTGAAAGAGAAAACAACTAATCAAAAAGTTCACTTTGCAGTCAAGAAGTTCCCTTTTCAGAAGATTAGCTTCCCTCCTGCCTACCTGTCACGGACACCATGCTGAAGCAGGCATTTTAGGCAACAGGCTGGAGGTCAGAGAGGGCCACTGCTCACTGACCAGACTGAGGAACTGAGGAAAGGATAGTAGGGAGGTTTTCGAAGCTGGCACTGTCTACAAAAGAATATGAAGAATTAATTTTTCTTTAGAGATTCAAGTGAAGAAATAAATTTTCCTTATAGATTCAAAATTCTGAATTTTTTAAGGAGGAATCTTCTACAGAATGGACATAATATGGTTAAGAATATGGTTAAGTTCAGACCTGCATGAGAAGTGTGTTTGGTGGTCAGGTGAAATTAAAAAATCAAAGTGAGTCCAGAAAGTCTGGAAACAAACGCTTTAGGGTATGAACAGCGTTCCTCACCAGCTGCATGACAGCCACAAATCTGAATACATTACAGTGATGACTCATGTGGTCAGAGGTTTGGTTTATAGAATCATCATACACTCACAGAACGGCTGGGTTGAAAGACATCTTAAAGATTCTTTAATTCTAACCCACTTGTCTGGGGCAGGGACACCTTTCCACTAGACCACGTAGTTCAAAGCCCCATCCAGTCTGGGCTTCAACACCTCCAGGATGGGGCATCCATAGCTTCTTCGGGTAACCTGTGCCAGGGCCTCAGCACCCTCACAGAAATGGGTTTCTTCCTATTATCTAATCCAAATCTACGCCCTTTCAGTTTAAAGCTATTACCCCTTGTCCTATCACTCCATGCCATTGTAAAGTTCCCTCTCCCCAGCTCCCTTGCAGCCCCTTTAGGTACTGGAAGGTGCTGTAAGATCTCCCTGGAGCCTTCTCTTCTCCAGGCTGAACAACCCCAGCTCTCTCAGCCTGTCTCCATAGGGAAGGTGCTCCGGCCCCCTGATCATCTTCATGGCTCTTCTGGACTTGCTCCAATAGATCCACATCTTTCTTACTGCCCCTCTGTTGGGGGCCCCAGTGCCAGTTCAGTGCTTTGGTATGGCAAGAGAATATTGTGGTTTATGACATTCGTACTGATGAAGCCTTTCAATACTTCAAGAGATGCTACACAAGGATCAAGTTTTCTAATTCTTCTCTCACTCTAACCTGAACAGCTGCTAAGAGGTAGATAAGGGAGACATTATAAAACACAGACATAATTAGTTTGGGCACATTCTAGAATCAAATTATTACTTCCAAACTTTGGTCTGTGCTTTACACTAAAAACAGAGCTGCAAACAATTTACGTATACTTATGACACAAAAATAGTAAAGACACGAGCAGTATTTGTCAAAAAGTCTATAAGCACTTCAGAAGAGTCATAAGCATACAGCTGACTTGCTGGGACTCCACAATAAACTGTTAATCATTTATTAAGTATCCATTAATCATTAAGTCCTTATTAATTTTTTATGAGTGTACTCTTTAACAAAATCTATACCCAGGCTGTGAGTTTGAAAATTTCATAATTGTTTTTGAGAAGCTCTAGTGTAAGGCTAGGTGGCAGCTCCTGTTACTCCTTCTCTGAGAAACCATGAGAACCCAGAACAAGGCTCTCAGCCTTCAGAAATCCAGTCTGTGAGCTCAGAAACCCATTGCTGTGTGGCAATGAATAGGGTTTAGCAATTTTTAATTTGGGATTTAGCTGAAGGGAAACAAAAAATCCAATTAACATATTTGCTCATGTGAGTCTGATTTTGTGAATGCTGAAGGATCACTGGGATGGTGGTTAAAGTACTTCTGACTAAATTACATTTTGTCTAAATACTATGCTCCATCAAAGCCAAAATATTTCTGAGATTTATCAGATTAAATAAGGTTTCACATGCTGTACTATTAGGACAGACACTCTTTTACATCTCACCATGGAGAGAGGACAGTAAAAAAGCCCTGATGTGTGGGGACTGGAAAGAAGGGACTTTTGTTTGGAAAAAATATTTGAAGGTTTCATATTGGTTCCAGTATAGTATTAAAAAGAAATGTAAACCCCTCAAAATCAGTTGTCAAATGGAATTGTTATCCTACAGGGAGCCTAGCCTGGGAAGTTGACACCAAGATTAGATTTGGAGAGTGGGGTGACACAAAAGAGAAAGATTTAGCCTTTTCCTTTAACTAGGCATTGCTGCACATGCAATAAACACAAATGGGACTATTAGAGCTACCTGACAAGAATGAACCTTTCATACTATTGGGTCACTCATAGCAGGTATTTAAGGAGCTATTTTGAGTATCATAATTCTGGAAAGATGGGGCTGTTAAAAACTGTATCCAAGTGGGGAATTCCTCAGAGCAGGGACCAATATTTTAAAAAGATCTTAGCTCTAGTAACAGTGCTAACAGTTTTAAAACTCAACATACCTTTATAAATTTGAAATTAGCAGAAGACAGAAAAAGGATCATATTCCTACACCTCTGTCATGAAACATCAGGTAGATGCAGAGTCTCCTTATAGCCTCCTCAACAGAGTATGCCTGGGTCATTTTAATTATGCATGTACTGCTGACAAGCTTGCTCTTTATGTGTTTATTAAAGATGATTAAAAATAGCAAAAGCTGTATTAATATGTTTGTATCTTTTAGGACAAATCATGACTAATCAATTTAAACTATATAATTAAAGTGACATAAAATTAAGCCTTCTGGTTATTCTACTCCACTTTTATAATTACATGCAGAAGATAATGTATATTCACAGCATTTCAAAATGACACAGAGGGTATTTCACCTTACTTTTTCAATCATTTGTTCTCACAGTTGCGGAGACTAATTCAAAATTCTGCTAGCTTACAATAGATAAATACAGGACACACTTTCACAGTAGAGTTAGTAAGACAAGAGGAAAAGAGCCCAGCTTTTTTTACAGAGCCCACTTTGCCAGTCCATACAGCAACTGTGTATATAAATTCAAATATTAAAAAAGACGGACCTCTGTACTAATTAATGCTCAAAATACATCTAAACTCAGCACCAGCAGGAAGCAGACTCAAGGTTTACTGGACCAATTTCCTGCCTTGTTTCTACTCATCACCATTGGGCTGGTTCTGTCTAGCCCACATAAGGTTAATCTAGAGCTAATGATTTTGGATCACCAAATACCCTCGAATTTAGGATGGCACCAAAGCAGGCTACATCACCACTCTGGAGGCTCCAATTGTCAATACCTGTCAAGTTTTTAATTCAAAGCAAATCTGCAGTAAGGTCTCTTGCTTCAAGGTTAGCCAGACGGATTTGTTGCAGTACTCCTTCTTCTTTCCTTTCTTTGTGAACAGTGAACCTTGCAAGCAATACAAGCGTAACTACAGCAGTAAAACTGTCCACTTTGCCTGGAAAGCTGAAGGTGCAATACATTGACAGTACAGGCATTAAAATAAAGCTGGAGACAGTTTCCCATTAGCAAAAAGGATTGTTTGTGGCTATGACTCTTGACTCACAACATTTTTGGAAATCATCAAGTGTTTCCATTTCTTAGCTGCTTAGATAAGCAATAGATTAAACATTTTCATCCTCTCTAGGCACCTTTGACATTATTGAAAATATTTTACGTACAGCTCTGTACATTTGACTGCTCCGAGTGAGACAGGACATGGAGAAATTCAAATCTCCCCCCCTTCAAATAATTTGTTGTTTATTTTTCCCATCCTGTCTAAACATAGCAGGGAGGGGAAGAGCTGATAAATACAGCAACTTCCCATGGCAAAACTAAAAACGTATGATCGTCCTACAAACCAAATTACAAACTCATAGGACCCAACTATTTTCACAGTATCAGAGGCTTCTGCACAGGGCTTTGCCTGCTTCAAGTGCTGCTGTACAGCAACCAGTTCAATGCACTGCCTGGCTCTTAACGGGTGAAACTGGATGCAGAGATAAGTGGTGTTTCAATTGTGTTGGAAAGTGGTCATTATGCTTGAAAAGCTGCCCAAAATTATGCATGAGTGGGAACAGGAAATGGTAAACGCAAAAAAGTACAGTGCATCACAGTCCTGTCATGCTGATCCTTTGCCATATCTGTGCTTGAGAGGGAAGTGTATGAAACTGCTTCATTAAAATGCTCAGCCAGAAAAAACAAGGACAAACTACCTCAGTTCCTATTTCTCCAAACTACACAGATTCACTCAAATCAAGCAAGCCTCATACTGCCTGTAGTAATAAAGTTACGAAGACATTATTTTAAACTCTATATAACCAAGAAAACATTCATGTCAATTTTCACTCCTTACTTCCAAATTAGGCAAAATCATGAAAGCTGTAATAAATTAAACCAAATTTAGAAACAAAACACAGCCCTGTGATGAAGACATCATCCATTGTATTTCATCAGTGATCTTCTATGAGGTTGTGGTGCTACAAGTAGATTACACTTGGGAAGAGAAGAACGAAATTTATGGACTTACATGGTACCATACATAAATACTGCTAATTTATTTCTCTTATTAGTTCAACACTCTGTCACCAGAGTCTCTTTCACCAGGTTATCTCAACTACGTCCCCCGAAACTGCAAATTCAAAGCCTGAATCTTAATTCAAATAATGTATTTAAAAACAATTTTAAAGTACTTAACAACAGTTTTAGAAAAGGGAAATGAAAACATTTACATATTTGTTCTAAGAAGATGAATTAACCAGACACATACTCAGAGGCATACCCATACATGAGGCTGCACACTGAGGTAGCATCAATTTTTGAAGACAGCAGCTGATAACATGCACATGAAACAGGATGCTTCAACATGTGGGCAGAGAAAATTATATCAGTGACAAAAATGCAACTTTTTGCAAAATATAAGGAAAACCGTGTTTTTTTATGAAAGTGTTGGTGTTAGTTCCTAATAAAGGATTTCAACACAGTAATTATTACCTGATTCACATACTATGGAGCCTGGCTTCAGTTCCAACATCATGGTGATTATAGAGATGTCAGTGGAATACAGAATCTGCGTCCTGTGCGGGAGATTCATGGTCCACAGTTCTGGAGTTGGATGAAGAATGAACACCCATCCTCCTTTACTGCAGGTCACTTTGGAGCCATACTTCTTGCCTATGAGGTCTGTAGAGTGCCGGATGACCCCGTACTTAGTCTGTGTTACAGTGCCATGCTGGACTTTCACAGGAAACATGGACTCGTGGCCCAGGAACACAATAGCTGTGTCACCATCCTTTATCGTATCTCCATATTCAACAAAACTCATGGTGACAATCTTGTAGCTGGCTGGTGACTGTCACCTAGAGAAGAATAAATATGTCAGGAGAGTTTCACAGGACTGTGACGGAGCTGAACCTACAGACATAAACCCAAGTAATTTTATTTTCTCCAATACAGAACAAAACTGCACTGTGCAAATAAGATCTTAGCAAGAGAGCTCCAGGAAGTTCAGGGACCTACCCTCCGCTGTACTCTTGATCCAATTACAATCAATGGAAAGATCCCACAGATTTGAATATAACAAGTATTTTTCTTGGTTTACGGTACATTTGAAAGAAAAATCGGGAAATACATTATAATTTACTCAGCCTGCTCCACAATGCTACTGCAGGTTAGTACCAATTTCAGCACCCTGCTCAATTACAGTTCATGAGCACTCAGAGCATGTTATTAAGTAGTAACTTCTATTCCCATCTTCTTGCTTATTTCTTGGTGATTTACAACACAAGGACATTCTGCTACTTGCCTGGACCTCAATCACCAGCTATTAGGACTACTAACAAAAGTATACTTGACAGTTTTCCAAATGAACGTTTAGAGATAGGCTAAAGGCATTAACTTATGCATAAACTTGACTAACTACATGGAAAAAAAAGAATATTGAGGCCTTTAATTTGCCATTGGGGGTGCAAAGTAATTGTCTGGGAAGTGATCTCTGCTACAGCTAAATGTAAACAACCATTTGCAAGCTAATGCCAACAGTTGAATTACTTCAGCCCCATGGTCTCAGGGCTGTTTTAGAGAATTACAATTAAATTTTGATGGCTTTGAGAAGACAATCTAGAAATCAGAAGGCAGCTTACAATGAAACCTGACATTGCCTTTCAGATAAAGCAGCTAACTGTCTAAGCTGCAGGTTGATCAGTTCACACAACAATTGTTTAATGAAGTAATAGGGATCCCAAAGCTAGAAATTAAAGCCTATGACAGAAGGCTTTGAAAGTCAGATTTCTGGTACACCATCCCTGGCAGAATCAAAAGCAACATTACTTTTAGTTTCAGAATAATTATTGAATTCCAGTACTTCTGTGTTGAATGTGTAACAGTCTGGTCCTTCTTCATCATTTTAATTAAAAACCTTCAGTTCTCAAAGTGTAGTCTGGTTTTGTTGACCAGAACTCCATTTAGCTCAATTTGCCATTGAGCAGCTAGATTTATAATTTTTCCACTGCAGTCACTGAGGTTGATAAACAGATGTGCTTGTGCCCAAAACTTCCAAAGCTTATGACATGCTTATTGCATAAGGTGTTCAGATGCCAAGGCAGAAAAAGCTTGTCTGGACATATAGTGAAATAGTAAGAAGGGCATCCCATGAATTCAGAAATGTGTACATAAAGGACTTTGTGAGATAGAACAAATGCTACGTTTTATAGCTTGCACCTTATGATTATGTTAATGTCTTACTCTTTCATAAATTACACTTATAGTTCTTCTCATTTCAGATTGTATTAATATAGTGAAGTTTTCAGCTCTCACAAGTGTCATTTGAAAGTATCTCGAATGGAATCCATTTCTTTCACAGTATTCACTGCAGTTACATCCATATGTAAAAGAACATTCCTGTAGCAAGCCTGCAGGAACACTGAGTGAATTCCTCTCCCTTTGATTACACCAACTGACGCCCAGCTTCCTGGCCTTCCTTTGAGCCACTACACTTACCACAGCTAATTGTCACAGCAGTGAATCACAGAACCATCAAGGCTGGAAGGGACCTTTAAGATCATCAAGTCCAGCAAGTCCATCCATGTCAGTGCACACATCATAAGTGACCCATCTCTCAGGCTCAGACCTCACCTGGCACATTATATTCATACATTTGGGGTAAAATTGGCATCTGTGATGAATTTTGGAAGTTTATTTGCCTCGCCCCCTTGTCAAAAAGTACAGTGAGCTACAGCCACTTGCAGTATTTTCCATTCTCTGGCAGTGTAAAGGCTCCCCGGGCAGCCGCAGGGGATCGGTGCAGCACCGCTGCTGCCACATGGTGTGGGGGGATGGCAGTGGCTGGAATGGCAGTGGCGGGAAACTGAGGCGGTGCCCCCTGACACAGAGTCAGGACTTTTCTGCCATGGCTGCAGCGACCCAAACCCAACGCCCCAGGCGATCCCTCGCAGCCTCACAAATAAAACCACTAACATGATTCTGTGCTCCCTTGAATCACAACCTAGGCACACATCTCTCTCCCCTGAGCAGCTCCCACAGGGACCTGGCAGGCTGCCCCTTTCCCCCTGCTGAAGCCGGGCTGCTTGGCACGGGGACACGGGAACTTCCCGCAGACGAGGCAGGCACAGCCCCCTCCCCGCTCAGGCACACGCAGGCTG
>VZTF01008427.1:1622204-1712289 GCA_013397755.1 Cnemophilus loriae
GGAAGAACCTCTGCCCCTACGGCTGGGATGGTGAGGACGGGGCAAGGCTGGTAGAGGTGAAGAACTTATTTTCTTTTCTCCTGCTTGGCGCTTGTGGAAGGTGGTGTACCAGTAAAGGTGTGAAAGGCGCGGGTGGAACGTGAGCCAAGGTGACCTTCTGGGTGCCTGGCGTTCCCCCCGGGCGGTCCGGAGGCTGCCAAGGCCCCAGTGATAGGCTTCCCATCTTTCTCCCCTAGTGACTGCGGTAGGGTCAGCCATGCCCTTCTCAAACAGCCACAACCTCCTGAAGATGAAGCACAGTCCTGAGGAGGAGTACCCTGACCTGAAAGCTCACAACAATCACATGGCTAAGGTGCTGACCCCGGACCTGTACAAGAAACTGAGAGATAAACAGACTCCCAGTGGATTTACCCTGGATGATTGCATCCAGACTGGGGTTGACAACCCAGGTAATGGGATCGTTAGGTCTGCGTAATGATCTGTTCTCCCTCCTGACTGGAAGTGCTTCTTGACAATGGTACCTAAAGTTCTCAACCTACTGAGGGACAAATCTTCTGAAGCATTGACTGCTCTAAAGGCATGGCTCTGTTAGGAGGCCGTGTTTCCATCAGGCTGTGTTCCATGCTGTGATCTGACATATCAATTCCCAGACACTCCAATTATGTAACTGCTCTGCTAAATACTCTCAATCTGAAGAGAAAAAAAAAAAGTCAAACCAAATGCATTCTAATTATAACTCATCTGGGGAGAGGGGGGGAAAAAACATTGGTTTACCTGGCTGTCCTGGTCTATTCCTATTCCAGACTGGTTATGTGATGTTCTCTAGCACTTCTATGAAAAAGGGGGAGCAGATGTGTTTACATGTTAACATTACAGTATTTATTTTTACTCTAGCAATATCAAAATGGCCCAACTAAATAATCAGAGACTGCCTCCTGATGAGGAGTACCCGGACCTGAGCACCCACAACAACCACATGGCCAAAGTTCTAACCCTGGATTTATACAAGAAACTGAGAGACAGAGTCACGCCCAGTGGCTTCACCCTGGATGATGTCATTCAGACTGGGGTTGATAATCCTGGTAAAATGCATTGAGACTATTCCGTGTGAACCAGCTGAAGTAACTGGTGCTTTTGAATATGGTGACTTAAAACTAATCTTGTGGAGGTGGTATTTATGAGCAGACTACAGAAATGTAGCTCTGTAGCAGAAGGAGCAAAAAGCAAAGCATGCTTGCTTGCAGCAAAGCATGCGTGTTTAGACATAAAGTTCTATGCAGTGATCTAAATTAGCTAGTGAAATTAGATGTGCTGTGCAAATTTGTCCTAAACCAAGCTTGACAAATGAGCATGGTTTAATGACAACAGCTATGGGTTTCCATAGCACTGCATTTGACTAACTGAATGAAATATAAAATGTAGGGTCTCTCAAATGTTTCTATGTAAGGATGAATTTCAAAGTGACTAGACTTGCCACTAAAGAACTTGCCTGGTTAGTGCTGCACTGGAGTACAGCCAAATGTCACCCAAACTTAGCTCTTCTGACTTTATTACCGCTCCAGGCCATCCCTTCATAATGACAGTAGGATGTGTGGCTGGTGATGAAGAATCCTATGAAGTGTTCAAGGAGCTCTTTGATCCAGTTATTGAAGACAGGCATGGTGGCTACAAACCAAGTGATCAGCACAAGACCGACCTGAATGCTGATAACCTGCAGGTATAAAGTCTTGATCAATTACAGATTGTTGGTCTGAGGACTGTAAAGTTGCTGGCAGCTGCCTAAACTGGTTGCTCAGGCTCTGTCCCCTTACTTCCACTGAGCATGAACACTTGGGCAGTGGGTCTGGTGCAATCACCCTGAAGGGCTTGCTGCTGTGGGATGTCAGTGGCTGGGTACAGCCAGGCAGCTGGTGTGCAGCAGGAGCTTTTTTCAGGTGCTGCTGCAGTGGGGGTTGTGCCAAACACCTTCAGTGTGTATTTCCATGAGCTGTGGGCTTTAACAGTCAAACTAAACAACACTGTCCTGGGAGTCAAGGACTATGATAAAACTGAAACACTTTCTTCTGTCTGATCTTGGATCTTAATTACCAGCTGATGGTGTCATGCTATCAAATAAGTGTTTTTACAGCTGGGAGTAAGGATTCTTAATCATTTTATGGATTTTAAATGTTACTGTAAAGTCTAGGATGTCCTAACTCCATGTTGACTGGCTAGTCAGAGGTGATATTGAAAGTAAGATACTTGGGAGAACAGTAATGAATAACTCTCATTAGTAAGAGTAAACACTTAACCTAAGGAAGGTTTTGCCTCCTGTTGATACCTCAAGATTGAAAATCTGAAGGAGTAACAGAAGCCCAGACCACAGTCTGAAATGGACGTGAAACTGATGTTGTGGTGATATCCCTGTCTTCTATGACTACTTAGTAGCTGTAGCCTTGGCCTCGGCCTCAAAGCAAGAGTTGTTACACACATACTTGATGAAATACTGAATAAAGTAGTTCTGAAGTGAGGCACTGGCTTACAGGCCAGGTAGTTGATACCTCAGGTGTAAAGTGCATTTTTAAAAGCATGGGAGCTGCATGTGTTTAGGGGAGGTATCTTGGTAACAGGGTTGTACTTGCTGGTTCCCTAATCTCGCAGGGAGGTGATGACCTGGATCCCAATTACGTGCTAAGTTCCCGTGTCAGAACTGGCAGAAGCATCCGTGGATTCTGTCTTCCCCCGCACTGCAGTCGAGGAGAGAGGCGGGCTATTGAGAAGCTCTCTGTTGAAGGTAAAGTGAGAACTGGGTGCATCAGGGACACACTTCTGTCCTTTGCGCAAGAGGTGTTCTTTGCAGTTTGAAAATGGAGGCACTTGGCAAAAGTCACCTCCCTGGAGGTTTAGTCTGAACATGGAGCTTTCCCTGGCGAAGGCTCATTACATTAGAGCTGCCTCAGCATTGCAGCTTGTAGCTGAGAGCAAGAGCACATGGCAGAGGGAGGTTGGACTGCATTAAGTTGACCTCTGCTGATCGCAAAGCTTCTGTCTGTGTGTGTGGGGAAAGAGGTTGGTTCGTCAGGGCTCAGACCTGAAATGTAACAGGTATGTAGCAACTACAGGGCTTGAGTCATGGGGTGCAGTGTTTTGTGGCTGCTTTTAATTGACTTCATTAATGCTCAGCTTGCTTAGAGATGTAGTCTTGCTCCAAATCTGCAGCTGACTAGAATAAGCCCTGGTTTTCAGTGAAACTCTTCACTTTTTTTTTTCCCTATTGCCTCCCAGTGCTCAAGGTGCAGTTCTGGACACTGAGAGTGTAGTTGTTTCAAAACCTCTCAAGGGCAGGGTAAAGTCCTTGACTAGAATAATACTGCTTGTTACATTCGTAACCTTGGTTCTCCTTGGAAGAAAAGCAGTCTCCGTTTGTACAGTTTAGCAGCAGTAATGATTCTATACTGCATGTAAGGGAACAAAGGCTATAAGCCTGGCAGGTGCAGACAAATTGTCTGATACTGCCTCAAGTTCTGTACTGCCACAAGGGCCTTGCCATTGCAGATGAAAGCAAGGGAGGAACCAGACTCAGCACATCAAGCATTGCCATACTTTGTGTGTGGTCTCCAAAGTGCTGGGAAAGTCTAGCACCTTTAGTCCCGTTCTAAAAGAGCCTGTCTCTTTCAGCTCTGGGTAGTCTGGATGGTGATCTCAAGGGAAAGTACTATGCTCTGAGGAACATGACTGATGCTGAGCAGCAGCAGCTGATTGATGACCACTTCTTGTTTGACAAGCCAGTTTCTCCTCTTCTGTTGGCATCTGGGATGGCACGAGACTGGCCTGATGCCAGGGGTATCTGGTGAGTATGTGTGAGGAAGCAGTCATAGAAGTCAAAAAAGTCTTGCAGTTTTGGTGGTGACTTGTACTGTTGGGCAAAATAGCAACTTCTCACCTTGTATTACTGAATCTGATGAGAAACTTCTGTGGGGGAAGTTGCAGCTTAACCAGCAGAACTTGGACAAGCGTTCTTATGCTGGTAAGAACAAGCTAGCTTGGCTAGCCCAGAACCAGAGCTTGCCCATCCAGCACAGGTTAGTGAAGCACCAGGCAAAAACTGAATCAGCTTATGGAAATAGATCACTCGTAAAGGAGCAGCTGTGCCACTACAGTCGGCTCTTCCAACAAGAGTTGAGAGTAACTTGTGGTACAAACCATAGCATTGTCTTAGCTCAGAGTTGATCCTGGATGCATAGCTACTCCCTTGTAGTCTCTTCACTTCTGCTTGCAGAAACTCACTAGTGCTGGACTAGTATGGCTTTACCTGTACTAGTGATGAGATTTCCCTCCTGTCCCCAGAGATGCGGTGACAGAAGTTGACTGATGCAGTGGTGTGGAACAGAAGGATTCTGCTTGTTTTACATGTAGGTCACCTACATAAAACTGCATCTCTGGAGCTTCTGCAGCGTAATTGACTTGCTCCCTTGTAAGCTAAGGGCTAGGTTTTTATCAACAGGAATGCTCCAGTCTTATTACTGCAGCTGTTGCAGTACAACCCAGAGGAAGTACACTTTGTTTCTGTAGGTCACCTTTAAGATTGCATCATCTACCTGCAGATTGCCAGCACCAGATAGCGCTGTCATCTGAGCATGACTAATCTACAGGCTTGAAGTGTAATGTCTTAGTGTTGTCTGCATAAATAACTTTCCTCAGGTACTAGCTAATTTTTGATTCTAATCAAGGTCAGAAATTACCAGCATGATAAACACTGATGATAGCACTTGCTGTCAGCTGCAAGCTGGGACAGGGGGAGCCTATTGTTCAGAAGATTTTTATACAGCATCTCTGAAGACCCCTGATCTAAAATTAATAGTGAAAGTAAGGTACAAAGTGCAGTTTGACAGAATCTGACAAAATTCCGCTAAAAAGGTGTGTTACTCATGGTGTCGTTATGAACATTATTGTACAGGACTCCCTCAAAGTCTACTCATCACCCTTCTGCAAATTGCTGAGCCAAAATACCTTAATTTGTAAACTGGGGCCACAAGTGAGCTGGGGGATGAGGGGGTTTTAGGTTTTGACACTGTAAGACTAGGTAATGCCATGTTATTACTCACTCTGTAAAGACCAATTCAAATTACCTCTTGAAAAGAGCTGGATAACAACTAGCAAGTTAACTCAGGTCCTGCGTGGGCAAAAGAAGGAAGATCAATCCTGTTGAAGCAGCTAAGTGAGCCTCTTCAACTTAAAACTACAGTGATGAGCAATTTGCTGCCATGTTCAAAATGTGAGGTGAGAAAGACAGCAAATTGGTTGCTTTGTCTCCTAGGCACAATGATAAGAAGACTTTCCTTGTTTGGATCAATGAGGAGGATCACCTTAGAGTTATTTCCATGCAGAAAGGTGGCAACATGAAGGAAGTATTTACCCGCTTCTGTGCTGGGCTGACAAAGGTAAATCACTATTATCTGAACTGTAGGTTCACATGGCTCATGGTTCTCTGGTTAGATCTGAGAACACAGTCTTCATGCCCACTCTGGAGTCCTGCTTGGTTATGTTTCATAGCCTGGATCTCTGGGAACACCCTGATGAGATTCAGAGCTTTGAGGGCTCCAAAACACTTTTTTTGGTAAAAAGCCTTGTGGCTGTGGAATCTAGAATATGTTTGCTTGATGTGGTGGCACACTTACCCAGATATCTCAACTGTATTTTAAAGAAATTTTAGGTAGTTCTCTAGAGCTTTGAGACACTTTTGTTGGGAGGACAAATTGCTTGAATGTGGATGGGCAGAGCTGGACTCAAGTTTCTAGGCTGGATGCTGTTCTCTACTTCTACTCTTGATATGAGCTTGAGCTTTACCATCCCCTTTCCTGATCCTAAGAGATGTGCCAGCTTGACATGTATGAAATCCAGCTTCCCAACAGATAGTGATGTAAGAAGATAGCTTTTAAACTTGGCCTGTCTCACTGCTAGGAGCAAAATGAAGGCCTTAAAAGCCCCTTGTTGGTGGCCCCTTTTTTCCATAGAGAGGGGGCTTATGTGGCTGAAATAGCTATTCTGAGTGTTGTGGCTGTTGCTGGGTGACTGAAGCTGCAAGTGAGCAGTAATGGATGTCCTACAGTCTTTAAGGCAGAGAACAATCTCTAAACATTCATTCTTTCTATTTATAGATAGAAAGTCTCTTCAAGGCCAAAAACTATGAGTTCATGTGGAATTCACACTTGGGTTACATCCTGACCTGCCCATCCAACCTTGGAACTGGGCTCCGTGCTGGTGTGCACATCAAGGTCCCACACCTTGGGAAACATGAGAAATTTGGAGAAGTCCTCAAGAGGCTTCGGCTGCAGAAACGAGGCACAGGTGAGAGTTGATAACACTGGTGGCTGAGTCAGTCTGCCCTAAGACACCGGCAAACACCTGGTTGTGGCCACAGCCATCTCTTGGTTCACACTGTCAGTGCGTGTCACACCATCCAAAAGGTACCCTTGTAAGGCACATGGAGAGAAATGAGCTCTCAAATTGTATATTGGAGGAGTTGAGGATGCCAGTGGTCTACTTTTGTACTGTGTCTGGCTATCTAGTTAATGTTGTGTGTGTCATTCTGTGCACTAGATAAGGTGGACCTGGTGGCCGCTGTTCCTGTTACAAGTGAGGGTGGGAATCCTGGTTTAACCTGTGGCTGGGTGATGGCTCCAGCAGGTGCTTGTGACCTCAGGTTAGATTGCTCATGGGTCAGGAGAATAAAGAGCTGGCCTAGTGGCATGTTCTGTGGTTCATGCTGGCAATCACACATGGCTTTATCTTCCTGCATGTAGGAGGTGGCACCAGTGGCAGCTTGTAGAGAATGGTCCTGCTGTGTCCCTACCTCAAGCTAGTGAGGGAAGAAAGGCAGACTCACCTGCTCTAGCTGAGAAGTCAATGTTGTAACTGAATCTCTTGCTGCAGGTGGTGTGGACACAGCTGCTGTTGGAGGAGTGTTTGATATCTCCAATGCTGATCGTCTTGGCTTCTCTGAGGTGGAGCTGGTGCAGATGGTGGTGGATGGTGTGAAACTTCTCATTGAAATGGAGAAACGCCTTGAAAAAGGCCAGTCCATTGATGACCTCATGCCAGCTCAGAAATAAAGCACTTTATTCTCATGCTTCCTAACTTATTGGATGAATAATAAAATGTCACTCCAATTCAAACCCTTGGGGTCAGAGCCCACTTAGTTACACTGTAGAGAAGTCTTCCATCCATCTGTGTTAGAGTTTATTTTTTTTGATGGTTGAGATGTTGCTGAAAATGAAATAAACTGTTGTTTGGCCTGAGGTGTCTTAGATACATTAACTGAATGTCTTTGAGATTTAAGTGACTTGGTTTTCATAGTTATGCTAGATGGTCTGGTTTTGTGTGCAAGCACATCTTCCTGGGTGTGCTGCTGCAGACCAGCTGAGCTGAAATTTTGTTAAAGCAGTTTCAAAAGTTGAACCTTTTAACTTGATTGTAGTTGCTGTAAATTTGGGAACTAGTGTTAAACATGAGTCACTGCAAACATGCCCTACCTCCAAGGCTTTGACTTGTGCATCTGCTCATGCCAGCTGTAAACTGTCATTATCCTGAGTACTGCAAGCCAGGCTCGTTCCTGTAAGGGAGGGGAGACAGGGTTGGGTACAGAGGGCTACTGCTCTTCTCAGATGGGCCCTTGCGGGGTACAGGGCAAGGCTCTGAGGTCAAGACTACAGCCCCTGGTATTACTGACCCTGAGCTGGTTTGTGGGGAGAGGGTTGTCTTCAATCTAGGGCTGTGCAGAGAGCTGGTGTGAGCAACGCGTTGCTTTTTTGAGGGTAAGAGGTGAGGTGAACCCTAGATTAATTCAGCAGAGCTGGAGGCTGGAAGCTGCCACTTAGAGGAAAGTATCAGCTAATTAGCTTTAGTCAGCTGATTCTTACTGGCCACTGCACCAGTTGCCCCATGAACCTAAAAATGAGCAGTATAGTCAATGAAAACATGCTAAATAGTTCTTTTCCAAACTGGGCCTGGCTTGCAAGCTCAGGTAGTTCTCTGGGTGTGAGCTCAAAAGATTGCATCAAGTATGCCTGTTCTCCAGAATGGCTGTTCATGGGTGCTTGCTGTGTGGAAGCATCACATTAGTAACATAGAGGAGCAGCAGTTTCCACAAGTGTTGCTAACTGGGAGCATCGACTCCTTGTTGAGCACCTGCTCAGCAGCTCTACCCACTGCTAAAACCCAGCTTTGATGGAGGGAGCGTGATGAGAGGTTGATGCAGAGCTCCAGGGCGTGCAGCATTATATAGGTTTGCGTAGATAACTGAAGCTTTCTTTTGTAAAGGCTGTGATATTTCTAAGGCTGTGATTGCAGGCTGTCACTTAGCTGAAGAGATGATTCCAGCTGGGGCAAGCTAATTTAATTTTGGTGAGAAAAGGCTGAGTGAACATCTCAGATAAGATTTCTTTTTTTCTTTTAATACAGCTTTCTATGTGTTTCAAAAGTTAACTGGGTGGGGGAGAGGAGATCATATGTAAGGGTTTTGTTCTGTGCTGAATGTTCCTGTATTTGAGTTAATTAGCACAGGAGTTTTCTGTACGAAGCTTATGAGAGCAAGGAAGAGAAAATGGGGCAAGAGACAACCGCTTGGTTCTGTATATTCTTTAGATCCCCCATGCTGTGCTTCATGTCACTGTTCACAGACGCTTGGCAAATAGCTGGTTTTGCTTCTTGTAATCAGAGAGTGTTCATTTAGTGGTGCCTCTCCTCAACACGGCGTCGTTACTGCGCTCACAGCAATTACCTAATGGAAGGAGTTGCCTGAAAACTTGTCTATTTTTTTCTAGCTATATCAGCTGGACTAATAAAAACATTTCTCTCTCTATGCATCTTGTTTCTATGTTCTTAACCCCTCAGAGCTGTTACATCTGTCTGCTTTCAGCCTCTGAGCCCCTGCAGTCTGAGGCAGCACCTGTAGCTGGCTAAACAATTGTGCTCAAAGCAGCAAGCCAGTCTTTAATGCCTGCATCCAACTAGAAAATATTTCTTTTTAATTGGTTTTCTTTCCCACCTACCACCTTTGCTGTGTTCCCTCATGTTGCTGCCACGTGACCGTGCTTTTGTTTCAGCTTGTATAAAGCAATTGAAAATATTCCAGAGAATGAATGTGTCATGGCAAAAGGCTGGACACTGTGCCCAACCACAGGTGGGACTTGCTAAAAACCTCTGATCAAGAGAAAAATTAAACCTCCTGCCCCCTCACCTTAAAAGCTTTGGTTTGGTCTTTGACATTACTCACTCTTGTGTACTCACCCTGGGTGCCCATCATGGGTTGTATGGAGCAGGCGCTTGCTTGTGCCCTGGGCACCCAAAATGGTGCCAGGTGCTGGCAGGCTGCCATGTGACAAGGGTGCTTGGCCTTAAACCCAGGGCAGAAGAGGGAGGTTATCAGTCAGGGCTGTGCTTTATCCAGGGAAACTGCAATTAGCTTGTGTCCCGTAGCTTTTGGAAAGGAGCCGTGTGGCCCCTGCTCTTGTCACACCCCATGGTGATGGCAGAATCCTCACCAGGCCTGGACTGGGGCCTCCTCCGTTGGTCCCAGCAGTGCTGGGGTTGTGTGCTGGGGGAGAAGAGGGGCCAGGAGCCCTTTGGGTCATCTCTGGGCTTTCCAGTGACGTTTCAGCAGAGCTTTTCTCCCTCTCAGACCGGGGAGCAGGGATGGTTGCTGCCATCCTGCTGCTGCAAGGCAGCCCCTTGTGTTGTCCTGTTTCACTACCCCTGCTCCTACAGCCTGGCATGTTTCCCCTTGGGTGCTGTGAGACTTGCACCACTTTCGTAATGTTTTAAAGGGAAATTTCTTTGTCATTACATTTTCCTCCTAACTATTTCTGCTTCCCTCAGGGAGCAGCTGCCCAGCCCTGGCTGGTGTGGTGCCAAGCCTTGCCTCTGGACACATGTGGCACAGGCAGCGTGCTGCCTGCTGGCACCCCAGGGCCTTGCTCAAGAAATGAAGCTGCTTGGGAAACCATTTGCCTCTCGTGTTACACTCACTGGCAGCAGACTGCCCATAAAAGCTCCTTATCCCACTTCCGTGCTATCTACTGGAAAATGATTCACGGTGTCTCACCCTCTTGCGGACTCAGCACCACGGCACCAGCCCTGGGCTCTCAGCCCTGGTGTGGGAGGCTCCAAGCTTTCAGCGAAGTGGTCAAGCTCCCTGCACGTTCCGTTGTGCCTCTGGCCAGGCAGGGGACAGAACGGCTGCTTCCCGAGCAGCTCCAGGTGCTCCAGGGAGGCTCCTGCTTCCTGGGATGAGATGGCCAAACGGTGTGCCTCCTCTCTCACAAAAACAAGGGATAGAGCAGGGTGGTTTTACCTGCTGGATGCCTGGTGAGTGCTCTGCCTGGGGCACAGGAGGCTCCTACGTGAGTCCTGCTCTCTGCAGAGGATTCTTGCTCAGCTCCAACCACAGCCTAGGGCAGGGCAGTGCTTTCTTCCAGCTTTCCACTTTGCTCCGCATCCATTGCTAGGCCAAGAAGGAAAAGGAAGGTGCTATTGCCTAATGTCTCTGGCACTCACCTGGGAGGGTTGAGTCTCCAGCCTGTCCTCAGATGAGCATTACCATATTTTTACGCAATATGGAATAACTTAAGCAGAAGACTTTGAGTGATCTTTATTCTTTTCTCCACCCACCCACCCACACACAGAAAATGTGGTAGTGTGGTAGGCAGGGCACTCGTCTGAGGATGGAGAGGGCATCACAGGCTTTTCATCTCCTGTTTGCTTTGCATTTCCCCTGGGGAAGCAGCAGGCTAGCAGGCTCCTTTGGCTGCTCCACATTCCTCTGGCTAGTCTGCCTTCCCTCCTCCTAAAAAAACATAGTTACAAAGCTGGAAATAGCCTGGGTGACATTTGCTCCAGCTCTCCACCGGTGGGACAGGGCACTTCCCCGCCATCATGGGGCTTTGTTGGGTTTTATTTGTCTGCAGTGGAGGGGGAGCCCAGCCCAGCGATGGAGAACACCCCACAGCACTAGATAAGAAGCTAATCACAACTGGCCCGCTTGCATTGCATGACCCTCTTCCCCTGGTTATAACATGTTAGCATTTATTTTCTTACACAGAAATCACACAAGCCCTTGACCAGCATGGGCCACTTGCTCTGGACTCCCAGTCCCCCAGCACCTCACTGGCCACAAGCCACTGGCCAGAGGCAAGGGCTGCCCGAGGTGTCGGTACTGAACCACTGGGCTTCCTCCACCTTTTGAAACACCATCTGGGGTTTTTTTGTCGAAATGCTGCACAGAGCCAGGCTGACTGTGCCAGGTGAGAAGTAGGACCTGCTACACCCACAATGTGGGTCTAGTGATCAAATTGGCAGTGTGAGCTCAGCCTGGGATTGACAATTAACAGGGAAATTCTGCAGTATCAGACAGGGTAAAAATAAACTCAGATGCATCCAAACCCACCGAAGATTTTTGTTTTTCTCCTCCAGCCAGTGAGTAAGACTCTGAGAAACCATTTTTATATATATCTGCACATATATATGTATATATGAATTAAACTTTCAAAAGGGCAAAACGCCTCATGCTCAACAACCAGGAAAATGGGTAGAAAAATGTTAACGTTGAAGTTTTTAATGACTGTGAAAAGTTCAGCTAAAAATATACAAGAATGGGCAACCCTGAGCTTTCTTCAATGCAATTTCAGAATAAAACCAGAACTGAAGTTTAATTTGCAGAATACATGCAAGCTCCAGCTCTTTGCAAAGACCTCAGCCTTTCCCTATGTTTCGTGCAGGTGGGTGTGAGGTTTGGCTGACAGCTGCAGTCTGGTTGCTTTTTCCACATCCATTATTGATGACCAGAGAGTGAAACTGAGAATAACCTGGAAGACCTTGGAAGTGTCAGCTTATATTTTTGCAGTGACTTATTGTGATGGTGTTTGATGGTAGCACTCAAGCACAGCAAAGCTTTCCTGGATTACTTGGGAAAGAGTGAGACTGGAAAATTACTGAATTAACTCACCTGAAACCCCATGCCTGGTCCAGCAGAGCAGTGAGCACATACACCAAGGGCAGGTTTGCTGGGGTGTAAATAGTGTCTGTTTGCAGTTCAGATGCTGCTGCACATCCAAACTGCAGCAAGGCTGGAGGGTTCAGCCCTGGTGCCAGCTCTGCCCATGGGAGCTTATGGAGGTTGGGCACTAGCTTTGACACAGAGGTGACTTCTCCTGCTTCACTGTCCCAGCTGGCCAGGGACAGGCTGGAGGCAGTGAGATGCAAATGAGGTGGCTTTGGGGCATTTCGGGCAGGGAAGCTGGTGTTTCACTGAGGCCTTGTGGTTTGCCCACAGAAACTGGCTGATCTCCCTCCAGGCTGTGGTGAAATCCCCTGAATCATCACTAATCCCTGCTGGGGCTGCCAGCGTTCCCGGGCTGCCGGGCACAGGGTGCCTGCGATTACCGGGAAGCCGGCACAGCCATCCTGTGCTGGCAGTGCCGATCCAGAGGCCGTGCTGGAGCCAGTGACTGAAGATGTCCAGGTGGGCAGGAGAGGAGAGGTCTCCAGTGGGAATGGACACAGGAGGGCCATGGAACCACTGCTCTGTGAGCGAGTGGGCTGTGTTCAGCAGAGGACATCAGGATAGCATTGTCTTGGATCATTGCTGTAACAGCCTCCAAGCTGGAACTTGTCTGGGGAGAGATGGCTCCAGAAATACTTGTGGGAATATGCATGAGAAGAGGATTGCGATGGATGGGAGCACTCATGGCCCCAGAGTTTCAGCTCCTCTCCATAGGAGAGTCATGGCTGGCTTTTTTTGTCCCTTTTTTTAAAGGGAAAATGTCATTGAGCATCTTGAGGATGCTCTTTCCCTCATGGTTGAGATGGGTACCTACATCCTTCCCTCTGACTCTGGCATGTCCCCTCTTTGCCCCTGTCAGTGCCCCTTCCCCTCCCCCATCTGGTGGGTGGCACAGGGTGCTCTCTGTTCCCACCAAGGGATGGCCGGTGGGGCCTCAGCAGTGACCCAAACCTTGCACTTGCCTAAAGGGTGGGAAGGGCCATGAGGAATCAAACAGCTCAGCTGTTTCCTACTGCTGAGAGCTTCAGGAGAGGCCTAAGGGTTTCTCACAGCGGTACTGGAGGCCAAGGAGAGCTGAGGAGGGAATGCAAGGTCAGGCACTCATGGTCAAGCGTGCAGGGCTACAGTGTGCCCAGCTGCCCCAGTGCTCAGCTTCTGTGCCCACCAGGTGCTTGGGCACCTCCCAAATCTGCCTGTGGCTCTCCAGAGGCTGATCCTCAGACCACAAGTGCTCACAGCATCCCACAGTGTCCATGCTTGCCACCCCCTAACCCTTTTTGAAGTCCTATCCCAGCATCAGGAGGTAGGTGCTGGGAATGGGTGCACCTCCCCACAGTCCCAAAGGTCCTGGCCAGAGTCCCTGGCCAGTGTTGACTGTACAGACTGTTTCTCACCACAAGGCACCTCCCGACTGCATTAAGTGGAAGAGAGCCAGGTGGATGATCATCAGCAGGGCTCTCCAGCCAGCCCTGGGCAGGGCTGTGTGAGAGGCACCTAATGCAGCTGCTGGGAATCACACCTTGCACCTGAGCAGCATCCACCTTGTGCAGCAGCTGAGCTGCCCACTGCCCATTTACTGCTGCGCTCGCTCCGACTCATTCCCTGGGATGCTGTGGTGTGGGGCAGGGCTCACCTGGGTGCAAGGCTGAACCAGCAAGCAGGGACTGGCCAGCCCAGAGCCCCAGGCTGTGTGTTCTCTGTTACTTGATGGTTTGGCCTTTTTTTTTTTCTGGGTGTTTTTTTTTTATTTGCAATGAACCGTGAGCTTTGCAGAGACTTGTCAGCAGGACAGAGACCTTGCAGCTTAACGTAGGGGGAGCTGCCTGCCTCGGATTGCAGGCAGCATCCTGGGTCACTGATGAGCTGAAACAAGGTGCTAAGGACAACCTCATCATGGGATGGAGACGATCCATCTCTGCCACACCTGTCCCTTGCTGCAGCGAGGCAGCACCCCTGGCGCGAGGTGCTGGATCCTGAGTATGTCAGTGGGGAAGGGTCCCTATGGCAGCACGGGGCTCTGCCCTGGCTCATATGCATCACTTCCTGACAGTAACCTAAATTTTGGACAGAACCAGGCCCCAGCCCCACTGGGAATCATCAGTCTGGCTGCAGCAACCACCTGTGGAGCATCTAGGCTCTCTCCCTGCTGGCAGTCACAGATGCTCGGCACCATTTTGTGCTGGTGGTCACTTGTGTCCTCACACAAAGCAGCAGGATTGCACGTTTTGGGATGCAGCACTCAGCTGCTATCCGCCGTCAGAGAGGGACCATGTCCCTCTCCTCTCCTGGGGGTACCAGGATGTTTCCAGGGGTGGAGCACCCCTCCCTGCAGCCCCCTCCTGCTCCCTGGAAATGCCTCTGAACTGACTCAGGTGGCCCTGCTGCTTGGGCGTGACACCCCAGAATATGTGTCTGGGAAGACCCTTGCATGTGGTTTCAAATGCAGCTTTAAAAGCAGACTGAAGCTGTATTTTGTTTTTCCTCGTAAGGAATAAAGGATTGTCCCTGTAATGGTATTTATGAGAAATGACACCAAGCGGTGGGTCAGTTGAAGAGGCAGATGGCCAGTGTATCTTTTCTAAATATTTTTATATAAATCAGTGTCAAAGCCAGCAATGACATGTTTTTGTGGTTAGTGTATGTACCCCATTAGCCTGGATTTTGCTGGGGTACCTATACAACCTTCTTCTCTTTTAAGATAATTTCCATTGCCATTGCCATGGCCACATGGAGATTATTTTCATACAATTTAGTTCAAGAGTGAAGCCTCCACCAAGAACAACTGTCCTGGAGAGCCATCATCTTCTGTAGGCGTTGTTTAAATGCTCACCTGAAGTGCCTTTCAGCTCAGTTTATTCACTTCTAGTTAAAGCCAGCCCTGAGCAGGGTCCACCAAAACCAGAGATTAGATTACCTAAAAGGGATTTGGAATAAACGCATCAAAAAGATGCAGAGAAACAATGAAATACATTTATAAACCCAAGAGCTATTTGAGGCTGAATGGGCATGGGAACACTTATTAAGAGGACTCATAAAACCAGCAAGTGAGGTAAAACAATTTTTAACATACTAAAATACGTCTACCAGTGAAGGGGGAAACACTTTGTTGTTTGCCAGCGCTTTTAGTCCCATGACACTTCCAAACACAAACCTCCACCATTAAACTTTATTAATCCTCCCTTCTGATTTCTGTGTGGGTCATTTAGCATTACTTAATTCTGAGCTTAGGGGAAAACCTAATAAGCCAACCACTAATCTTTGAACTTGGCATAATTCTCTCCTCACTATTTCTCAACATGTTCTGTCTTGTCCTGCCACCCCACTGAGAAAGCCCTGGAGTGCTGGCAGAGGTGGCCAGTCCGGGCTCACACCGGCACCCAGGACATGGTGGCCGTGGCCAAGGGGCTGCAGTTTCCAAAAGAACTGTTGTGGGAGATATTTTGAGACTTAGAAACGAACCTCTCAGAAAGGGTAACCTGTGGTGAGAGACTATTGCCAAGCCACACTAGGACTAGGATCCTTGGAACATAACACAAGAAAATTAGATATGTATATGTTTGTTTTAAGCAATGGATATATTTGTTTTAAGCAATGGCTACACTCTGCATGAAGCATGAGGCTAAAACATTTTTTAGAAGCAGATGAAAGCTTGACAGCATTTTCTCTCCTTTCCAAGGCAGAAAAGCCTCTTGCCACACCCCTGCGTGAGGAGACATGATGCTGACCCAGGTGAAGGAAACCTCCAGTGAAATCCCAAAGTCTGTCTTAAAAGAAAACAAGATTGCTCCTTCAGCTTCTGCCAGGCTTAGTGCTAACAGTATTTTGTGCTTCTGTAATGTTGCATTTATCAAAGCATCATTCAGGCTTTTAACCAGCCCTCAGAGAGTATCTTAGCCCCATTTCACAGCAGGAAGGAAGCTGCTTTGCTGAGGCTGGGGATGGGGTGACAAAGGTGGCTCTTGGACATGATCCTCTGCTGTGCTGCTCACTCTCTTCAGAGCTGAAGGTTAACCTGGTCACTTCTTCTCCAGATGGAACATAGAGAAAAGATAAAAAATCCTGGTTTGAGATACAGAATCCTCCTTTAGCTGAGTGTCTCTCTCATGTACAAACTCACCCACGGTGCTGGGCAAGGATTGCAACCAAGTATTTTTGTCCCGGCTAGCTGGATTTTATTTATGCCCCTTTTAGTCTGTTCCTTCCTCAAGATTAAAATAAAAATAACAACAAAAGTAAAAATAAAGTACAAAGGTCTCGAGAGAGCTCAACCTTTCCTCTCCCTGCTGCCTTTCCTGCAGAAATAGAAAATTCCTGCAGAATTTCTCTTGGGAATGGAAAAGTCTGTAAAAAGCATGTTATCAGAGATGAAAAGCCTTGTGGTCCACTCGCAGCTGGACACCTTGGTCCCTCCCACAGGTCACTTCCCACCAGCATGAGGAGAGCATCAAAGGGGACCCCATCCTCCAGCCTAGCTCAGGACAGACCCCTGTGCCAACCCAAGTGCTGGCAGCAATATTACCCTACTAGAGATGTGGCTGAACCCTTGTCTGCAGCCCCCAGCCTCATTGTTTCAGGCACTGGGCTTTATCCTCCAAGTTTTGGCCATTTTGGGGGTGGGACCCCTTGTGCCCCACACCCTGGGGTGCCGGTGGTGGCAGGATGGGGCTCTGCTGCCCCAGGAGGGCTCAGAGGGCTTGGAAGGCAGCAGGAGAGGCTGCAGACAGCAGGGGCCACAGCAAGGGCCCACCCAGAGAAGCCCCAAGAAGGAAAGGGGGTAAAAGCAGGGAAAAGCTGGGGAGAAATCTTCTTGCAGGGTGAGAGCGGGGTCAGAAAGCCAAGGCCAGAGCTGAGCTGCCCTGGCAGGCTGTGTTCCCTGCGTTCTCATGGAAACAGGAGCGATGCCCTCTAGCTTGGCTGTTTTCTCAGTTTATTTTTAAAGGCAGCTCCTGTTTACGCAGAGGAGCGTTCCGGCAGCCCCTTCCCGGGGAGGAGCAGGGCAGTGCCGGGGCACAGGAGGGAGAGCTGCCCCTGTGCCAGGCGAGCATTATCTAATCGGGACGCGGGGGAGCCCCATAAATGGCAGCACCAGCGAACCCCGGCCCCGCGGGCTGGGGAGGCTCTGGCGGGGAGGCGGCGGCTCCCGTGTCTGCTGTAGGTCAAAGTCACAGCCAGCGGAGCCCAGGAGCAGAGCTGCTGTCTGTCGACTTCCCCTCTACACTGAGCAGGCGAAGCATCCTCTAAATAAAAAGCCTCCCTTGGCCCCTGCGTAGGAAACAGCCGCCTTCCGAGCAGCTGGGTCGAGCGAGACTTCCAAATCAGGGCATCCCAGTCCCGCTGCGGCCCTGGCGCTCCCTGCGTGCGAGCCTCAGCGGGGAGCGCTCTCTGCTCCCTGCGCTGGAAACGGGTGCCTGCCTGTTCCTATTAAAGGATATTGTCTGATCTCCAGCTGGGCTGATGCTCACGCAGGCTGGAAGCTGCAGCGCAGTAGAAATCCTTGGCAAGTGTCATTAGGACATCAGGTCTGTTTTGGGATGCCAAACAGGCAGGGTGCTGCTGCTGCAGCCAAGGGTGCTGAGCCCCCATCCCACTGCTTATGGGGTGCTTCTGTGGGGCAGCACCCCTGCCCTGCCCTAGGGCAGACCTGCACTGGTGTGGGCTTGTGAGACCTGTAGGTCTGAGGGATGCTCTGTGAGCCTCGCTGTCGCTCTGCAGGTGACAAGACCACGGGTCAGGAGAGGGGGCCGTGGCACCCTGAGGTCCTGAAGGATGAGCTCCACCACGGGGGTGACAGGTCAGGTGAGCACCCACTAGACGCAGGGTTCATTGAGGGGTCACAGCTCACAGGTGCACCAGGAACCCCAGCATCCGGCTGGATCTGGGCTGGGCTCAGGGACACTGGGCTTGGCAGGTGAAGGCTGCCTCCACCACGGGCCATGACCAAACAGTGCCAGCAGGAAGGGCACCGTCCTTCACTGACCAGGGTTTCATGACCTCCAATTGCGTCGCTTTCCAAGCCCAGGCTGACCCTACAGCAGCAAGTTGTGGACAGAATTCCACTTGCCTTTGGAGCTCTGCTTCCAGACATTCACTTGCAGGCCACACACCTGGGGCCACCATGAGTTACTGCAATTTGTGACTGACCTGTTTTAAACCACAAATGGTCCCTACTGTCACCTCAGAGTCAACCAAGCTGAGCAGGGCCAAACTTGACACGATGTGTCCTGCAAAGCATTAGGGTTTCTGCTGATGTATTCACCTCACTGAGGTGTAGCTTAGCGCAGAGGTTCACAAAAGCCATAGCTGATGCTGTCCAGGAGCCGTGAGAGAGGCAAAGAGCTCCCTTGACTTTTCCTACATGCGCACCAAGGCATCAAACTTTGCCTTTAGTTCAGGCACAGCCAGGCCTGGCCACCAGCGCACTGAGCCACCTCCACCCCTCCTGTCTCCTCCTCCTCCCAGCTCCCCAAAGGCAGGGAGGGGTGCAGGCTCATCACAGGAGCAGATGACTTTTTCCACAGAAACAGATGCCTGCTTCAGCCGACACATTGTCTTTGTGTTGAGCTCGATCCCACCTATTCTGATTGTCACTGTTGTTTTTATTTCCATAACTGTTTTTCCTTCAGACTTCTGGCTCCAGGATCAAATTACTTCAGCCCTGCCCACTCCCAGGGCTGTGAGGCTTCTAAAGATGTCTGAAAGACCTGTCCTTCCTGGTGACAAGTGCTTCTTCCTTTGTATTCTGCAGGGGCAATATCTGCAGCACATCACAGGTAGGGAGGAGCTGCCCAAGAGAACAGGACCATGGCTGTGGCCATGGCAGGAGGGACGGAGTTCTGGCAGCCAGCTCAGGAACAGCTCAGGATGGGGCAGGAGGGGAAGGGGTGATGCTCCTGGCTAGCACCACACCAGAGGTGGCTTTGCTTCTTTGCCAAAGGAGAAAGCTTCTCTTGAATTCAAGCATATGACAGTTTGAGCAGGAGCCAGTGCTCGAGATTTTTATGGATTACTGCAGGCTAAGAGATTCACAAAACAGCTTCCTGCTTCCTTCAGCAGTGGCAGTGAGGCAGTCACAGTTACCCATCCAGGGAGACTTCAGCATGGATCCCTCAGCTCCCTCCCTGGGACATGCACAGGACACCCCAGGTCCAGCTGATGCAGGTGGCCACACTTCAGCCATAGCCAGGGCTGTCAACGAGATGCACAGTCCTCTTCAGCACCTTCAAACAGACACCAGCTCTGTACAGTGAAGATCTGAGGGACTTTCTGGCTCCCCAGAGACATCACTGTCTGACCCTCAGAGCTGACTGATATTTATGACCTCCAGGAAGGACAGCAGCAGCTTGTACACAGGACAAGTAACCACAGGGCTGTGGTATTGTGCTTCCTCCTAGTTCTTTGCTGAGTCTTATGACTATAAAACAAACTCGAAGGTCCTCTTTGCATACTGTGAATCCCTTCTCCAGGAGAGAAAATTTCAGGAAGGTTCTCACAGCACTGTGAAAATGTAACGCCTCACTTTGCCGAGAAGAAAATTTGGGACCTTCTCAAACTGCTCCACTTACATCTACCAACAGAGAGCTTTTGTTGTCCTACACATCAGCCTACCCACACTCACCGCGGCGGCCAGAAAGAGATCTAACTTGAGGCTTGGGAAAGTCTGACTCCTACTCTTCCTGCCTTGTGACAGACGCACAAGCTGCACCACTCCCTCTGTGAGAGAGCAGGACCTTCCCTTCCCCTTTTGTACAGGAACCAGCCTTGGCCATGTGGAAGGGCAGCAGAAGAGCATCCAGCCAGCCAAAGGAGAAGTTGGTTTAGCAACTAAACAAGAAACCAGGGCTAAGAAGTGTCCTGGCCCCAAACCAGCGTGTATTCAGACCAGAACAGAGAAATGAAACAGCTGAGACAGGAAGAGACTTTTTGATATCATCAGGCGGAGTTTTGTCCTTCATCCTTCAGCTCGCCCCTGTCCGGGGCTGCTACAACCCCTGCCAGCCAGGGCTCTGCAATATAAAGTAAGACAGCAGCAGACCAGGGTGCTCTTCTGTGGAAAACCACACCTGGAGAAGGATGTGCCAGTGGGGGCTCTTATTTCTTGTGGTGTTCCCCAGGACCTGCCAAGCTGGACCCTTGCTGCAGGCAGGAGTGATCACTGTGACCACACACTGGTATGGGGTCCCTGTCATAAGCACTGGGAGGAGGAACAAGTGACTGTCCTAAAAACTGACCCAATCCTCCAGCAATGCTTGAGAGAAGTGTGCCAAGGGAAGGAACTGCTGCTACTCCCTTTTCAAATCCATAGTTCTATTCCACCTGCTTCAAAATAGAAGCCGAGATTAGATCACCCCAACCTTTCCTCCTCTAGATTTGCCTCCATTTCTTCTCAGCCTCCTGCATCAGGACATGGCCTATTTAGGGACCCCCATCACCCGCAAAGACAGATTTTAGTACCTTTTCCTGAATCTCAGCATGCTCCAGGATTTTCCACATGGCAGCTGGTGAGTGGGATTGCTGGCAGGCCTTTTTGTCTCCGGTGGCATCAAGGCTGAGCAGGGCTGTGTTCTAGCTCCTACTGGATTTAACACCTCATTTCCTTTGCTGTCTGCCCCAGAAACGTGAGGAAAAGAGGCTCTGTGCCCTTCAGGCTCAACAGCAAGTTCTACAGTACCACACAAGCACCAGCAGCTATGGGCTGAAGAACTGGTCTGGGAGCCCAGGTTTGCTGGTGACCGTGGACTCTTTGCATGTACACTGATTTCTAAATGAGCACAAGTAGCTCATTGGGTCCTCCCAAGGTGCACAAAGAGGGTCTATGAGCTGAAGAAGCTGCTCATAGAGTCACAGAACGATTTGGGTTGGAGGGGACCTTAAAGATCATCTAGTTCCAACCTCCTGCCACGGGCAGGGACACCTCCCGTTAGACCAGTCTGCTCAAAGCCTTATCCAACCTGGCCTTGAACTGTTCCAGGGACAAGGCATCCACAGCTGGAGATGGCAATTCTTTCCATGGGCAACCTGTTTTTATGCCCCAGCCTCTTGCTCTTGCACCAGAAGCCAGGCTGGAGGGTGCTCTGCAGCCAGGTGGGTGTTCAGTCCCCTTTGAGAAGAAGAGACTGAGGCTTAGTTCTCAGCTTGAATGACGTGCCAGCCTCAGTTAGTCACTATCAGGCCTGGGAGTGCCTCCTCTTCTGCATTGCACTTCCACACCTACAGCCTGGCTGTGAGGCATCCAGAAAATCCTCCAGCATAGACAGTGTAACAGGTGCAATCCGCATAACCACAAATTTCAATGCAATGCCATGCTGATCCAGAGCTTTACTTCCAGGCTTTTGGTTTTTCATTTAGCAGCATGTCTATCTTTGGTTCAGTCCCAATTTAGGACTTGTTTTCATCCCCTGCCTTCCCTGAACTCTGCTGCTAGATCAATGAAACTCAGCTTTGCAACGAAATGTGGAATGCTACTGCTCCCAAGACAGAAAACTGGGAAAAGGCATCATCTGAGTGACAAAAAAAGGCAAGGATGAAACATTCTTCATTCTCACATGTTGTTGGAGACAGAAGGGGAGAGTAAGGTAGAGGTAACAGTAAGTTAATGAGAAATGCTGGATGCTGGTTAAATAAACAGCATGTGTCTGTCCCCATAAACCTTGGCTCTCGTCCCTCTGCTTTATTTTTATCCTTGATGAATGCTTTTGTCACTGCCTTTACTTCTACTGTTTTGCAAAGGTGGTTCCACATTTCCCCACTTCTTCAGCAGAATTATCCAGACATAAGACCATTTTTTTCCTGACTGTTTTGCATCATGCAACGCCCACCCTGGCAGACCCAGCTCATAATGTCAGTGGTAGACAGAAAATTGGAGAAGCATCTTTGATATTTTAAGCTACCCAAGTTATCTGGTGCACAAACCAGAGCTCAGCTCCCCTTTGCACCCAGCAGAATTCTCCCGTAGTCCATCAGGATTCACTCCAAGTGCGGCTCTGACCTTTAAAGACGAGATGCCTCTTGGCCGGCAGCTCTGGTCCCTGCTGTGAACTGTCACAGTTTTTGGGCTGGTTTCCCAGAGAAACAAGCCTCATGTAGCCACACGCTCTGTGTGTGAGAGCCTGGGCTTGTGTATGCTCAGTCTGTGCCCCCTGGAGCTGTGGCACCTGCAAGCGAGCAAGGCGGATGGGTTGGAGAGAAACCTCCCTGCTCATGCCCTGAGCGGGGCTCAGAGGAGGGATGAGCCCCTCCATGCAGCCCCTGTGGGCTGCAGCTTCACTCCAAGAGCTGTTTGTTCCAACAGACTGTGAGACAATACAGGAAACAGTGCACTGAACTCCAGACTCAAATGCACACAAGCAAGGGGCCCTTTGACGTTGTGCTCACTGAGCTCCTCTTCTGTCACTGGTAAGCTCCCACCATGCCTCGCTTTTCACCTTGTAATATTCCTTCCAAAGTCTAAGTGGAGCTAAAGGGCAACCAGGGAGAAAAATAGATGTGGTTTCCCACAGCAACACGGCCAGGACAAGGTTTTCCTCCTGCTTATGACAGCCTTGCAGCGAGAGCAGGCTGCTCCCTGAGAGCTGCAAAAACAGACAGCCCTGCCCCGTCCATGAGCACCCAGAGCCCTCACAGCCCCTCGCTGGGGTGTTCTGGTGATGTGCACCTTTCCCCTGGTGATTTGCGCCTTGCCCATCACTGCACAGACCCCCACACATTACAGAATACACCCAATAAAGAGCATTCTGGTGAGGTGGTTGATTCCCTAATGAGAGGCCTGGAAAACACCCAGGAACTGAAGTCATCCAGAATTGATGACTCTCCTTCTCCCTATCCCTGGGACTGCTCTAAATTCAAGATTCATTACAGCCTGACTTTAACTCAGCTAAGCCATCCTGCAGGTCTGGATTCACTTCAGCAGCTGAACACTGAGGAGATCCCATTGCACTTGCCATGCTCTGAACCACGGACCAGCACGGAGATGCTTCAGGGGCCCCAGAGCATTTATGCTCTTTCTCCAGCTAGAAGAGCACTCACAGATCTGGTCTGCAGAGACTAATGGAGCTCTGGCACCACAGGAGACCTTAAAAAGGGACTGTCCCTCGAAGCAAGACTTAGCTCAGAAGGGTTCAGCCAAGGCTTGTCTCTGGAGATAAGGAGAAAGCAACAAGTTTTAGAAGCCAAGGATAAAGAGGTTCATCAAGGGGTCAGTTAGATAAAATCACTAAAATATATTTGACCCAACAACGTTACTCTGGTGGCTGCTTCCAGATCAGTGATGGGGAACAGAACTTCCTAACAGCAGAATTCTGCTTTTGCTGCTCCCACTGCAGTCACACACGAGGGGTGAGCCCTGTGCATGCCTCTCACCGCAACCAGCACTCCAGGCATTGCCTTGGGAGGCTCAGAAAAGGGCTCAGCAGCAGCCTGTGGTTCTGGGACTGCAGGAAGGAGGGGATGAGACACAGGGCTCCTTCACAGAACAAGCATGGAGGAGCCCGAGATCAGCTGAAATAAACAACTTCTCCATTCCCACTTGCCAAGTCCAAACACCCCAGTGATAAATATTAGTCCCAGTCACTATTAATCCCACAACAGCAAAACTTGGATTACAATACAAGTGAAAGCTGGAGCAAAATATGTGATTTGAAAAAAGCTCCTGAGCAAATAAGGAAGTTTCACTTCTTGCCTACTTGAAGCACATGTGACATGATTTGTTTGAAGAATAAAACAGACTGTAGGCATGGAAAATGCCAGGCATAAAGCTTTAGAGAGTTACTAATACAGTCGAATATAAATGGCAAGTGATCCCAGATTATTTTAGAAAAGGCTGTTTGCCATTTATGGCCTTGATTAGACTGATTACTAAAGGATGAACAGCAAAATAACTTCAGTAATTAAATTTCCGAAGAGGAAACCAAAGGTTCTTACTCGTAAAATGAGCTGCAAATTAATTTAAATATTCAATATGACTTTTGCCCTTCTCAGCAGAAGAGCATGCTGCCTGACATGGTCATTTTCTAGGGAAGGAGACTGAACAAGGCTTAACAAAGAAGTGAAAAAGGTCTTTGTAGCCGTATAGCTTTTCCATGGCAAAAGTAAAGCCCATTGGAACTACACTTCAGCTCAGAAAGCAACATAACTTAATGAAAAAGTAAATGTAGCATTAGAGTGTATTTCAAGCTGAAAAATACAGAGTTTCCATCAATATCTTGCGGTCAGTTTTCCTCCGTAATGCTTTTAAGTCAAAGTTGTGCAAGCGGATGGTAACACCGATAACCGACGTGAAATCGCAGGGAGGGAGTGATCCGTGGAGCTTTTCTCTAAAAATATTCCAAGAGAATCCCAACCGGAGCTGTTTCTGCGTTTGGGAGACATCCTGTGGCCGCTGCAGACACTGCAACGTCCCTCTGCAGCTCGCCTTGCCGTGCAGAACGGACCGTCCGTCCGTCCGTCCGTCCGTCCGTCCGTCCATCCATCCATCCATCCATCCATCCATCCATCCATCCATCCATCCAGGTCCTGCCAGGCAGCCCCCGACATTTCAGCGGGTACTCCCCAGCACCAGCCCCTGCTGTTCTGGGCACCACAGACACAGCACCATTGTCACAAATGCCTCCAAGCTCCTATCCAGTGTGTTTCTCCCATCCATGTGGAAACACGTGTGAAAACACTTCATTTCATGCCTTTTGGCTGTGTGAGCCGGGGAAGGAAATTATTCCACGCTTAGAAACTTTGCTGTTTGTTGCTGGTTATGGCACTCACGCTGAGCTGAGGTCTTGGTAAGAGGCACCTCCAGGCAACAAGGACTTTACCTCGAGACAGGCAAATGATTGAAAACCATGTGATTGCAACGACAGTAGAATTTTACTTTCTGATTTTGCATCCCCATATGTTTTAACAGAATTATTTTCCTGGTGAGCTATTTTGTTATCTGATTTTATTCACCCAATACATTCAATGCGATCAGCAACTACAATGAAACATGAACTGTACAAAGATTTTGGTTTTATGCCCTGAATTTTTTAAGGATGTTAAATGATAACATAAGGGTATAAATGGAATGAGAACTGCAACATTTCTATGCCTTGAAATTCCATGCTATGGTTCCCACAGCAACCATAACCATGGCCACTTCTCATGGATTTTATATCCAAGTCTGAACACGCTGTTCCAAGTGCTCAATACACATAAGCAAAAACCAAGAAAAAGCATTTTTTTTTTCCTGCAGTAAACATCTTACCTGCTAAGTCACAACCACTACAAGGTGTTAATGGCACTTGTAGGTGAAGGTGAACTCCCAACAGCTGACAATTAATGCCCTGAATGCAGCTTCTGTGCAGAGATACTTGCAGGATTCATACTGTTGGTATTGACACCCTTCTGTTTTCTGTTATTGCTGGAACAAAAGCCTGCTCTTTGTACCAAACGTTAAAGCATTCTTAGAAGGCTAAAAGAGAACAGTTAAGAGTCCTTCAAATTCTTTTGTTTTGAATACCAAACTTCCAACTTCAGAAGCACTGAGTGGTCAAGAGACTGCTCCTCCATGGTTTTGCTCATTTTATCCAGCCCCTTTGCTTGTAGGCAGTACCTGGTAGTGCACTAAAAAGAGACTGGCAGAAACAGCAACACGAAAACCATCAAATTATCCAAGTAAGTTTACTGCTTTGCCTTTTTCTGCTCTTAAGTTTGCCAGAAGTAAGGAGCACACACAGAGACAGTAATTCATGTATCCCCCTTGTTCTTGGTTTTCTTTAAGCATTTACTGCTGTTGCAATGCAGGACTCTGATAGGTCTTGAGCTTGAAAAAGTTGAAATTCTAAAAAATTATGAATTGCACTAGGTTGAGCTTTATCCAAAGCTCATGCCCCTTCCTGCTGGGTAACAGTTTATTTTCTGAAGTGATGGAGTAATGGTCAGTAGTGAAAGCAATGAAATAATTCACTGCTACTGGAGGGGAAAAACTCCAGTCAAAGGTGGAATTTTCACAACCCCACTTCGTCAGAATGTCAAATCAGGGGTTTAACTGGCAGCACCAGTGATCCGTAATAACATGAGCCTGTCTTTACTGGAAAGCTCCAGGGCTTTTCTATGAAAACTTACAGAAATGGGATTGTATGGACAGTTACAAGTCTACACGTTGAAAATTAAATGTTAATCCACAGTGGTACCAGCTTTCCAAAACTGTATTTATTCCTAAATATCCGCAATGTAAATTAGAAACCAAATTTTACATTAGTATGACCCCCCCACACCAGATAGCAGAAATACCATCTACTACTGAAATTCTCTAAATATTTAACACTTTAGGGTACTAAGAAAAGACGTGGTCTGGGGTAGCACAGCAAGAAACACCCAACCAGCCCCACCCTGAAATACAGAGAGCGACACTGGCTCACAGGGGCCTCTGCCCACACCCTGGGGGTACCTGAGCCCTCTGGGGACAGTGACCACCGTGACCGAGCGGGTTCCAACCCAGGGGCCCGTGTACACACTGCTGCTCCAGACCAGGGCTGCACAGACAGAATGGCTCTCTGGCTTGGCTGCAGGCCTAATTAAATTGCAATCCACAACGTGGTCTGTGACACAGCAGCTGTGGGAAATACTGATTAAAAGCCTCACACATTATCCCAACGGGCCCACGTATAGCTGAGCTTTTAAATGAACTGGAGAGAGCTCTTATTTAAATGCCAGATATGCCACAGTGTTTCCATGTGACTGGGAGGACTCCTGAACCCTGCACTTCATTTCTGCAACATAAACATGTGGATACTAATTTCATATTTTTATAAATAATCTAATTTACCATGACACAAAATTCTGTAATAAAAAAAAAAATTAGGATACAGTATCTTGCTATATTTGATCTTGAAGCCTCACTATAATGCCAGAGAAAAAGGTAAACCTTGCCCAAATCTGTACTATAAATCTTTAAACCCACAAAGATTGGACCAGATGCTGTAGCTTGAACGGAAGTAGTGTGCAAAACACTTAGCCCTGCAGGACTAGCTGTTCCTCCAGCCTGCCTCTACTTCTCAACATGGTCAAGGACCTCAAGTCTTGTAAAGAGGTCAAGTAAACTGAAGTGTTTTAGAAATCCTAAGTACAGGGAAGGTTTGCATAAGAAAAAGTGTATCTGAACTTGTTTGTTCCTGCTCAGTGTTCATTGTTTTGTTTTATGTATGTATCTTTAAATGCTTTTATTTAATGAAGTAAAACCCTGCAACCCAAACTTTTAAGACATTTTTCTCTGCCAGATCGAGCAATCCAAAGACACCTTCAGTGCTGGCTGACACAGGTTTCAGTGATGCAAATCTTCAGTCCTGAGCCCATTACAATCAACCCTCAACACACCACTTGGACCACACATTCCAGGACACCAGTCACGTCATTAAACAAAAACGCGTCTCGGTTGCTGTTCACGTGTCTCAAAACACCAAGACCTGCTGCTGCATCCTCACCACACACTGACCTCTGATTATTTTTAAAACTTGCCCCTTAAGGTGAGAAAAACCAGCTGTGGTTCTGCAGAGTCCCATCAGCAGCGGTGCCTGCAAACCTACAGAGATTCCCAAGGAATATGAACAGGTAGAAAGGCTGTATTGGGGAAGCAGTTCCTCTTTGGTTCGGAGAGCTGAAGAAAGCATTTTCCTTCTCAGACAGCTCCCAGAGGCTTGAACACCAAGCATGCAGGGTGCTAAATATTCTCACAACTCAGTAATTTTACAAGGTATTTGGGAAGGCAGCTGTTAAAAATCTTTTTTTCTGATTATAATAAGTGATTTTTTTTAGTATCTCAAATAAAGATTTACTCTGAAAGAACCTTTTGAGAACACTTTAAGAAAAAATACCAAAGTACAAACTTTAAATATCCAAAGTATGATACTGGTGCACTTTTTAGAAACACTTACATACTTAACAGGTGAAGTAGGAAGAGAGTATTTCAGAAAACATTTAATATGAAACCTTTTGGAACTTCCATCGAATACAGATTTACATAATTTATCAGAACACTTTTTCAGTTCAGACAACAAAGTGCACTGCCAGGTGAAAAAAATACATTTGGAGGAGTGCTTAAAATGTAGGGAGTGAAAGAATAGGTGACCATTCACCTGAGAAAGTACAATGACTGCCCTGAAATGTCTTATTGCTATTACAAAATGGAGTTTTCATGGAAAAAACCCATACTGAGCAGCACAGGCATGGGCAGAGCACTGAAAGCCAACTGAACTCCGGCAGCACCTGGAGTTCTCAAGCCATGGCATGATACAGAATATACAGAGAATAAAATGCAAATTCAGGAATATTTACTACATTTAACAACTATGATTACCCTTTAAACTAGCATAATCAATATCAATGCTTAGGGAGAAAGAGGGGAAGTCTGCTGCCTTCACAGACTACAGATCACAAGAGCTAACTTGCAAAATATTAAGGACTTTGCATTTTCACCTCGGGTCAAATCTGAACTGTGTACTATGAGTAACTATTAGCTCACTGCAAATTTAAAATGCAAATTTAGGCTCCAGTTTAAAGCACATGTTAAGTACATGCGTAAGTGCTTCACTGAAATATAACCACAAAACATTAATACAAAAAGTCAAGTAGATAATGCAGGGTATTATCTACACAAGTCCTCAATGAAATAAAGATTCATTTATCGGTAGGAAACAACGCATGAAGAAATCTCTTCATTCTAGTTTGCAAAATCAACTCCATTTCACCGCTGTGATGGTTAAAAAGTGGGGGCTATCCCAGAGCAGATTCACGTCCTACCGAAAGCTAGTTGGCCATCAGAGTTCATCAGGGGCAGGTTCCACACTGCACGGGGACAGGGGACAGGGGACTCCCTTGGCAGCACAGCCACAGACACACAGGCACAGAGCCATCCGAAGCAACACAACCGGAGCCCAGGGGAAGCACGCTGGAAGAGAGCTGCAAGGAAAAGCTTCAGCTGCTCCTGCCTATGGCTGTAGTTCAGCAAGCTGGACGTTTGGACAGAGGAGATCAGTAGCCAATTTGACTCCCACTTTTGGGCTTCAATGCTGAGGGTGCCCAGAAGGCGAGGGGCAGCACTGCCCTCCATGCAGCAAGGCCTCGGAACGTGGCTTGTGGCAGAGTATGGCCATGATTTGAGAGTCCCTTTGTGCTTTGTATCAGCCTGACCTAGTCTAACGTGGCAAACTCGCTCTGAAAGAAAACCACTACTCAGCAATTAGCACCTCCTTTTACACTGCCTCATTCCCTACAGGAACAACAGAGAAATGTTCTTAGCTGCGGTCAATACTCATAAGCCAAAAGAACAAAGATACAATTTTAGTAGTTTAGCAGAAGCAGAAGAATGGAAGCGTTTACCCAAATATTAATGCACAAATTAACTACATTATTAAAATTTGATTCAGACTTAAATAATAAATAGGTGGGCAAAATAGAATGCAAGACTTACTCAGTAAAAGTGAATTTTTAATCATCTCATGAGATCTACTTAGAAAACAGGACTAATAATGTTCACAACCATAAATCCAAACCCTTCTCACACTTTTTTTTCTTAACACAGCAGTGAACTGTAAACCTGCGTTTACTGGTTATCGCTTCAGTCATTTTAAATATTAACTCAAGTGTTTCCTCCTTGGCCATTTCAATTTTTAGCACCAAAATTAGCCCAAAAAGAGGTACTGGTACAGCTCGATGTTGTAAATGAATTGTTTACATATAATACTTTATATATTATACACACATACTGTACATTCACACATCCACACAAACAGGAGGCATATTTAAATGAATATATTCTGTGTTTCAATTTCTTGTCAAAGACTCAGGAGCAATGGAAATAAAGCAGAAGGGGTAATATTTTACATAGTAGGCAACTTTAATGCTGTAGTGCACTTATAAAAAAGTCCGACTCTCCCTCCCAGCTCAGCAGCTTTTTTTTTAATATCACTATTCAGAAGGATGCAGAAGTTATTGCCTAAATGTTATTCTATACATTTCCATCGGAATTCTCAAAAACACTTTAAATTGCTAACTAATTTACAACTTAACTATTTTTTCTTGTTACAGCTTTAACTCATTGGCAATTTTGGAAGCAATGTTTTTGAAAGCTATGGATGTTCCCGATATCCGCTTAAAGCGAACTCCATTCAGGGACAGTCTTGGCAGTTTACACACCTCCATCTCCCACTGTACAAGGTTTTCCGCGTGCCCATCTCCATGGACACAGAAAAGCAAGAAACGCTCTCTTTGTTCATAGTCACAATTATTGGCATCCAGGACCTTTCGTATTTCCCTCATCATGTCATTGGGATCCATGGAGCTGGTGGTTTTCATGCTCCAGGTAAAACGCAGCGACCGAGGCTTGGCTTCCTTGGTCTCGTCCTTCTGATCCACAGCTACATTGCGGCTGAAAGACAGGAATTTCGGAGTGAGCAGGGCCAGCCACCCTCCCCAGGGGCCACGTTAGTGAAGCCAACACTCAACGCACACCACCCGGATTAGAGCAGCACCGGAGGCTCCGGCTGCGGCCAACCCCGCTCCCCCAGCTGCTGTACACACACACAGTCGGGGGAAAGCTGTAGCTGCTGGGGCTGGAACGAAGGTATGGCACGAGGTGTGACACAACTGGCACTCACTGGATTCAGGAGCATGAGGGCAATGACCTTCTGGAGGCAGAACTACATGCAGCACCCACGACTTTATTTTAAGGCAGGTTCTGCTCAAAACTGTACTCTCGGGCCATGTGGGCAGCTGAAACACCAGCTCTGTGCTAGAAGTTTCTGGAACATTGAAATGACAGCTCCCTGTGACAGGAGGGTGCTCAGCCCAGGCCATGGGAGGTGCCCACTTACATGGAATGGGGTCAGCCCATGCACAAAGGTGCTGGGGGTTCCTCTGCACCTCCTCGTGGGCAGCGGCGAGGAGACCAAGCCCTGGGAGGGCCCATGGGGTCCCACAGGAGCTGGCTGCAAGCAGAAGGAAGGACAGCAGGACCAGGGTCACCCACCTGCTGCCCAGGGTCAACGTGAACCCCCAGACCTGGGCTGGCTCAGCTACACTCGGGCCTTCCTGTGCTGGGGCGTGTTTGAGATGATCCCTAGGGACACACCAGCCTGCAGGCTCTGGGGGTTGCCTTCAGAGAGGAAATGCTTCCTCCTAAGCTGGTCAGTAATTCATTAAATACCAACGACTGACAGAGGTGAAGTGATGAAATCTGCAGCTACAAGCTCTGCAGTTAAGTGCCTCTGAGGGGGATGTGCACGAAGAGAGCTGGAAGTCACTGCTAGACACCTCTTCAATGTAGTTTGTAAAGATGGTGAGTGAGAGGGGTTACCATTATTCTCACAGTTTTAAGAGATGAAGCACAAAATATTGAGAGTGTGTTTCCCAAATCTGCAGCTTTTTTTTTTTCTTTTTAAATAAAAAAGGACAAAGGAAAGAAATGTTCCAGAAATTTCCAGTTTGCAATCATTCTTCTATATTAATTAAAATCAGTAGTCGTGCAGCTAAAGAATAAGGAACTACATTTAGACCTCCAGCAACAAAATACAAATTTGCTTTGTGAATATTTGTACACTGGCAGTCACCTCTTCAAATTTAGTTAAATATATTGACTGTCATACTTAACTATTTTCTGAAAATAGCTAACCTAACTGGCCCCCAACCATGCAGTTTAGGTCTCATGTTGAGCCTCCATATTAAGCCAAGCTGCTCTTTGAAATAGATGGCAATGGTTACACCACGTTTTATTTCTACTACCATTAAGCAGGCAATTATGAAAAAGTTAAATAAAAAGTGATAGCAAGGCCACAACTAAATAAATATATTTCTCAAATATAACCTATTTCATAATTCTACTAAAAGACTTCTTGTGATTGTGAGAGTCATAGGACTATGCAATGTGATTTGCCAGATGTTATAAAATTCATCACACAAATTAAAGAGTATTCTGTTTTAAGGTTTTAATTTATTAAGGCTATGAAGGGCCAGGTAAAACCCCAACTTTTATTCAATGCTAATTTTATTTTTGGAAGCTTTTTCTACTTGAAAACATTTGGCAAAACCAGCAGTTTGGTAATTTCTAATATTTTTTTGATATGCTGATTTTGGAAGAAGAGTATAACATGAAAAATATTTAACTATCTGAGATTTTGGAGATGAGAAATATCACCTTTCAGTGGTTATTCCACACGTTTGCAGCCTCACTAGAGACCACTTATCTACACATCTACACGACAACAGCAAATTACAATGACTAAAATGCAAAAAAAAAGAAAAAACACACAAGGAAAAAGGCAACAGGAAAGATGAAAGTTTAGAACCAAGTCAGTCAGTGCTTTAATAGCTGTTTTGCAGACAGAAATGCTTCTTTGTTTAGTTCCAATGACTTACATGAAACAAAAGCTGCTGCCTGAAGCCACTATGCCACATAATCAAGGGGAGAAAGGTTCAAACTCACCTAAGTAACATTTTAAACAAAAATTTTACCCTCACCTTGAGCCCTCAAATCTCCCGTTCCTCTCATATTCAGTCGGGAGCCTCAATGAAAAGAATGCAGAAGCAAAAGGAAGTGGGAAAGAGAAGACAAATCTTACACTACAATATATAATATCTGAGTAGTTGCTAAAAGATACTGCAACCATACCAAAGGTGTGTTGAAATATGAAACAACAAAGATGTAAAGAACTTGGTAGGTTAGGCCAAACTCAGAATGTAAAATATTGTCAAACCAAAATATTGTAAACTACAGTATTTAAACCAACCATAACTGATTTTAACAGTGTATGTTAATATATTAAATCTGGAGAACTCACTGAAGATATCTGAAGTTCTAAAAGCAGAAAATGTAAAACTAAAGTTACAAAGCATATTGAAGTGGTCGTATTTTTACTAAGTGCCTCCTAAAAGAGAAATAACTCCCAAATATTTTTAGGCTAATGTTATTTAAAAGTTTTATTTGGAATAAAGTATATATTTGAAAAAATTCCCATAACTGTTTACAGACAAGTCTGATCACCTTGTGTATTTGCATGCACATCAGATCTGAGGTGTTTAAACAACACCAAAATACCTTAATGCAAAAGAAGAAGATGCATACACATTTTAACAGAAGTTTAACAGGTAAATCCAAGATTTCTCAAGCTGTGGTAACTCCATCCTATTAATTCCCACACTGATGCTTCCCCACCCAACAGCCAGCTTAAGCTTTCTGTCTTCTTGCAGTGCTTAAAGCTACATTGCTGGTCACTACCATCTACTGAAGGCCCAGGATCAAGCAGAATTAAGGGGAAAATTATCTTTCTCTACCTTCCCATTGCAGGAGGATGGTTCAACATGTCAGCATTAATTCTGCTCAGAGGGATGCTGCCTGTACACTGCTTTTATCCAGAGTAAGGCAGTACATGGCTTCCCTGAGTAACACAAACACAGCAGTTTGGCTGGCAGGTGTCTAGGGACAGGAATGTAAGACAGTAACCTTATTTTCTGATGCACAGTGATATTTATATCAGGGTGTGGGGGGTGTTACAAGGCGTGATTTCCTCCTTTCCTTCCTTTTGAGGGCAGTGGTGAGGGATCAGCCTTGCAAGGTGACTCTGGCAGTCCCTGCCACAGGGGACCAGGCGCTGTGCTGGCACTGTGAGGGGCACTGGCTGCATGGCCCACAGAGCCAGCCCAAATTCAACTCAGGTGCTACTGCAAAGCAACTGCACTTTTAACAGAGTGCAAAGCTGCTGAGCTGAGAGCTGCTGGTCACGGCAGCATCCGATCACAACTCTGCTCTCTGAGGTACCGCGCAGCTCACGGTACAACGGAGACAATGTCACTGATGAATGAACAGCTGCCACAAGCGAAAAAGATACAAAAAAACAAGAAGAAAACAACTGGAAGTCCCAGTGCAAAGTGGGCAGTTATTGTAGTTATTTTCATGAGATCTCATGCTATTTATCTATGGTGGATATAGGAGAAGGTGGAAAAAGATTTTTCATGTCTGTATATACAGAGTCAACAAAGTCATCCTCTATGACAGCTCTACAGGACCAAAAAGGGAGTAGGTAGGAACCACCACATGTACCAGCTGAACAGATCCATCCCTTTCAGATGATTGTTTTACCGGGCAAAGCAACCAGCAAGTTAGAAAATACTCCTCAACTGAAAATTAAGAGTACTTGAACTTCAAAGAGCCTTCTGTGTTCCTACGAAGTGGAAGATGGCAGCTGTGTTACGAGCTGCAAACATTTATGGATTTTTGTGGGGCTTTTTGTGTTTTGTTTTGAAACTTGCCAAAGGCTGCAGAAAATGGGAGCACAACCAGTTTCCCCAACAATGACTAGCCTGACTATTGCTGGAATCTGTCCAGAAAAGTCCATAAGGAAAAATCCCTAACGATGTTCTGACACACTTTTCAGTTTGAAATTAAGCCAAAGTGTTCAGTTTGTAAACCACTGTACTCTAAATCTAAGAAAGGTCATCATTATTTAGAATATACCTGATACTTTGAAATAATAAACATTTTCATGGAAGCCTCTCAGAAAATCCTCACTTTGCTCAGTTTTTCCATTCATCAACGTTCCATTCATTGAGCAGGAGGAACTGCATAAAGTGACACACAATCTCAAATATGAGCCATCATGCCAAGCTTAGAAGAGCTGTGCCAGTCTCTCAAGGTGCTCCTTCCTTCATGAGAGACATGGTTATGGTCCAGCTCTACAGCCCAGCACTGCTGCTCTGGGAACAGTCACTTAGTGTACTGCCAGGATTGTTTTGGTTGGGGTTTGTGAGTCAGATGCAGCCGTGAGGCCTCCTCACGTGCCAATACAATGTTCACTTCTGTGCTAGTTTATGCTCTGAATTTTCTGCTTTTGCTTGTGTTTTACATGAATTGATTTTATGGACCAAGACGCTTCTTGGTCTTGAGAATGGAACAAATACATAGACAAGTTCTGTTTTCATTTGTCATGCCATGCCTACACATTATCTACCTTATGGTTTGTGAATGGCTTTCACAAATCTGATTATTTCCACACATCTGTCCCAAATTATGCTGTTTCCTGTTCTTTACATCTTTGTATGCTATTTTAAATATCCAAGTAAACACAAAGAAAACCGTCTAAAAAGATACTGAAAACCAACAAAAAGTGCAAGATGATAAAATAAGATCAATTTATGGAAATGAAGAAATGATGCTGCAATAAAATCCAGAACATTGAGTCATTTTCGCTGTCAGAAAAAAAAAAGTTAAGACTTCCACAATATGCAGATTGGCAAAGACAGTGCATAGTACAAGAGATATATATATATACTCACAGACACACATATATATATATATATATATATTTGATACCTCGGTGTACTGAGTACAATATTAAAACTCAGCAGTTTAACAATGAGTGACTGATTATCTACTTTCATTCAGCTCCCTAGAACTGATGTTGTGGCACTATGTACACGTGCTACTGGGTTACTGTAGTAGTTTCAGAACTACCAAGATAGTGAGCTCAGGTAGGATTCATAGCAAATATAGCCAGGAGAAACTGTCAAAAGCCCCAGCATTTTCAGTTTTTGTACCTACATACAGAGCAGGTATGGAGGGACACCACGCACACTTAAAACAATTTAAAAAGCACAGTCTGGTCCTGTGCAGGTCATGTAAGACTTTACAAATTTCTTATTCAAAAAGACATATTCATGGAAGCTGTAGCAGATATTTCCACAATGGTCTAAGACTCCTGACCTGAAGTCAAAGGTAATTTTTAAAAAATTACCTAAAAATTGCCTGAAGCCTCAAATTTAAACAGTAGCTTTCCAGTTTAAAACTGTACTCATATTAGCATTTCCCATCTTTCTTCAGAACAAATGTAGATGCATCCAGCTGTGGAGGTTTGCATAGATCACAATACTTTGTTTTAGAAGTGGCCTGCACCCCACGGCTCATGATGCACGATGGGTTAAAGCCACTGCCACTGCTCAGTTCCAGCTGTACGCTGAGTTGGATGGTTTCTTTCCTTAACTAAGTAGTTGCATTTTCTCAAGTCAACTGTGACAACGCCAGCCAAGCCAACCAACACCAGTTCCAAACACAGACATGTTTGGAAGAGCACTGATTATTATCACCATGGCATGGAATTTACTCAGTTAATCAGGTAGGGTACCTTTAGCCTTGCACTGTACCTAATAAATCCACACTTAGGCAGCAATTTACATATCTCAGGACTCCCTAATCTAAGCATTTCCTTGAAATGGTCTAACTCCAAATTACTGTTACAAGCATGGCCTTGTATTCTGAAGGTTAAAACAGATGTCTGGTTTTTGGCCCCATCTCCCTGGTTTTGATCAGTAGCAGGAAATTGGAAGTACCACCTTTTAAGAAGTTCCAAGATGTGGTACAACTAAACAGGCTATTACAAAGCTCTACTGGAAAATCTACCTGCACATCAAAATTGTGTAAGTGATTTTCATGAATCATAGTGGATTAATGAGAAATATAGCAACTTGATTCATTCCCAAATTGCAAAACTAAATTCAATTCTTTGGCTTGAAATGTGAATCAGACTTCTGAGCTTGTCCGTTTTGTTGATAAATGTGCATAAATTCTGTACTTTTTGTTTATAACTGAAGTGCTCTATTTGCACTTCAGCTGCAATTCACTTCAACAAATGCACCCCATTTTAAAATAAATACACAGCTATTGAATCTTCATTCAATCTTCTACACAAAACTGTTCAACTCACAACTGTGCTCAGCTGCAGGCAGTACTTCAAACCTTTTTTTTCTTTTCAATATCATAAAACAGAGAGAGAATATAAATTTAACATCACTTACCTTTATTTGCTTGTAACCTTATGTTTTGTTTATACTTTCATCATTGTTATCAAACACCTCATTCTTCAAACATAAGCATGCTAAGTGTATTAGTACAGAGAACAGAATTACTTTGGCACTACCAACTCTATCAAAGAAAGAAGAATTCACAAGGCATGCTTAGCATCTTGTTATACAACACAGATGGTGCCACAGATTCTTAGGTATCGTCATGAGTTAATGGATTTATTCTATGCTTTCCTCTGAAGAAAGAAAGTATTTAGTTCTCAGCAGGAAGTTTAGTTTTCAGAAAACCAAGGCTAGAAAAGCCAAATCTTTTGTTAATTGCAGGAGCCACTTTTTTTAAATATAAATAAATCCTACCTTTTGATAAACCTGAATGACATGTTTCTAAAAGAAATTAAGCCAAAATAAAAATTAACAAAAAATTTTGTACAAAATAAATTGAAAAAGGCATTTAGAGCGAAACATGCAAAAAGATCTCATTTTAAATGCACAATTAAATTACACTTCAATACATTCTCAGATTAGGCAGATGATTTAGGGGCTGAAGAGTCAAACTCTTGGCACTGCTGCTTTCAATTTTTTCTGGGAAATATATCACCAGTATTCATTATGAATTAAAATATGTACTGGAGTCAAAATGCTTTAAAACTCAAAATCTGCAAGGTCAGGTAAAAATATGTTTGGATTTTCTTCATATATTTACCATAGAAAGCAAAAATCAGTAACTCTACTATAATTGTATCTTGAGTATCTTCAGAGTTAGGTTTCTTCCTCTCTTCATAACATCAGGTCAGCCATGTTGTGCCAAAAACTGCCTTCAATATTTAGCTATTTTAGTGGCAGAAGCTGTAACAATTGCCTACACCAGAACATAAGTAGCTCACAACCAAAAGAATTCTGATTCCTCATAGAGAATGCTACAATAAATTAACAAGTTTTATGGTTTCAAAAATTTATTTAACAGGAAGAGACAACCATGTCCTTCAGTGGCCCTATCCACCTCCTCAGTAGTTCGTACAGCACTGAATATAACAGAGCCCCAACTGCAAGAGATCCTCCAAGTGCAAATTAATCATCTGTAACTGTGCTATTGTGTTACAACTGCATGTTATTTAATCAAGTCCAGATGGAATTTAAACTACTGTCAAAAGTCGTGGGGAAAGACTTCTTCAAGAAAACCACACTGCACTGCAAAAATTGAAACTCTGAGGTAATGATAGAAGTTTGAATGCTGCCTAAACAACTGAGTGAAAAGTTTGCATGTTCACAATTTGAGTGTCCACATTCAGAACATCAAATGGAAAATTAAGTAAGGATATTACAAACAAAAGTACAGAAAGAAAGAAGCGCCAAAAGGATGTGGCTGATTAAGACTTCAGTTGACATAAAGCAGATGGCTTAACACTTAAAAAATATTAAAATTAAACTTCTCTCTCTCTCAACATAAAAAGAAGGGGAAAAAACCCAAACCAAATTTCCTACAGCACAGTGTTTCCCAGAGAAGTGTTACCTAGCAGAGAACTGAGCAAATTAAAACATTTATCAAAGGCTAGACTGTCATGTTTTTGTTTTGCACAGAAGCAGCTTCTACATTTTAAAAGAAATTCACTCTCTAAACTGAAATTAGCCATTTGTGAAAAACTGGAGTCTGGCTTAGCATTATTTTGTAGGAATGGGAGACTGCAAAGGAGATACTGAGAGGGAGGCATCTAGAGTCATAAAATAGACAGGAAGGAAATGGCTTGCTGCTGACGTGGTATAAGCTTAAAACAAAAGCTAGCAGGCCAAGATCAGAATGATCTTGTCCAAAAAAATTCACCTGATAAGGAATGTACAAAAGCTTGATGATTATCTTAAAGCGAAGACAAACAAGCCCTGAATTCTGCAAATGCAAGTTGTGGAAATCAGTGGTCTGAAGTATGTGGTATGGGAACTGACAGGTTTTAAATACAGAAGGAAAAAACGTGGTTTTCAATTTTGGGGTTTGTCGTCACTAATCCAAATCATACGTGGATTTGAAACCAGAAGTCCAGTTCTCTGGAACAATTTTTTCTAAAAATTGTTAGTGTAGGAGCAACACCTGCTGAAGCTAGGCTTTGCCTAGACCACCACACCTTCACACCAAACACAGAATCTGCACAAGAACTAAAGGCCAAAATAGGAGTAAGTTTTTCAAGGTTTGACCAGACTCCTGCCTAGATGGAAACCTGAATACTGCCATTATTTTAAGATGGCTTGTGACAGCACTACTGCCAACACAACGTTTTATCTCCTGCTCCTACTCTTTCACCTGTGGTATTTGTATTTCTCTGTTGCCAGCAAAGTTATGCTGGAAACACTGATGGACTAAGTGACTGGGAAACACACCCTGAGCTCCTAATGCTACATCAAATACCTAGACTGGGATCCTAGTTTATGCCATCTACTGATAGACTATGCAGCCACTGAGCAGCTTTTCAACTGAGCTGAAATGTTTAATCTCTGCAGCATTCGTACCTCAGACACGAGGCTGAAGAGTACAGAAGAAACAGCACAGACCAAACTGTCTCACATTTAATCCCATTTGATTCAACTCCTAAAAACAAATGGCTTCTGTAACCAAAATAGAACTCTGAAAAAATCGTGAGCAACTGTGTTTTACGTTGCAGAACTTGAGCCACTAATCAGTGAACGTGGACAAAACCACCCATGCAATGAGGCATTTCTACTACAAAAACGAAAAAGAAGCCAGAAATATTGCAGTAGCATTTTAAGGGCTTACCTTCTCGTCAGTTTTGAAGTTAGTTTACTAAAGAGGTTAGTGGAGCCCCTGGTGCGGGTCTGCGAGAGCGGCGTGGCCTCGTGGGACAGGCTGGGCGAGGCGGGCGGGCCGTTGTAGGTGGCGGTGCGGCGCTCGCGGAGCTGCCCGTGGAACGTGCTCCGGCTGGCCGTTCCTCTGGGGAAACGAATACGGTCAGGGGTGGTCGCACTGCTAATGCTGTGAGTTGAAGCAACAGGAGTTCTCTGATCGGGAATAGTGCTAGGGCAGAAAACAAACAAAAAAAACAACGCTAGAACGCCTTCACACACGCACTGGGGCTCAGCAGGAAACACAAAACACTACGTTCTACAGTAAAGCATAAGCAGACACTTTTATATAGGCCAGGGTTGGAAATACCAACATTATTACAGCACTGTATGGAATCAAAACTTGTAAGAAGTTAGGATTAAGAGGCTGCCGAAACAGAAACCTACATAGGCAGAAAAGTGCAACAGGAGTATCCTGGAAAAGACCAGATAAACCAGGCCTACAATGTTTCACTGAGAAGACTGATAAAAGAATAGACCAGTGAAGTTTCCTCCCAGGAAAGAGAATAGGTAATTTTAATGTCTCTCCCTCCACATTCTGTACACACATCTTTGAAAGTCTTGCTAATTTGAAAGTATCCTACACAAAATTCTCTACAAGCGAACCGCTCCAAGTAGTGAAGTCCTTCAGGATACACTGTTAAAGTCTCCAACAAACTTTGGCAATAGGGAATGTCCAATACTCCTAACAATAGGAAAAAATTAAGGTTCACTATTGCAGGATTATGTCACAGACAGCCTGACACACCACAAGACAAATGTAAACAAGACTAAAAAAATGAGGAAACACACATCTTGTGGGCAAAATATACTAGAACAATCTAGGACTAAAATTCCACAGCACAAAGTTAAGAAGCAGTGGGTATAAGTTAGTGTCACAACAATTTCTGGTTCTTACATAGGCCTGAAGTTATCTGCGCCATTGTCTATTGGAGGCAACATCATCTTCGTGTGCACAGAGGCTGACATGGACATCGACTTCTGATGTCGCAGCCGAACACTGGAGAAGGATGTGGTACAAACTGAAGCAGGGCTAGCTGCGTAAGCGAACATTTCTGTCAGGCTGCGAGGGGGTTTGGGTTCAGGCAGAGGCAGAAAGAAGAGCATGATGGACCAACAACAAACTACTGCATAGAAAAAAAAAAGCAAACTTTTCCTTCCATTAACTGGTTTATCAAAGAACACGAACTCTAACAGCCCTCTTCTATGTAAACAGCAGTAACTACCCTACACTCCCCTTAAAAAGCATCCTTACTTACATGGCACTGGACATCTCTAAGTGACCATGCTCTTACCATTAGCATTAGTTTGCAGTGATACCCTCCTCGATGTACAGAACCTGAATAACTCAGAATTCTATGCCAAAGCTCTACGATAAAGCACTGATGTAACTTGTATTGCTCTTAACAGTAAACAATGCATTAAAACCCCCACCGAATGCACTTTCCAAAAAACTCAGGATAGCTCCATTACTACAGCAAAACCCTTTGTTTTCAGAATGTATCCATGTTAAAAGAAATTAGTGAAAGTTGGGCAAGCTGTCAAATCTACATCAGATAACTGAGGGACTTCACAGGTACAATCAAAACCAAAAATATCATGATCTTTAATAACTCCAGAGAGGCCAAAAGAAAAAGGCTGCTAATAATGAACCTGTATGTGTAGTAGGCACTGAACATGTTTGCTGTTCTCTGAAGAAAGAGGAATGACTGTTGAAGAGCATCTTGTATTGCTTGACCATGAACATTAAATTCTCCAAATTACCATGCAGGCTTTGAAGGAAAGTATAGGCACTGTCTTAGCTAAATAGCCAGTAAGCTGCCAGCTGTATAGTATGTTCAAATAGGAGTATTAAATTTATTTCTTTCTTTAGGCCAAAATACTCTTTGAAGCCTTCACATTATCTAGTAAGGATAAGGATAGGATAAAAGTGAGAAGCCACAAGATGTTTTGGGCCTTTCAGACCACACCACCGTATCATTCATCTGAAGTTTGCTTTAAAAGTAACACAACTGTAATTCAGAAATTTTACTCAAGGTTAAGAAATCAGCAATTCTCAGTGACAGTTTCACAACACTGCATGTTCACTTCCAAGTTACTTCACGATTACACACACAAACTCAAGTTCTGTTACTGAATTCTGGTACATCAGACTCTGGAGAGAATACTAGTGCAGCTACAAGTGTCAGCTCACCCACTTCTCACGCTCGGCTCCCAAAGCACCAGTACAAAACACCACACAGCTCAGACATATAACTGCTGGCTAAAATGGTTAGCAGAACATACTTGGTTTTGGTTTGTTTTTAACTTTTCCGGATCTGAAAAACTTCATCTGAGTCATGCATGCATCTCAACAATGCTGAATCCATCAGGATGACAACTACAAGCACTACTTACAATGAAGCCTTCAACATAGGCCCAGCATTTACATTACCCCAGGGTTTTAAGAAATTTTAAGAAAATGAACATTCATCTCAAAACTAATACCCTGAAGTCACGTAATTGGTCACTAGCCTCTCAAGCTCTTCCAGCTCCTTTCCTCTATATTTGCTGCAAAAGATGAAGAATCTAGTTTTACAACACGAGACCCAAGTTTTCAGTCACCTGCCTCCAAAGATGTGACATCTAAAGGTATCAGTAAGGGACCTTCTCTTCCTCTGATGCTTTGCTAGAAATCAGCTTCCTTGGATTACTAGCCTGGGAACACAGGAACAGTGAACTAACAATCACCAATTAGTGCCAAGGCTTATTAAAAATCTGAAGCTGTTGTAAATAATTTGTGTTACAAATGATTTAAAGCAATTGCCTATCATTATGGAGAATGTTTCATGAGTCCCCAAGTGCGTTAATTAATGCTCAGGCTTTGGAGGAAAGCCAACAGAGTCGTCTCCAGCAGAATGCCTGTGTCAGCCACACAATGCGTTAAAGCAGAGATGGGAGACTTACAATTCTTTGCTTCTACCAGTCTGGCATGGGTCTTCAAGACTACTTTGTCCAAGATCAGATCTACCGACTATCGATTCTTTTAAGTTTTCATCCTTTCAGAAACAGTGCCTTCTCAGAATTCAATGTGCAAGATAAAAAAAGAACAAGCAGTGTTTTAACACCTTCTCTACGGAAAAAATAGAGATTTTAAATGTGTGCCTCTTGCCTTTTAGGGTAAGTCTCCCAAGTTTTCACTGGGTCACAGTCAGTATCTGATTAGCTATGGAAAATCTAAAATCCAATCTGTAACAAATCATTTACAGCAATTACTCCTGCCTGTAACATTCGCAACCAATAGACATTTCAAAAGCACAGAAGTAATTTTCAGCTAAACCTTGGATATGTACAAAGCCCAGGTTCAACTTCAGATCTTGCTTCACAGCAGAAAAAAAGAATAAGTTTCTAGAGTTACTTTCTGCCAAGCTGAGAGTACAATAACATTAAAGATTAATTCTGAAGAGCCAGTCCCATCACTAGCTATATTGATTTTTCCTGCATTAAAGGTCTCTGCATTTCATGTGACCAGTCGATGCTTTACCCATTTACAGCAACAAAATACATTCAGATGTAAATTCTGAATTCTGTGCCAAATCACAGTAATTTTGAAACTGTGCCAAAATGAACATGCAGCTTAGTATTGAAGCGTTTCAGACAATGACAAGTCTCCAACTGTAATACAATTAGCAATGCATTCTCATTACCTTTTCTCTTTTTAACCATCTATAAAGAGTAACGAATGTAGTAATCAAAAAATACATGATAAAAGCTACAAAGACATTTTTTACCTGACTGTGAAAATATAAATTCTCAGACATTTCAAACGACCCAAATAAGGCTAGTTTGTAGAAAAAGCAAATGATGTTTAAATATCATATCGACAATAAAAGGTAAATTACACAAGGATAACCAATTATGAATACAAAACACAACTAATATAGTTGTCAAGTGCTACTCAATCTTAACTTTGAGTTTAAGGTCTATATGTGACAAACTAGAAAAACATCAGTTTCCTGAGAAACTCAAAGCTGGGGAAATAAAATTACTTCAAAAGACAGCTCTTTATGAGTATGAACTTACTCTCAAATTAAGGGAACATCTAAATCTCAAGCATTCCTAGTAAATAATATCTAATAATTTAAAAAAATATAATAAAGAAATTGTAGACAAGATATTGCCAATATATTAGTTTTAGAATGAACAAAAATTGTATTAAACTAGGTAATCAAGTAATAAAAAATTATCAAAACTATTACAGACGGAAAGATTAATTTTTTTCAAAGAGCGTTTGGAAAGAAAAAAAGCTATTAACATATCAAATCAGAGAAAGGATGGTGAGCTTTAACCTAAACAACTGGGTAACATTAACAAGGAGTAACCAATGAAGGCTGAGACAGACACACTAAGAGACAGTGCCAAATAGCTGGGCTGTACTTCACAAGACAGGTGACTGCAGGCCCAGCAGGCCAACTACACTCTTGGCAGTCTTTGAACTTATACTTGACTCTTTCCTTAATCACTTTCCCTTTGCAGAAAACTAGGAGGAAGAGATGGGGCCAAAATCATGTTCTGTATCCCTAGGCTCCAGGAATCAAACAGGGAACAGACATGCATTCCATTCAACATCACCATTTTGCCACTCTTCCTCATCAACTGCCAAAAGAAGGGGGAAAGATTGTGTGCAAAAAATGGCAGATCTCCCGCCAACTACAACACAAGTTAGAAAATAGGTATTTTCTTCCCACCCGTTACAAAATATCATAATATTAGGAAGGGGTGGAGAAAATTGGGAAGAGTAGGAGAGGGGTACACATTCCTTTAAGTACCAGCTATCTGGGTGCTCTCCTGGCAAGGGTTAACTACGTAGTTGTTACCGGCTTTTGACAGCAGTAAAATTCTGAGAAGAAGGGCTGGAAACTAAAATACCTCAGCCAGCCAGGAAATTTGGTGGTATTCCTCCCAGCTGCTACTCTATACCTGACATCCACATTCACTATAATATTATTTCTGACAGCTCTTCTCAGTCTTCACAGGATGGCAGTAGATGTGACCGTAGTGCCAACACATACAGTGGTTAGCTCCAGTTCCATTGCATGCTATACTCAGGCTTTCATTCACTAAATTAAAAAGAAATTTGTTATTTCTCTGACTGTTTTCACTCAGAATATGAAGACACCCTGAGGAGGGAAGTAGCTGAGTTCTGTAAATCCTGGGAAACAATTAGACTGGCACAGTATCAGCAAGGAACACTATTAGTCCAAGACAATGGTTTATCACTATTTTATCTTTGCTCAGAAAAAATTACCTTCTCCCTGAGATTTTGCAGCAAAAATGGTATTTCAAATAATCCCAGTGAAGCAGAGTTTAGAGTGAAATGTAAAAAGAGAATAGCTCAAGAGAGATGGACTTTGTAGTCTGACACTAAACAAGGCTCTTCTGCAAGCATATGCTGTTTGGCCACAAGAGTTCACAACAGATTTAAGATGAAGGCTACTACAAATATTTCATGTATTTAACCAGAAATTAGAAACTACCTTTTACATTCCAAGTATAAAGACCATAAAATTAAATATAGGAAAAAAAACCCAAGCCCCAACATACTTACAGGTGCTCCACAACCAAAGATGTGTACTCACCTTTCATTAAGAATTACATTAGAATATCACTTATTTTTAAATTAGGCATTACAATTTTTTTGGAAAGGTGAAGACAAGGGACATACACCATAGGAAGACATTTCATATACCTGTTCTCCTTGCCATTTTGTATCACTGAATGCCTATCAGCAGTGGTTCTTTCACTACAAACATATGTGTTGCGCCGTGTCATTGCTCCAGGGGTAGTATTATTCTACAATTAAAAAACATAGCCTTGTTATTCCCCACAAAAGGCTCTTCTGAGGTTAGTCTGCATATAATTGAAGATTTTTTACTTAATGCTAGCTCTACACAGTTCTAAAACTTACAATAATTAAATAACTTAATATACAAACTCCATCTAGTATTTTTAAGAAATAAATAAAGCAATCAGAAAAAATAATTCTAACAAGTTGTTCCCGTATTTCATATTGATGGCTCAAAATTAATATTCCTTAAAGTTTTTATTACAAATGTTCTGAATTACAAATTCTCAACATATACAGCATTCTTCTACATCTGGATAGCCTGTGTCTTTGTAGCCTATTTTTGAAATACTTTACCACTTGTAGCTTGGAGAATTTTCCTTTAAGTTAAAATCATACCCTTAAACAAGATAGGAAAAGCAAAGACTTAACAAACAAATGTGATAAAATTCAGTGGGAAGGTAAACATGGACTTTTAAATATTAAGATACTATGAAACACTAGACAAGTTTTAAAAACGGGGAAGAGTAAGAAACAAATTGCAGAGAATTTAGGAAGACATTTTTAAAAATACACATTTAAATACAAGCATAATACACTGAGGACAAGAGAACCAGGGGAACTTAAACTACAGACCTTACTTTAGAGGGGAGAAAAGAAATAGAATTACTTTGCCTCTGTCTTTACAGAGCAAGAGGGTGGAGATATGCCCAAGTTGGCGGTCAATTTTCCAGGAACGACTGAGAAGCTATAGGTAATTCACAGATAACAGAATTACAAAAAGTTAGATGCGATTACTGTAGGAAAAGCATGGTGGCCCAGACAAACATGCACCCCCAGGTTGTAGAGGAAGCTGGCAAGCCTTTGTATTTTCTCTTCCCACCCCAAGAACAAAACACAGGAAACTGCAAATGGTTGGAAAAGTGGAAAAAAAACCTTTAAAAGTTTTCTTTAAAGAAAAGGATCACGGGGCAAAGCAGGAAGCAAAAAAGGCTATCAACTTCAAACATCACTGCTGGGGAAAAGTCTTGGAGGAGGCCAGCTTAAGGGAATGACTGGTCAGCACCTGGATAAGCACATGTTGAGTAAGGAGGGCCACTAAGAATCAGGCAGGGGACTTCATGCTCAACTAACCTTTTGGAGTTCTTTGAAGAATTAGGCTATGACGGACAAGGGAAACTCAGCGGATTTTAAAAATAGCATTAAGAAAAGGTTTCGCATAAACAGTCACAGGAGAGAGTCATGGCAAGAAGGATTAAAAGAAAAGAAAGGAAAAACTAGTTCAAGCACAAAAGCAGAGTAGCCAAACCTTTTTTGTTTCCGAACCTGAAATAAAACTGTTAAAGTGGAGTATTCTCAATAACTAGCAAAAGCTCCTCCAGTGCCTTAAGGCAAAATATCTGCTGTCTAGGGAGTCTCAAGCAACACATTCCCTGAGCTGCGTATTTAACCATGAAGCCACCTTGTCTAAGAGACTGCTGACCTGTTTGTTACACATCTTTTTAAGCAAATGTACAAATTAAAATGCAACAGTGAAGTGCACAATCTCCTGGTGTTAAAAAGTACACAGACAAAGGGTATTTTAGATCAGCAGAACAATTAATTAAATTGTAAGATGCATGCAGCTGTATGAAGGGTTCTCAAGTATTCTTCACTGGATATTCCTTAGGGATAGGCATGTGCCAAGCATCAGCAGAAGTCTTCCTGGTCCTTTCCTTGTACTTTATTCCTTACACATCTCTTGTCTTCATATATATTTATTTAAAAAAACCCACCACTTCTTCCACTTTCCTGTGACATTTATCCCTGTACAAACTCCTCTCTCTTTACTAAGCTTGCCAGCAATGAAAGTTGTGCACCTTAGGTGAGGTTTTGTTTATCTGCAATTGGGAGGTCACGCTGTGGAGGACACTTCATGGAGGCCTCACAAAACAATGGTACAGTGAAATATTGCTTATTAGCATTTGCAGATCATTTTGTTCTGTGTTCTGAACATACTAGAGGATGAAGCACCTAAAATATCCAACACTGGTCTTCTGGTGGGAAATAAGCACAATAATCAGTGGCTTCCTTCTTTCCACCTGCTCCCTTTGAACACAAAATGTTGGTTTTCCTTGAGAAGACACCATATAACATTACAATGTATTGTCATGTTGCACATCTGGAAAGACAAGAAGGCAATCTCTGTGCTGGACCAGACTTTTAAGACTACGCATTTTCAGGTTTGTGAGTCAACAAGTTTTGGTATTCGTATCTGAAATTAGAGGACTGCAAGGACACGCTTTCCCAGCTCATTCTGTAATGCAAAGATGGAAGCATCAGAATACATTTTTTCCTGTTTGACTCAGATTTCAGAGGTCAGGAGGAGAGATTTAAGCATTTCAAGGTTTCAAATTTCAGTTTTGGCAAGAATAGTCTTGGTATTGGGGCCTTTACACTTTCTAGTGTATGACCTTTCACGATTCATCAAGGAAGCTCTTCAGCTGTGACTTTTTCATTCAGCCAATCTACAGACTTAATCTCTGGACATGACTAAATAGCACAGGTGCACAGCACTGGAAACTAGTGTGAGCACCACCCCACTCCCTGATGGAATGACAACCCCTAGGGTCAGGGTTAGCTGCCTAAGTTCATCCTTATGGTATCATCTGCCTTCTTTGCAGGAGGAGCTGACACAGGAGAAGCACATGTTGAGACCTGTGAGCATATGCACAAGGTCCTGTCACAGCACAAAGGATGAATTTGTGGTACAGAGTCCTCCTGTTTTCCTAGAGAGAGTCTTGTGTGCACTGCTCAGGCAGGCTATTTTCCTATTAAGAGACACCAAAGCAAAGACTGATGAAAAACTTTCAAAAAAAGCTTCTGACTTAGAATAGTGAACCAAGCTATTTACTTAAGAGCACCAGTATGGTATTTGGTCCTGGATGATTTTTCAAATGCACCACCTGTTCTCCTCTTCCAGTTTTCTTAAAGCTATTCTAAGGGTTCTGGGGCAGCTTTATTACAATATGGAGGAAAAAATCCAAAGCTCTAAGAAATAAACAGGGAATTATTAAAACACAGATATACCAGTTCCTGCTAACTATCCAATGTCTGCAGCAGGTTTTCATTATTAATTTGGTATTTGCCCAAATAGCTTGAAGATTTTTGATGTGTACTTGTTCAGCTTGCAGAACTACTTGGTTTACAAGAGTTTAAACACTCTGTCAACCTTAGAAGTACAGCTTGGAGCCCCTCACTCCAGTCCAGACTCAGCTATCTGCTCTACAAGCACCACTCTTATCCTTAAGTGCAGGCTTATAAGCTTTGTTATTTAATAAGAGTAGCACACAACTGACTAAGGGTCTCCAGCAAGGACTGGTTCTACTGCTTTTGCTGTTCCGTCAAAATAATAATTGTTTTTATAGAGTATTTTTCCATCTCTTCAAATTTCAAAACACTTGAAAAGTGTTTTTTCATCGTATTACAGATATCAGGACTTCAGTGCTCAGTAAAACAGAAACTCTCTTCACCTCAAACTTTTTTCAACCTCAGGACAATATGGTAACTCCAATAATTTTTTTCCTTCTAGATGCATGCTAACACTGTAAGAAATAAAATTCCCTACTCAGATGCAGGAAATGAGTAAAAAGTCAGTGATTCCCTTCATCTCCAACAACCAGAAAGCCAAAGACTAATCTTCAGCAGGGGGAAAAAAAAGGAGAAAAAAATTTTAAAAAAGAGTTTGCACTGTCTGGTGTGAAGAGCTACAAACAGAGACAATTTTAAACACTAATTATTGAGTGACAACATAAGTCTGATTTCCTGTTCACCACCTGGTATCACTGCTTGTAAAGGATCAGCTGGATCAGTTGCACACTGAGTCACGGAAGCATCGTATGGTTATGAGCTGAAATTTTATTTCGGGTACAGCAGTAAGAAATTTGGAATAAGCCTACTGGAATAAATCCCCAGTATTTGAGAGTGGCATAGAATAGCAGATGAAAAGATACTGATTGTAAAGTGTATTGTACCAGTGACACAAATCTTTTGAATAAGGCACCATAAAATACCACGTGAAGTCCAATGTAGGACAAAACTGATTTGATTATCCTACTATTTTGAGATTCAATAGCTAAGAACTGCCATATTAAGAAAAAAACAAACCTGAATGGTTTCTGGGCTGATCAAGAACAAAGGGAAAGTGTGGGGGACCACAAAAATCAAAAAAGGGTCCCCCAAAATCCTGAGTTCTTGTTCACATTTATGAATAACAGCTGCTGCAGCAGAAGATGTATTTTTCCAAGGAAACTCTTGGGCTGATATCCTTGAGCCAAGTCACTACTAGCCACTGAGCCAACTGACAATACAGGGCCAATAAAGTAAAACAAGTTTCATTTCACTTCTTTTGCTTCAGACTGTCAAAAAGCTGCAGCTCAGGAAGTTCTGTTCTCATTTGTTGTAAGTAACGGTGCTCAGTATTATGACCAAATAAATACGACAGCTTTGTGGGATAAGTTAAAAAAAAAAAAATCACTCTGTTGCAATTTGAACAAGTTGAATAAAGGACTGAGAATTTTTTTCTTCTGAAAAGAAGGAAGCTTTTCAATACAAAATCCCAAAGTTTTAGAAGTATACTGTTACAAGACTGAAGCATTATTATGTGAAAACAGATTTCCAACTTTGCCTTTGAGGGAGGAACCACAGAGAACACAAGTTAAAGCCAAACTGAACAAAGGATTTTCTTTCTTTCGGCACACTGCCTATTGCTAAACCATGTACATTCACTACTTTTGCTCCTTTGTATGTTTTTCTTGTTGTTGTTGTGGTTTAGAGGCAGGTGGGGGAAGCCCACAAGGACAAAAGCCAGACACTGCTTTTGAATACAGGCTGAAATACACCTTTGAAGAGTTTTTAGAACTACATTTCTTTGATAATCTTAACAACATAACTATGACTTAAAATAGCATGTTTGAGGACTAAGATTAGGTGGTTCCTTATACACATGAAACTATAAAACAGGATAACAAAAACAGAGATTTCATTCTTTTGTACAGAGGCAACAGGAGTAGTTGGTGATATCAGGAGTACTGTAACTATCTTTTTTTTGGTTTACTTTTTCTTAAATACCCAAATTACATCTGTTTACTAAGAGCCACTAATGCTAATTATGAATACTGACTACTTCAAGACTATTAAGAGGTAATTTGAATAGCTGACATTGCAAGGGAAGAAATACCTACATTTACTCTTGATAAATCAAAAGTAAAATCTGCACCACTGACAAATCACAGGTTTAACACTTTTTGACGCCTCAAAAAAATTCATGGTTTTGATAAATAAACGTTTCTACTTACACTAGGGACAGCTGAACTTTTCTTACGTTCAGGAATATCAGCCTTATTGGGATTGCTGGCATTTCCAAGCATTGGGCTAGCTGGTGCAATTCCTCTTCCTGCAACAGCACTACTGCTGGATTTTCTTGACTGAATTCCTTCCTCTTTGAGGTCACTGTCTGTAGTACTAGTCTGGCTTCTTTTGGGATATGCCACTACTGAGGGGATGGATGGCCCAGCTTAAAAAAGAAACAAAAGAAACAGGAAAAGGATTTTTCTTCTCAGAAGTTCAGTAACTATTTTTTATCACAATGGAAATATATTCACACATGAGAACCAAAACAGTTAACACTGGGAATCAGAGTTGCAAAAAGATAATTAAATTATTGAAATAGATGTATTTCAGGAGACAGTAAAATATTGTGAAAAACAAAAACCTTGCAACATGAAGATACTACTTGATTTCCATGAAAGTTTCATGAATTTCATAAAGGTTTCTTGTTTGGCTTGCTAGAAAAACCCTTTAGAGTCATCTTAAAGACACTTAACAAGTAACTGACTCATTCAAAGCAGACCATCCCTCATTAGCACAGTGCTGCCATATGCTGTTCAAGCCAATTTCCCCAGACAGGCAGCTGGTGACAACCCTGGAGCACCAGCAGCACTGATGGCTGTTGGTTTGTGCTCCTCCAACAGCCAGAAGTGGCAGTGGTTCACCACCAGCCTCTCCCCACGTGTGCCAGGAACAGACAACTGCTCCCGACACCTGAGAATGAGGAAGCCCCTTCAACAGTGCCAAGCTTCCTCTTTGCTTTAACAGGTTCCTGGACACTGGGTAAAGTCTGTGGGTGGCGTCAGGATTGTGTTTTCTGACACCTCAGTTACACCTCTGAAGAGGATACATCAAGTTACATCAACTTCTTAGTTAAGTGTTTTAATAAGAATTAATCAAAAAGTGTATGTATGTATATAGACAGACATAAAAAATACATATAAATACATAAACATATAAATATATAATATGTAGCTAAAACATGTTTTAAAAGTATCAAAAACCCCAGTAACTGGCATCCCAGAAGATTCCCCAAGGAAAGCAACCTCTGAACGCACTCGAGGTATTTCAATGTAGGCCTACACTGGGATTCCTTTCATGAGTTAAGTGTCTGAGCAGGAGGATGTTTAAGACATTTAGAAAATCCTAATCTACTATACTGCACTCTCATTAAGCAGAAGAGTTGTAAGTTTGTCAGAGTCATTGTTCTTTAAAAATCGAATTCGTGCAGGACAACCAAGTGACACTACCCTCAGGAAACAGGAAACCAGAAATATTGGCAAACTGACATTTCTTCAAGTTTTAGACACAAGCTGACCTACTAGTGTCAAAAGAAAACAAAAGCTGAACAGACATACAAGAGCATGGGGGAGGAGTGCTGTGCTTTTCATGAAAAAGGGGGTTGCAACATTCTCTTCAATTTGTGTAACAAGACTTTGCCAGCAGTCAGGAATGCAAGGGACAACACAAGGCAGAACAAGAGAATTAAGCTGGTGTATTCAGCATTCCTCTAAAAGCTCTTTTGAAGGCTTTATAACAAAACCAATTTAAAAAATCAGTTATTCACCAACATATTTAACCACCATGCTGTGAACTATGCTGTGGTCATCCTCCTTACTCTTGGGGGATGGAGACAAATCCAGAAACTGAGCAGAACTGGAAGTCACTGTACTCTGCAACACTGAAAATGAGAAATGCTCACCGTGATCACTGTACCGCCGCTGCTTCTGGCTAGAAGATATGCTTCTCTGAACTTTGTGATGAGGAGATTGTCCAGTGCTATTATTAAGATCACTACTTGGCCTAACTTTGGCAAGTGACAGATTGCTGCTGGAGCTTGAATCACTTGCATCCAACTACAATACAAACGAGAGTATTAAAACAAGGAGTTCAGACAAAACAAATTAAAACATCCACCACATTCTGGGAGCAGGAACAGGGAGGTGGAAGATGGCTCTGCTACATGGAAAATTAGTGATAGTATGGGCAGTTGCTTAGAGGTCCCACCTTCTTTAAGGTTGTTGTACAACTGTCTTAGGTAAAACTCAGTGGAATTTGCAGCTCCTCAAAGGATAATCAGTAAAGAAAATCCATTTGTCCTTTCAGAACTCTCCCCTCAGAGTTCTCCAAGATTTTAACAGCAAGAGAGGATACATTTTGTAGAGGCCACCACACCAACTCCTCCAGCAGAGGAACCAAGAACAGCTTATTGATGCTGAACCCTCTCAGCATCATGTGGAAAGGTAATCTACAATGCAAGAACTTTTTCACGTTGGTCAGTTCTGCTCCTTGGTTCTCTTAAAATAGTTACAGCTGGCACATTCACACTTGAGCTCCTAGACTAGCCAGGACAGTAACTGAATACAAAATTCTTCAGAGGAGTAACTGCTGAGCAAACAGAGCAGTTCTGGAGAGCCTAAAGGCAAGAGTTTACTGGCTCAAAATCAGGTGAGAACAAATCTGCATCTTTTGGACTGCTGAGGACTAGAACAACATGACTTTAAGTGAAATGGGATTTTGTGCAGGAATGCAATGCCTATAGTAACTGACTTAATTTTTGCTTCTAACTCTGCTAAAGATACTTTATGATTTGCTTCCTTACAGTTTTAAGAATGGTACTTACCTCTGATGACTTCCTTCCTAGCAGTAAGTATGTAGCTGTGATTTCATCATACTTCATTTTACTAAGGGATTCTTGAATTTCTTCTTGAGAATATCCCATTCCTACCATAATATCTAAAACCAAGCAGACATTCTGTGAGTAACTGAAACTCTGATGTTCAGGCTCGCTGAGTGTCCAAGGGAAAAAACGGAACATTTCAAGAATTAAAACAGAATTATTAAATTTGACAACATAAACCTGATCAAGTATCAGTTTTAAAGGATTAGTTACTTTTTCCAAATGTCAAACAAATACAGAGTAGTGATGGAGAAAAAAAAAAATCTTCCCACATCATGCAAACAGTATCATGCTCTGGAAAGTACTCAATTACCTATTCTTTTCTGGTCCGAGATGTCTAGTTCTGGTTCAACAAAAGGTTTAAGTTCATCCTCCTCATGCCCTGCATTGATCCACCTGTCCTTCATAATTTGCTATGAAAAAAAAAGTTTTGTTAATACAGTACACATACCAGCAAAGAAAACAAGCTGTGGGAAGAACAACTTCTTTATGCAACAAACACTAAGGTCTTTCCTAGTTTTTATTTTCCAGAACACTGCCAGCACCTATTCAGTTTTGCTTTGCTTCAGTGAGGAGAACCAACTACACACATGGAGCCAAGCTTCTCCTCAGTCAGCTGTATTCCAGCTCACAGCTGAGAGCCAAAAGCCTGCAGCACAGACCAGGAGCAGTGTGACAACTTTGACACATCTTGGAATTCCAAGCTCCACCAACAGAAGTCCATAGAAGCCCTGTTTTGGCCTTTTCTCCTCCATGATGGTACAAAAGGCAGGCAAAAGGCAACTACATCAGCCAGTACCTCCAGTTCACAATTGAAAATGTAGAAAACAATGTGGTGGATTATTCATTAATGCAGGAATCCACAAGCTAACCAGCGAGAAAAGTTATGTGACATAGAAAGTGTAGTGACACACTGATTTTGAAAGTAACTGGAGTCAGGTGTGTTACAACGCCAGTAAACAATATCTTTAAAAAGAGTCATGTGCTTTCATTAACAATCCCACCTCCAGAGCCCACTCCAAATATGCATAGGAACAGTATGGCAATAGTAAGTTACAGCTCAAAAATGCAGTTTGCAAAATATCATGTCTAGCCTTCTGATGCACCCCATTTGTGCCATTACCTCTAGAGTGCCTCTTTTTGTTGGGTTTAGCACCAGGAAACGTTTGAGGAGGTTTTCACAGTCTGTGGACATGTAGAAAGGAATCCTGTATTTTCCCCTTAGCACTCTTTCTCTAAGTTCCTTGGTAAGAGAACAAGAACAGACAGCAAGTTGTAAGCAGTAAATCACTTAAAATATTAGATAAACACAGCCAACATATTTTCCAAAGAGCTACCTTTAAGTTCTGTCCATCGAAGGGAAGAGATCCACTCACGAGAGTATAAAGAATAACACCTAAACTCCAAACATCTACTTCAGGTCCATCATATTTCTTCCCTTGAAAGAGCTCTGGAGCAGCATATGGTGGGCTGCCACAAAAGGTGTCCAGTTTATTTCCAACTGTAAACTCATTGCTAAAACCGAAGTCAGCTATTTTAATGTTCATATCTGCATCTAGCAATAGATTTTCAGCCTGGAAGAGAAAAAATGGTTTGTAAGATGAATAAAATACTTGACTTAGAATGCTATCGGTCGCTTTTACTCATTCTTAAAAGGTAAGAAGCGGAAATACCTGTTGATATTCCCTTCCTTGCAAGGTCTGTAGGTGTGCTTTGGTCTATCATTAGCAGTTAGTCTATCCTGTTTTAAAAATCTCTATACAATGGCTTCAGACTATGGGAGCTGTTATACTACCTGAAAACTTATTACCATCTTTTTGTTTTCTCCATAGAAAATTTTGATCTATTCAGATGAAAATAAGATATAGTCTCACTATCCATACTTGACAGCACGTAGTATTCTTGCAGTAGTTTGGTAATAAACATAACCTTTAAACTGCTCTCAAGTGTTCTTTTTTTTTTGGTGGTGGTATTGTTTTTTGCTTTTTTTAAGTTACAAAGCTATGAGAAGTTGAACAAATGATGTAGCAATACTATTAATATAAAAGGCACAGTTTAAAGAAGAGATATGCTGTTTCATGCCAAGCTACAAAGAAGCCATACTTCAGTTTCATTATCACTACTGGTAATTCATTCTTTTCAACATCAACTCTTGTCATATCTCTATTAAACTACCACTTTTTTCAAAAAAACCAGATTTCTCAGCTAACACTGACCTGCATCAGGTCTGAATGTGACCACTAGGTGAGAGGTTATCTTTCAGTAGCTATTAAATGTCTGTATTTAAAAGCCTTATAAATCCTCTTCCTTTTATTTAAAATGGTTCTAAGCTGCAAATATTTCTCAAGACTTGCCACAACACATATAAATAAATAAATTAATCAGAAAGCTCAGTATAAACTGTATTTTATACACAATAAAGATCACACCCACAGGTACAGAAGCTGACACACATACACTGCACACACTTTATCCTACTCACCTTGAGATCTCTATGAACAATATGCTTTTGATGGCAATACTGCACTGCAGATACTATCTGGATAGAAAACAAGCCAAATTATGTAAGTGACATCTCAAAGAAGCAGAAGCTTTAATCAAAGATTTCAACATTTATTACTTAAGCTGACACGAAGCTATCCAGTCAGAGCTACATAACCAACTCCTACAGTGACCAGCATATTTGGGAAAAAGCTGCTGAATAACTTCGATGTTATTTGATCTATTTGGTTTCTCCTATACTTGAACGACGATTTTGTTTTTCCTGTGTGGCTAATTATAGACCAGTAGAAGCAATGACTTTCAAAAAGGTTACTGAAGTATTTCCATTCCAATACTGTACACAGCTATAAAAGCTTTCCCCCTAGACTGAGGTTTTCCAGGCCCTCTCCAAAGGTGATTTTTCATGCCATGCCAGAGAGAAAAGGGTAAGAAATGGGCTTTAGTTACTTGAGAAACTACTGGGAAACAGTCTGTTTGTCAAAATTTATGCAATGAGAAGCAATTATGCATCTGACAGAGATCTGCTAAGTGCATATGGTTTAGTGTATTTTGTATGCCATAGCAAGCTCAATGGAAAAACTCCATTATGTCTCTCAAGTGTAATGGAATCATTTCTTCCATCATAACTTCCAAATATCATAAAGTTTTTCCTCCTTTATATAGCAAACCAAATAAGCTATTTACACAGAGAATGTCATAGTACGTTGCTTCTTAGGGTCATAAGCATTGCAGCAGAACTTCATATGTACGGAAAAGCTGGATAAACTATTGTTCTTACACAACCACAAATGCAGTCAAATGCATTTTGTCATGCATGCATGGTCAGAATTGAGGCAGATGTTACGACTTCTTAAGATAAGTGGAACTACACATAAAAATAGTAACGACATTTAAATAAATATATTTTCAGTCTTCATTCAAGAGTAAGAAGGTTTCCCTGGCAGAAAGATGAGGTAGCATTACTGTTACAAGAAAATAACTCTTGATCAGATCACTAGTTTAGTGTAAGGATCCTCCTGTACTGGTAAGCAGCAAGGGTTCTCTCCCTCAGCATTTAGAGCACATGAAAGTTATTGGTAGGTTCTTGGTAGGTCAAATAACTGATGCACCAGTAACTTTTGCATTTGAAACGTAAGCACCAAAGTGATCTTTGTGCCCTGTATTATTGAATCACTCATACGTAAAATACCTCCTTAGAAACCAAGCAGACTATGGAAAGTTGAAGTACTAGCTGTATTTCCTACACCTTCATTCTGGTTTTGCTTGTTCCTTTATGTACTGGTTCCCTCTTTCAGACTCCAAGCTCAGCTTTTTGCAGTTACTGAAACTGCCAAAGTGCTCCCATGCCACCACTTGTCCCATCCTTTTGGTTTCCCTTCCTTTTCTCTCTGCTACCATTACCTTAGTGCCAGTCACAAGCTCACCCTGCAGGGGCTTCCAATGCTGACAGCATGACAAACACCTCAGGCTTTATTCAGGATTGCAGAGACAAGCACTATTACCACTCACTCCTGAGCTGCTTTATTGTGTCCGCCTGAGAGCGGAAGGTTGGGCAGATGATCAATCGGTAGTTTCCTTTGGAGATGCTTTTGAATTCCTCTGCATTGCAACAGGATGGCACAGAGACTGCAGAAGTGAGTCCAATCCACATGAAGTGAAATAATGCAATGTGTAGGATATTAATAATTGAATAACAGTAGTCATAACTGAATGAAAAATAGCACAAAGCATGACTGCACTAGACTGAAACCCTTGTCTTCCACCTTCCATCATTGTTTCCATTGACAGCTCCCTCACTTCCTAACCTTCTTGTGTGAGGAATTTTCTGACACTTGGCAGGTGAGGAGAAGAGGAAAAAGCATCTGAGATTTTTGCTAGAAGTAACAATTGGAGCATTGAAATGCTTTTCTCAAGAGTAATTTTAAAAATCTGTATAAACATAGGTTTTGAAGAACAAGTTCTCTCTAGGCAGAAGAACCATTCTCTATAAGGATTAAATGACAAAAAGGATAGCTAAATGACCTCTCAAGGCCCCTTCCACACTGCCAAGAGCATTCTGTTGCTTTACTGGAACACACCAATAAGATGTATTTTGTGGATTTTTTAATTTTCTAAGATCTGTCCTAACATCTAGCAGCATTAAGAGTTCTAAACTGCTTCAGCAGGGAAACAGTGAGAAGACTGAAGAAGGCCAGATCTTATTGCTTGCAGAAAAGAGAGGGAATTAATACACACAAATTTAAGGAGACTTGCTGCTCTGCATCAGATTTTTCTGTGGAAAAAGGATTAGACTGAACCAGAACTGCTTGGAAGTCTGTAATGGGGAAGAAGAACAAGGTGACATTAAGAATGCAAAACATCCTCAATTTGAATTTCTCACACATGGCTACACAAAAGGAGTTTGAAATGGAGAACTGTATAGCATAGTTGTATTTTTAGACTTTGTACCTTCTCCTGTGTTCCTTGTCAAGTACATCTGGAATAATATGATTACTGTCTTTTACATTCTATTTTCCTGCTAAAAACCTTACATATGTGTAACAAAATTGACTAAAAAATAGTTCCTTTTTATTTTTAACAAGCAAAGAAAGGAAAATTACTGAATTCTGCTCTTTGCCTGCTAGAGAGGAAGTGTCTCCTCAGACAAAACACAAGTGTTTGATCCAGAAATCACATCTACTGAAAGAAGAAACATGATCTGAAAACAAGATATAATACAACCTATTGTAAGAACTAATCTCAATACCACGGCACAACTGTTTCTTCAGTTTAGAAAGAGCCACTGTCTGCTAAAACAGTTAACGAATTTAAAAGAAAAAGACTATTATGTCATAAGTCTCTATCTAACAGAGAACAGCTGCACTCCCTCAGATAAAAGGTCTGCAGAGTGCATTCTTCCTTCAACAATGGCCAAAAGCGACACGAAGCTATTCCGGGACTACAGTAAGGTGAAATGAATAGTTTTATGACCTGTGAACCCAGCAAGATCGAGTTTCCTTGTTTCCTTTGACACTGTCCCTCAGCCTGAGCTTTAGCATCTAATAAAATGCCAAGCTCTGATCAAAGTTACCTGACTTTTACCCAGCATGAACGCTCTTCTCTCTAGCAAAGCTCAATCAGCTTGTGCTATAGTTTCTCTCCTCTGCTTATTTCTAGGGTTCTCTCTTTTTTCCCAGGAACTGAGGCTTTTGAAGCTTTCAAGAACCTCCCTTCTTTGAGATCAAGGTCCTCTACAACTGGTTGAGCTCAGTAGCCAGGAAATCAGCTGCTGGGGGAGAACAGAGCACAGCTGTCTGCACCAGGAGACTTGCAAGAAAAAACTGAAAAGTGTATTCCAGTGCATACAAGTGAGGCTATCTACGTATCTTTATAAACAGCATTTATTCTACTGAAATACAAAAAAAAACCCCAACAAACCAAGTCAAAAAATCATCAAGCTGAGAGTACATAAATCCAATTCTTGGCGGGTCAAATACCCAGCTCAGCAGGTAACTCCCTTTTAAATTCTTTTCCTCCACATTTCTTTTTGAAAATGAAGCTATATATATCCTGTACTACCCACATTATCCCATAAAATTAAGCACTAAGTGTACCTGTAAAACATGTTTGACCTGTTTCTGTAAGTTTTCACTTGAAGGGGAATCAAATTGTTAGGAAAAAATAGGTATTTATTGAAGAAACATGCAATTTAAATGTAATTACTGCAAGATCTTTTTCCACATAGCTCCTGACAAAAGAAATTGAGGACTGAGAGCAGAGACTATCAGCAGAAGTTCTCAATAGTCGCATCTGAGAGGGAACAGTCAATCCTCTCAAGTTACTCTGAAGCTCTTCAAGTGACATTACAAAGGCAACAGCCAGGGATTTAGAAGAGATGGTTGAAGTGGGAACGACTGTTACACATCCCACCATTTCTACTCCAGCACAGCATAGAAGCATAAACCAGAAACCCTGAATCACAAAGGAAAGCTCTCTACCTACCAGAATATGAAAGTGAAGGAAGTAGCTTTAAAAAGACGTGTAAGACTTTGTTGAAGAGTTAAGAAAAGCTTTCCTTACTATCAAGCTGTATAACTCTAGTAATCACAAATGACTTCTGGGGATATGAAGTCTGCAGTTGCTTTTGAGTTGTTCTGTTTGTTTGTGGGTGTTGGTTTTGGTGTGGGTTTTTCCCCCACCAAAAGACTAAAAAGGTTAAATACAAGATTTAAAAAGATGAGAGAAAACAAAGGAAAGTAATTGATTTAGTTCCTGCAAGCCTCATACCTTACATCAAACTTGTTTTATGTATGGCTACGCTTAAGAAGTGAAACCATCAGAGCCTTCCTTTCCAAGAGGGAAACTGACTGACACATCACTGTCATGATCCGCCAGTTTAAAACCTCTACATACCATTCAAAAAACACTCTTGTCCCTGCTCATTATTTTCAAGTGTCATTAAGCTGGAGCATAATTTTGACATTTATTATTTCTCACAACATTACCTAGGCTATCCAAGTGACCAAAGGGAATAGGCATCTACAAATTTCTACGCAAGAACAGAAAACAAGTGTTATCAGACTGGTCAGATCTGAAACTCTTGATGCTACAAGAGCAGACATTTGGATTTTAATTAGTTATGCAAAAATACCTGGTTATGTTCAGTACTGCTTTACTGTAGAATGGAAATGCTTTTTGCAGATCAATGAAATTCCAACATCTTGGCAGGGCTAGCTTATCCATCACAAAGAAAGCTACACTAACAAGTCTAGAAATTACTTTTCTGTGACTTTTTAGAACAACTATTAAACAGTATCTTCTCATGTAAGAAGAATGTGAACGGATCCCTATTACATGCACAGTCTGCATTTTGACACTGGCCTGTTTGTAGCCTGTTACATTTGAACAACTTCCAAAATGTTACAGACCTGCTGAGCTAAGGACATATGAAATCAGCCCAGAGGAAATGCATTTCGGAGTGGAATACACTTTCAAACCGAGCAGTCTCTGTGTTCTGGCACTCCTGGACACCCTGGCACTCAGCTCTAAGGAAACCAGCACCACTGAACAGACTCCTTCAAAGTACTGCTGCCACCTAAGTTTTTTCTTACTCAGAGCTACAAGCCCACAACATGCTGAACACTGCTGTAAGTCAAATGCAAAGGACAGCTGTTTTACTCATTTCAGCATTAAAAACAGGGGTGAGGGGAAAGCTGACATATAGGAATGTTATACATACCTGTCTAAATTTAGCTCTAGCCTCCTTTTCCTTCATTCTTCCATGTGCAACCAGATAGTCAAACACCTCCCCTACAATTCAATAACGAGATACATTAATGCCTGTTTCAGAATGTAGATTCCTCTCCAGCAGTTGCCCACAGCAGCTTCACTGGAATGACTGTACTTCAAGTTTATGATTACAGGACAGCTCAAGAAAACAAGGCACAACTGCTGTGCAATTTACTAGACCATCATCTCTTTTACAAGAAAATAATGAGTGACTGGATATACACAAAGGAAACCATTTCCTTCCAATTACTTAGGATAGAAACTGAGCAGCATACTTCTGTTTTGTAAACAAAGATGACATCTACCCCTTCACAGACTTTCTCACAAGAGTTTCTTTCACTTCAGAAAAAAAAACTTCATCTATGAGAACAGTTGATGATATTTGTAAATATCATCATACCAACACCAGAATTTTAATTTGTGCATGTGTATAAAATGGTTCTGAACAAAATCAAAAACCTTAGCTTTAACCTAGGCTTGGAAGAGGTATCCACAAGGATGGCCACAGGAATGAGCACAGCAGGACACATTGATACAATCCCTCACACAACCATTGTACCTGTAAAATACACTGAACCAAGTCCACTGTTGTATGGCTGTGGATGACTAAAGATTATGAAGATCTACTGTGCTTCAGTTTTTCCCTTTTTTAATCAATACAGACTACAATGTTCGAGCTTTAAGTGCAGGCCACCGGCCCATAAAACACAACAGGTTTGTGAAAGCATGGGAAATTTTCTTTACTAAAAAAAACCAACAGCCATGTACATAAGAACTACAAACACAGAATAATAACACAGTTTTAAAAATTCCTCACTAGTATGCAAAAACCATAAAAACTTTAGAAGTGGTTCAAATATTTAAACATTCCCTGCTGAGCAAGGAAACATGGTTTTGTAGACAGCCACCTCACAAGGGAAGAGCTGAATAACATCATATTTATTTTTTTAAAAGAAGCAACTCCACCAAATTGCAATAAAAAAAGGAGTCACACTGCAGGAAGAGCAACAACTGAGCCATCTGAGGGAATGTCAGGACTTCCTATAAAATAGTCTTCCCTCTGCAGAGTATTCTTTAATACTCAACTCAGATAACTCAGCTGTATTTTACAGCTGTTTCTTAAAAAACCTTGAAGCAGCAAACCTGAATACTTCTTCATAATTCAGGGAAAAAGACACTGGGGAAAGAATTATCCCCAATTTATGTGAAGCGCTGCAGCTGTAGCAATAGTGTCTTTCACCCTGCAGCCAGATTTCATGTGCATCATCGTGACCTCTACCTTGATAAAGAGAAAATAGGCGAAACTGATGCCTGCCACTGTGATTACCAGCCATTCCTGTCTCGCACAGCATGGCACATCAAAAGATACTGCTCTTGGCCTTTTTAGACCAGTATGGTATTTATCTTTTTCTTATCACACTATGAAAGGTCCTCACTCCTTTAGAGAGCCACTGGCCTTTCTACCTCCTAGAAGCCAATCACTAGATGGCAATAAGACTTCACTTTTAAATCTAGTACCATCAAACAGCACAGAGGTGTCTCCCAAAGCACCTGTACTAGTCAATATTTTAATGGTATAATACCCACTCTGTTCCTGTGTAGGCAAATCTTGGCTGAGCATTTAGGAAGCTGCTCGAAGAAAACACTGGTGGGCAGAGAATCTTGCTTTATTTGTAGCAATTGATTAAACTTCACATAATCCAATGTCAGAGTCTGAGTCGCTGATCTTGACTGAAAAAAAAGTCCATCTCCTTCCTAAAACTAAAGAAAAGCCTCAACTGTTTGAGATTCCCAGATGCTGGTGCTAAGGGGTCACACTGACAAGCTGAGTGATATTAAGTTCTAGCCAGCAAGGAGTAAATTAAGCCTGAACACCTTAATTCTGGCTCTGGTGAAAATATCTGACACTGCACAATGTGCACTTTTCCATTCCCTCTACAATCAGGAAGAGCATTTAAATTCTCCCTAAAATGGCATAAGGCTAAGCCTAACAATTCTTGACAGTAGAAGGCCTGTGATTAAGATATGCAAGATGTCATCAACATCTAAAAAGAGAAGTTGCAATGCTCATGCTTCCGAAAGCAACAGTTAAAGAAAATGTTTCATCTGAACATGATTTTGCCAAATATACAAAGTAGGACACCAGAGGAAGGGAACGGAATACAACAAATTGAGAACGTTAGTATTTGTTACAGGCAGGAATGATCAGCGGCCGAGAAAAGATTCCCAATTAATTTGAGTTGTGAAAATAAAGCAATGTTGCTAAGTTGTAGTAAGTTTAGAAGCTGGTTTTACAAGTTACATTTATTATTTATGTTGACCAAACAAGTCCCAGTGAATATTAAAGATTTTGCTTAATATTTTACGCTACCTTGACATAAATATTTGCTGAAAAAGAAAGCAAAACTTTCAAGAAAACAAGTGCTTTCTCTCACTTGGCAATTTGCTTACGTGTGTCACTGCAACAAAGGTACTTACCCCCGCTTGCATATTCCATTATTAAATAGAGAGTTTTTTCAGTTTCAATAACTTCAAATAGCTTCACTAGAAAAGAAAGATATTTAGTCATCAGTTAACTAGCTGTAGAAGCGTTATGTTAACCCCCACAGAATTCTGTGAGAGAAAAATACCCAAACTGTTTGCCTGTCACTTGATAATATCAGACTATTCATGCTAAAGAAGCTTTTTCTGTTGAAAGTTCCTGCGCAGAGAATATTGTAACACATTTGGTCAACTCATACAGAACAACATATTCTCAAGAAACAATACTTTGCTTCTGTTATATGAGAACGTAACTAAACTAAGCAGAACAGATTTGAGCATCAGCAATAGCCATTTCTGTGCACTGAACTGACACATGTGGTGACAAATCAGTTATCAGCCAGTCTGCTGACAGCCCCATAGCAGTACCACATCATTTAAATGCACAAACCTGAAAAAATTCTTGGCCACTTCTTGGTTTTGGTGTATATGCTAATTTTTAATGAGAGTCTGAATTCAGTCAAAAACCAATACTACACTCAAAAAGAGCAAATTTATCAGTTAGTTATGCAAATAACAGTTCTGTGCAAAGGGACCAAAATTTTTTTTTTTTTTTAAACACACAGTTCTGAAATACCATTTATTACTGCTATCTTACAGTAAATTCACACTCTAGTGCAAAATAGTCTCAGAAACTCATGCCACAACAATCTTAACAGTGAAAAAACTAAAACTTCTCCAGAGATGGAAATTATGTAAAAAAAACAAGATACCTATATTTGGATGATTTAAGATCTTCATTATTCTTACTTCTCTAAAGAGCTGAAATAAACATAGAACATGAAATATGTTAATGAAATCACTAACAAACAATCGTTCTTCTTAAAGACTGATGACTGTGATATAGTCATTTAAACACAAAGGGCAAACATTATTAGCATTTCAATGATGTTCATGAAATAAGCACTTATTGAAGGGAAGAGTTAAATGCCTGCTTAACACCTCTCCCAAACAAATCAACCCTCAAAAACCTGAAAACACCCACGAAGGACTCCAGATGGCTCAGGAAAGAAGTGCCCTTAGCCCAGTGGTTTGCAGACTGTTGGGGTCAGAAGACCATTGTGAGCCCACGGGGCACATCTCACACATCTTTCACTCCCTTCACAAAAAGTACAGTTCCAAATTTTTGTGAATCCCCACCAGAACACCTTTAGAAGACCACTGCAGTATGTTACTGGTATGAATTCAGCATTCTTCAATACTTTGCTAAAGCCCAGGAATTGCTGTGCTACAACAGCAGCTCACAGGTGAAAAATCAGCTGCTTATATTGTGCAAAAATCGTGTTACCCAACCACAACAGCAATGAGCACATTGTAAGGAGAGATAGGAAGACAAGGCCACCCGTCAGCCCTTCAGAAGCATTCCTGCAAGGCAACTGAGGCACAGCAGCATCAAGTCCTGGGGCTGCCAGCACAGCTCCACTGACTCACTGCCAGACACAGCCCCAAGCCTCCCGGCCAGTGCAACACGCTGAACGTACTTGCCAAAATTAATAGGGCAGAACACAAACGGTGTTTTCCTGCCCCATCGTGCTGCTTCCCTTTATGCAAGCACTGGTGTTAACCCTGACTGACACACAGGGTCCAGGAATTACTTAACAGAAAAATCTCACAAAACACACAACTCCCCCCCATATAAAAGCACTCCATCTCTAGCCTGCCCCAGCAGGATGGTGGTGAGGAACAACTGCCCATTTCAAGCTGCAGCATGACATTATATCCCCTGTCCTAAATCCAGAAATAGTGTACTGATTGTAAGGATATTGTCATGTTCCATGTTCTGTCTGTCCCTCCCCCACTGCCAATACTCGTGTGAAGAGCACTTTGCCTGAGTAAATATTTCTGAAGATTTCAACTTTGCCTGTCACACAGAGCAAACTGTGTCCTCCTGCAACTGAATGAAAATATGGAGTGACATTTAACAAACTACAAATTAAACCAAAGTCATGACTGATCAGTTGTTAATTATTTTCACCTCTCAAAACTCTTCCGCAAAAGACTATTGTAAGATACACACAAATTCGTAACTAATACTAAAAATGCCACAGGTGGTGTTACTGCAATATAAAACATTGCTTTCAACGAAGCTGGTAAACAGCAGATTAATTAAAAGCAGATCCAAGATAAAATATTATTAAAAAAAACTTGAAGCACAAATACTCTTGTATTCAGAAAACCAAAGAATTCTCTTTTTATGCACTACACTACACGGCAGTCAAGTGTGTAGCTGTTGTCCCTCTGCAGCTCCCCCATGCCAGCCCAAGACTCCAGAGGGCTGATGTTCTTAAGTGTCAATTATTTTCTAACAGCATGCTTCAAAAAGCGGGAGTAATCAAGAGATTTTATTAGAAACCTAAAACAAATTTCTACAGGAATACCAGTAACCTATCAGATCATATTGAACTTAATGTAAAGAGACTGAAGCAGAATAGAAGTCCACAGCTCCAAGGGAATGCAGACATAGGAAAAAACCCAAGAGTTTTGTAAATATGGGATAGGGATAACAGCATTGTTAATTACAGTAATGAAGAAAAAGTGCTGCTGCAAGATTTGGCTCAGGTCAGATTTCAGATAAAGTGCAGAAATTTGGTATGTCTACACATACTAGTAAACAACTCAAAAACTTGTAGGTGTATTTTCTCAATAAAAGCAAAGAAAAGGTGAAACTTTGTAATAAAGAAAAAAAAAGGTGAAAAATTAGAGACAAACAGAAAACAGCCAAAGAGTCAACAAAACAAAATCCTTACGCCTTTTTAGTAAAAGAAAATACAAGGAGTGGGTTTTAAATAAATCAATAGGACAAATGCACAATTTGGAGATTGGTTGTTCTAACCATTTTTATGCTTTCTGGTATTTCAGAACCATAGAATTTCTGCAAAGGCCAACATCTGGGGAGCAAACCTCACTGCACTGCCCAGGAGACCTTCTCCCTGCTACAGCCACAGCTGGGATTGGCACGCTACCTCAACACAGAGAAAAAACAAACAGTTTTCCAAATGCTTTTAATTATCTTGTTATCCAGGTCTGTGCCTGACACCTTGCTAGATGACAAGCTGCTTAAATGAAATCATGATTGATTGATCAAGCAAATTACTGGCCATGCAAAATAGTTTCAAAACCTCTGCATGCACGTTTTCTTTATCCTCCAGAGAGGTAAAATTGCCTTCTTTTCTTTTTTAAACTGTGTTATTTCTGGAGCTTTTTCATATGTAATTAGACAGAGTAGACTACATCATCTCTCTCTTGATCATCAAGAATTTAAAAGCAGTTGAATCTATAGCTATTTTTTTCTTGCTTTTCATTCATTTCAGCTAAACTGGTGTATAATATATTCTGGATACTCCATTAATACTTTTAATCACAGGTTATATAACTGAAAGCCTCTTATCAGTTTTCACAATTTCGAAGAGAGTTTGCTTAATTCTCTCTCAATTGATATCTGATGTCTTCCACCCCCAATACACAGATAAAGCCTGCTGGGTCAGCATCTCACCAAAACACTGGTCCACAAAATGACTACTCTGCTTTACTAACCCGAATGAAGCGTGTCAAAAAGCAGCTTCTACATTATAAGCCATTTGTTCAAGTGGGTGACTAGGAACAAGCTCTTTTAAAAAACAGACTACTTATGTCTCAGAGGAAATTAAAAATAAAAATACTTGAGAATAGGATACAACCACCACCACATTGTAATTTTAGTTAGATAAATGCATTTCAGATTGTGCCCCCTTAGTTTATCTGTTATATGTCGCATTTTGACACAGATAGCGGTATCTGCAAATGCCTGACATTGTAATATATATTATAGTCTATTTCTGATAGAGGAATAAAATGTAAAACATCATACAACTTTCCCAAAGTATGCTGGATAAAGGTTTTACAGATTTAATTCCCCCAAAATATTATGTGCATCAGCTTCTAGGAAATGACATAGTAACTATCATCACACAGTAAAATTCATTGCAAACAGCCCAGTATCATAAAACTTCACACCTCTGAGGCTCCCTGCCCACAGGAACACAGAACAAGGAGTAATACCAGAAAATGTAACACAAAGGTTCTCAATACAGAAAATTATTTTCTTAGTTTTAGGAACTTACTTGTCCTAATGAGACTATAAAGGCAGACAAACAACTGAAAACAGTTCTCATCAGTTTGATTTCTAATACCGAGATTAAAAACTACTCTCAGCTTGTTAAACAGCTCATTTTCCGTCAACAGGAGCTCTACAAATGTTTCCAGGCAAAGACAAACATCCTTAGTCTGCCAAACAAATGGCTCTCAGCTTTGTTGTGGTCTAGTCCTTTGAGCGTAAGCCATGTCAGATACAGGAAAAGAATGACATTTAATTAATGCTGTGAGCCAAAAAACTGAATAAAAAACTCCCAGCGAACCAGCAATGGAAGCTGGTTCTTCTAGGCCAACTCTCTTTGAGCACAGCAAAAGACAGACTAGAAGTGCTCCTGCAGTAGCTTATCACAAGACTGTCAGTAACAAATTATTTTAAAAATACTGAAAAAGTTTGCTAAAAAGTGAGTCAGTGCCAGCTGCAAAGCACCAACCTCTCCTGGTCACCTTTTCCCTTAAAGGAGGAGGCTTTTCACAGGATGTTGTCCCAAACCAGCTCAAGCCTGACCTGTGTATTAGGCTTCTGCTGGTAACTGCTCACTGAAATATGCCTTACATCTAATAAACAGCCTCAAGCAAAAAGCCTTTACACAATACAAGTTTGCCTCAAACTAAGCACAACTTGAAAACAAAAAGTGATACTCATTACAAACAGAAAAGCCTGAGCATTTTAAATTCTCATCCTTTTCTTGCAGTTCTTAAAACACTGATTGACCCATGGTCAGGAAGGACATGAACCATGTTAAAACTGGTGTTTAAGAACACTTAAATGCTTTAACAATAAATATTGCCCAAGTAAGTGGCAAAACATCTGCACCTAATGAGCAAAAATATTTGTCTGAGGAGCCAAGTTCTGAAACAGGAAAATGAGAAGTGATTTAGTGCTATTACACAGGCTTGCTAAAAAACCCTTGCATATAATGGCATTGCTAACTCAAAAGAAAAAAAAAACCGATTTTTTTTTTTGTCTAGGAGGAAGTGAACTCTGTAGCATCAGCACTTGTTTGCAGTGAGACCAATATTCACTGGAACTGTGTATACAAGTCCATTTGTGGAGAACAGAGATTATGACTAACACCACTAGCATGGGAAAAAACCTCTAAGAATTCCCTTTTCTTTCAAAGCAGGGAAGTACCGGTTACAGCTTCCTCTTCACTAAGCAAGAGCAGCAGAGCAGTAATTAGGTCCTAAACCAACAGTAAAGAATAGCTGCATGCGGCTGCCACAGAACTTCCTCAGCAGCAGACAAGAAACCTGACCCTTCCGAAGAGCTGTGCTGCCGAGTATCAGTATCGAGCTGTCAGGGCTGCAGCGAGGGCATACCAAGAATTACTGCTCCGGAAAGCAAAGCAAGTCCTTAACAAGGTTAACTTCTTCCTGGCAGCTAAAGTATCGATGTGGAAGATGGAACACAAAGAAATCAAAACTGGCAGCCTTTAATCACAATTTGTTTCCCCACCTAAGGATGACTCGGGCATGCAGCTACACCGCAGCTGTACACCACACCCTCTTGTCGGCACAGCCCTTCCCTCCCCACCATACCTCAAATATTTTATCTGTCTCTCCAGAAGTGCAAGATCAGAAGCACTTCCATCTTAGCTTCCCCCGCATGCACAGGTCGCGTGTGCAGTTGGCTCCAAAGGCACCGAGGCTGTGGCACTGCCGGCAGTGCTGGGGGGAAAGGGGAAAAGGCTTGCAAAATAAAAAGCCTTGGTCGGGCAAAGCTGGTGAGTAATATGTTGTGCATTCACTCTGCTTACTGTGGCAAGCAGGAATTTAATTTCAATAAAACTGCTTTCAGTTTTTGAATTGAAAACTGACACATCTTGCTAAATTTTTTCTGTGCTCGCATAGCAAACGAGCTTAGAAAGGAGAGCACATTAGCAATTTCACTCCACAAATTTGATCTGCTATCTACCCTGCTATTTGGTACTATTCTTCCAGACTTCCAGTTAAGAAATCCAGTGGTTCACAAGATCATACTACAAATCATACTTCGTAATCTAATTTTATAAACTGTAAATAAATATTAAATTACAAAAGAGATGGAGCCATGAGTGGACGCTGAGCTGGCTGAAACCCAGTCATCAAAGGCCCATCATGCATACTTCCAGCTTGTGGCTTTACCAACTGAACACCTGTGAGTAATAAATGGTTTGTATTGTACCCTGATATGAGCTCAAACTGGCATTAGAGCCCAATCTCAAGTAACACCATTTGAAGGACTGTGATTTTTACATTTTTCACTGAAAACATGGCCTCTTTACTTCTCTCTGACCATTCTTTCCACGCCCTGATGTTTCTCCTTTTTATCACACAGCTTTTGTTTCACTTTCAAGTGCTTCAAGCATTTAACCATTTTTTTTTTTAGGTATTCCAAGTTGCAATCTGCCACAGAAATCCACTTTATCTAATCCATCATATTACCTAATTTGCACTTTATTTTCACCCTGCTTACCCAGAAACCACCAATAACCTCAGGGACTAAACTGAGAAAAATGGAACCAGATTATCTACTTTTACCCCATCTATAGAGTCATACAAAGCTGCTACCCACTCGAATGATGGAGCCTTTCTTCTGCAGGTTATTCTTTGCCTCTCAACCAAACCATAAAACGTGAGAACTTGTGTGTTTTTCCAATTTACTTCTGCACCATTAATCTTGATAAAAACATCTAGTCATATGATCTTTTTAGTATTTGCATAAAATACAAATGTGTATATTCTGCAGTTTACTCTAGTTACCTTCTTTCATTTTGTTTGCAGGTAAATTCTGCGTATTCTCTTGTTCAAACAGAAATATTTCAAGGGGGTTTTTATCAAAGTACTCAAAAGTAAACAAAAAGCTTTTGACTGCAGCACTTAAAAGGACAGAGTTAGAGAAGTCCCAAGTAAAAGTAACATTTAAATGTACTTCCTGCACGAACTCCCAAACAGACTGGCTTGCCTAATGAAAGAGCAAGGTTTATCACTCTGTACTAAAAAAGATAAGGCGATACAACTGTAACAGCACATTAAACATTCAGAGCTAGAGGGAAGAAACCAGAATAGCCATGGCCCAATTTGTTTCATACAGCTGCATCACCTCTCCTGCTGCAAACTACATGAAAGGCACAGATACTGCCTGGCCTTCAGTCCACAGGCAGTATTTTCAAGGCCGGTTTAAGAGGACAGAACATAAGTTTTGCATTTCTAAGTTTAACAAAGTGATTGACATGAAGGAGACATGGGGGCACAACACCAAACCACAGAAGTCCTCTCTACAGAGTCAGCTCTGCTTGGGAGACAAAGGAAGTGGCAAATACCACCGTTTTCTCAGTTTACAGCTCCAAACGAGTTCAGCTTGAACAACTGCAGGGTTGTCAAAAATATCTGTTACAAAACCAGTTATTAAATACAGTAGTCAGACGTGTGCAAAGGTATGCAATGCTTCAGACTTTCCAGCACAGGCCTTCAGGGTTAATGGAAGAAGGTGGGGAAGTGAACAAGTTATAATACAGTTGAAAGATTAAATGTAAAAACATACCTTTTGTAGACTAGTTGGGTTCAGCTGTGTTTTGTCAATTATTTTTATGGCAACCTAAAGGAAGAGTTCATGATCAGTATTTTCCATAGGAACAATGCCGCATTATTACAACATGCTCAAATCCAGTAACAGAAATGGAAAACATGAAAATTACACAAGAAACGCTCAAGTTCCTTCTGCAAATTATGTACTTGTATTTAAACTAGAAGCAGGAGTGGAAAAACCCTGGTATTTTAAGGATATTAAGATGAGAAACTTGCTGAGTCTTTGACTTGACATTAAGACCATCACACTCAAGACAGTGGAAGCTCAAACACCAGACAGTGCCCCAACAGAGAGCAGTGTGCCTACAGATAATATTTACACAGTATAATTACACAACAGATTACACAGTACTAGCTGGGCATTGGCAGTTTCTAAAGGCAGAGATTTCAGAGCATATTGAAAGCATTTCCACACAAATTTGGCAGGAAGTAAGTTCATCTTTGGAAATTCACTAAATATTTGTGTCAATTTGCTCCCTGATGGGTATTAAAAAAAGTATCACTTGGGAATCAACAAAAACACGTTGGCTGTAGTACAACACTTCGGGTAAGTACATTCCTCTACTCGTTCTCATCTTTTCAGTAAATGCTGCACAGTAATACTAAAAAACAAAATAAAAATTTCACAAAATAAGCAAAAGATAGATTCTGTACCATGCTAACTAGTCAGAACCTGAAGATTTAAAGCAATGAATAGGCAACAGAGACTTCAGTGCAATGCAATTTGGATACTGGATGAGGTAGAACAGGAAATGAGAATCTTTCTAGAATTACATGCCAATTGGTACTTTTCCTTTCTAAATTAGAGACTAAACATGCCAGAAGAAGCTCTACAGAAGGAGATTGTGCCTCTCAAAGACAAGATGCTGCAACTCAGCTGATTATAATACCTCACTGGTGCAAAGCAAAGGTTTTCAACTCCCCTTTAATTTTTGGCTCAAACAGTAGATGCTGCTCCTTCCCATGCCACAGCTCCCATTTCCCTGCATCACTTTGTGCTATCTTTGTCACCTCATTAACTTGGGGTTGGCGACATATGGAATAAAGAATATCTTACATCAAAGCCAATTTATATCCCTATATTCAAGTGCAAAAACACAGGGACGGATCGTCACGATGGAGAGGGTAAGAGGGAACAGTGTTCAACGCTTGGGTGCATCACGGAATTATATAATGGATATGGTGTTTTCTGAAACTGATATTCAAGACTTATTTTGAGCTCTTCTAGATGCAAGATACGATGAGACACGACTGAGAAGCCATCTAAGAATGCTTTAATTTGGGAAGTATTTGCTTCTAAGGCAAGCTACTGAAATTAAAGATCACTATTTCCCGAGGCAAAATTCCATTGCAAAACCTTGAGAAATCACTTCAAAAATACAAACAAGAGAGAAGAACATTAAGCAATAGGTATTTTTATATTAGCAGCTGTGTACGAAACCAAGAAAGATTTTTATCTCTACCTTTATGCCTGTTGTTAACTTTGTGACAATAGTTTGAAGTTATTCACTTCCTGCAAACTCTTATAATTCCATATTGGATGTAGTGACCACTGCCTTTGTCAATAGCAGATAATGTTATTTGAAAGCGACCTGGTGACCCATAGCTGTTCACTTGGTAAGGTCATTCCACTCAGAAAAGGTTGCATTTGTGTTCTGGGCTGTACCATTCTAGTCAATCTTTAAAAGATGTAAACTTTTTTCAACCCACCAAGTCTTAAGGTACCATGTTATGCAAAACCAGCTCACCTCTCTCAGTGTGCACTTGGTGCCAGATGACCAGAAAGGTCTCTGACACTGTCAAACAAATTCAGCCCTGGAGATACAGGGAAGGGACACACCTCAGTTTTCCAAAAGAGACTCTCAGTTCAGTGCACTAATTATAGCCTTAAAGGCAGGATGAATTTAGAGAATTCCTGTCCACATGAACACTGCGAGTACAATGTGTTAACATGGTCTTTGAGAGCTTGAACCCATCATCAGAACAGAGAACAACTTCAGGTGCCTTGATAAGGTCTCCAAATCACAGGCAAAGGCAACCTGCCCCTAAGAATAGTTCTGACAAGCTTGAGAAAGTTAAATGGAGAATTTTCTAAGTACAGTTAATAAAACATTAAATTGCCTTTCGAAGCAGAAACTTTGCTCTCTTTACATAAAGTGCATTTGGAATGGTTTCAAGCAGTGTGAGCTAGGGCCAGTGCTGGAGGAATGCAAGTCCACCTACACTATTACACTGCTGCATCAGCCATGATACTCTGTGTGAAATCGTTAGTAGAATTAAAACTGAGTTTGCTTTCACCATTCACAATAACATGACTTAAAACATTCCTCCTACATGATTTGAATAAGGGAGGTAAAGAAATCAGAAGTTGGGACACTGAGCAAACTGGCAAAACTGCTACTATTCAGAATGTTTTCTCCCGCTTAAATTTCACTTTTTCCAAGAACAGAAAGAAGATGACAATAGATTCCTTGGAGTCAGACTGGGATTCTGAAAGAATTCAGCCTCACTGGGAAACTTCAACCCTCTGGCTATTAACTGAACACGTCTTTAATGAACAGAAGGATCCATAATAATTTTGGCCACCTCAGTAGGAGCAGAAGGTAGTTTTATCTTTTAGATTCGTTTTGGCAAGTACAGAAAACTTGTCAGAGGAAAACACCCTTTGATAAAACTACAACAGAAAATACATGGATTGCAGTCAAAGAATTAAGAAAAGCAGATTGACAATGAGGACTTGTGGTTTCAAAAGGGCAGAGAGCCTACAAATAACACTCTCCTAGGCAGAAGATCAAGAAGGATGGTGTGCCCAAGCACCAGCTCTAATGCAGGGAAGCTAATCTCTCCTCACACACTCCTTGCAAGACAATTCAACCCCCTCAAGTTAGGCTGATGTTCTGATCACCCCCTGAAGGGCTAAACATTTCTTCCTTTCTGTAATTTGAAGATGGGCTGTCATCAAGCGTTCTGCAGACACACTAAAAATGGAAATGAAAAAGAGTCCTAGAACTTACTCCAGTTGAAAACATGAAATCTTCAGCTCAAGCAACAAGAAAATTCACAGGGAAGGACTCCAAATGCAAGGAGATGAGCAACTACCCTAAAAGAATGCTTCAACAAACATCTCCTCCCAGGAAGTGACAGAAAAGTGCTGATCTGCTTCAAGATTTGGAAGCTCCTCAGCACAGAGATATAAAGAAGGAATTGCCATAAAGTGAAACTGACATGGTCACTTAAAAGAACATTCAGAAAAGAGACACAGATAACAAGGAGAAGATAAGTGGGGTTCAAATACAGCAAGAACACAGCAGAGATGAAAGCTCATTTAAGTGTAACTCCAAAAACTAAGCAGTTAGTTTAGGCTTTGGTACCTAAGATGGAAAAAAAGAACAGGAACAAAGACAGGACAGGCAGCAGGAGTAAGTATGTAAAGCAGGAAATCACAAATTCAGAAAGCTAACTGCCATCTGGCTGAGGCCAGGCTGAGAATACGACCCTGGTATTCTTACAAGGAGCAGGTTTTTAAAGGAGAAAGAAAAAAAAAGAAGCATTCTTGCAGCACAGGTTCCTAGCATCTACCAAGAACAGAACAGCAGAGCAGGGTTTAGAAATGATCAGACAATTTTTTTTTCCCAATTTATCATAAAATTCCTGAACTCGAAACCGGCAGGGAAAACCAAGGAAACAGAAGGGTTAAATGCAACATATTTTCCTACAGTTAACTGTACCCTATGGAAACACACAAGATATGACTACTTGGACTATTGCAAAGCCTCATCTAGGAGGCTGCATGGAAATTTTTCAACTAGATAAGCTGAAAAGTGCACAGAGTTGTTGGTTTGCTTTTTTTTTTCTAAAAAAGATGGCTAAAGAGATATTAGGTTGGAAATAAATGAGTAAGAGTTTTTCAAGGACAAGATTTTGGTACCAATCTTGTTTAACATCTGTATCAGTGGCCTTGGCACAGGATGTCAAACCATAATGATTAAGTCTGTTGAAGGAGTTAAGAGGCACCATCAAATACAATGGAAAACTGATTTAAACAGCCTTGGAGATGAGTTAGCAATGAAACTGTGATTCAACAACATACAAGGTTGGTGCAGTTGCTGATCACAAGCAAAACACATCAATTTAACAGCCACGAGAAAGGCTAGCACAATCTAAAGATTGATCAGATAAATATTTCTGTAAGGGCAAGGGTGAAGTAAAGACATAGGGGAAATTGCTGTCCAGAGTATTGTGAACAATTCTGGTCACAGACATCTAAAATTATCAACATTGTACATGTCATTCATCTAGCGAGAAATTTTACTCATCTTCTTCTTAAGAAAAAAAAGTTTTAAATACCTTGAAGATATTCCTATAAAATTAGCTTAATTGTTCCCTTCTAAGGAATGACACTAATTCCAATGGTCACATCCCAGAAAGTATTTATCCTCTGAATTGATTGAACTACATCAATTTCATTTGGAGTGGAAGAAATTTAGTACTCGAACCTTTCCAAATTTAGCCAAAAATTTTACACTGGCCCCTTTATTTGTTGAAATTTCAAACAAAAATAATGAACCAGAGGTCAACACAGTCATGTGCAAGTAAAGGAAAATGTACTTCACTTTTTGCAAAGTGTGACACATATCTATCTCCAAGTTCTATACCTATAATAATAGCAAAGAAATACTAACCAAGTACTTGCATATCCCATCTTAAGTATCAGTAAAATGACGATGGAACTTAAGTGGAAAGGAATTAATCAAAAACTTTCTCTGCAAAGGAGAACTAACTTTAACATCAGAAGACAACGGGAACTGTCAGCCAAAAAAAAAAAAAAAAAATCCATCTCAACAGCTCTTGCAAAACTGTGTCCCCTCTGTTCTTCCCTCTGTTCCTGCTACTGAACTCCGTACTAGCTCAGAAAATAGAAACTCCCTTAAAGCACTGCAGTCAGCAACACTGCTTCTGTAAAAGTCCTTGCTGGTATCAACAAACATTTACTTCATCAGACAGGTTTGGCAAGAAAAGGTCAGCAAGGTGTTTCTCCCTCTTTCAGTACTTCAGAGTTGCTTTTAATAAAACAGCACCAAGAAACACCTTCTTGTAACAAGCAGACAGGACTATAGCTCACCAAATCAGAACCACCATTAAGTGCAAGTGATTAATTACATCGCAATGGCATGCAGGAACGAAATGTGGAGCTGAGTTAGACTCTAAGAAGAGATGCAAGAGAAAGCTTGTCTATACTATGCACATTGAACAAACCTTTCACTGACACACAAACTGTCTCTGAACAAACTGAAGCATCTTCCCAAAGCTGCCCAGCACTGCAGACACCCTGGATGATCCACCCTAGGATTCCTGGGAGATACATTGCTTCGGCAAGAAAATACTGCATTTGGGCTACTTGGAACATAATTAGGACAACATTTAGTCCTCATTCCCAACTTCCCCTCCAATATAGCCCTGCAGTATAGAGACAGTAAGAGGCAGTCTTTCCAGCGAGCTTATTTAATTGCTGTATATTGATCTGTTTTTTGAAAATGGAGGATTTATCCAAGAATATTAGTAGCAAACTTTAACATAATTCAGCTGACAGAGACTTGTCAATACAAGTTTAAGAAACCATTTCCAAGAGAAATTGTTTTGTAATCGTTACTAAAATATAGTTTTCAATTTCTGCTTTTTTCTACATCAGTGGCAATATCTCTAGTAAAATGTGCTCTGTGTTCACAGATTTAGATGATGCTATTCCAAGAGAACCTTCACACCTACAGCAACTCACTGCTGTTTACACCCATACAACTTTACCTCTCTGCCAGTTAGGATGTGCCTTGCCAGTTTCACTTTTGCAAAATTCCCCTTTCCAATGGTTTTAAGGAGTCTGTAATTTCCAATATGCGGCTGCTCATCAGCACAGGAGGCTATGGAGTTCCTGCAGCGAGCTCCAGAGCGCCCAGTTCGAGAGGAAACTTCCTGCCGTCCGTCTCCATGGGACGTGTGCTGCAACAGAAACATACATGGGTAAGGCTGAGGAATAAAGACAAAACACATCAATGATGGGAAGCACAGAACATTCAAAAACATCAGCAATGCCTTTGAAGAAACCTTCAAAGGATCCAACTCAAACTTCACGTTCACACTGAACTTTGTTCTGATGCGGGCAATAAAGCGGTGCCCCGTTCACAACACAATATCCATTTCATCACCTGGTAAACACAGTGGAACATCACCTGCACTGCAGCAACAGCTGAGCATTTTTAAGTAACTTACATGGACTGCCAGATCAGTTACGAAATATGGTTTGATATTATTTCCCATTTGCATTACTGTGCATAACTAGTGCAGGAAAGCCTTTGGAAAGGAAACACTAATACAGCTTTTCCAAGAGCACAGATTGTTAACCCTTATTGGACAACTTATACTAATAAAATAATAAAAGGGTTTTTTTCTTTCCTGTGGTACTAAACTTGTGTTCCTACAGATCCACATGACTGAAAATACCCAGGATGACCTGGAGAACAAGGGAAGAAATCTTACCTAATATACTGAAACCTTCAATATTGATAGGCTGAAAACCAGTTACAGAGATCTGAAACATTGTCTGCAATCTGTTAAGTTCCTTTCACTCCTGTTTCCCTGAACAGCTACTAATTGCAAAAAGGAATGGCTATATATTATATCTATAACAGTCTTTACTCATTAGATCACATGGTTAAGATTAAAGTATTTTTTCATTTCCTGATAGCCTGTTTATGAAAGAGCAGGTGCCCTCTTATGTTCTTAAATCATGGTTGAGGTCCATACACCAACCACACTAATTAAAGTATTAGTTAGAAATGCTCAGGAGCCTGCAAATGTGAAACAAATATCTGGCTCCACCAAGATGACACATTCAATTCATAGTCATCCCAGAAACCCCAGATCTTGCTCTTCTACTACTACTCCTCTTGCTGAAACCCAGTGGGGACAACCAAGAAACTGGCATACAGCAACATTCAGTCTGAAAATCACTGTAGCATGAGGATGAGATCATACCTCAAGAGCTAACAACCACGGCACAGGCACAAATGAACAAATCCATGCTTGCACGACACTTGGCAAGTTTCACTTGCCTGATGTAACCTTGTGACCATATACTCTCACATCTTAGGTTCCTTGATTTGTTGAGTGCAACACCTGTGATCAAATTATTTTTAAAAACACGTTCATTTCATTTAAGAAATGCTACCGATAGGAGTCTATGGCAACTCCTGGAAAATTGTTTCAATAGTTACTATTTTAAAAAACACACACAATGTTTTAATAACAATCTGGCTTTAGCTTCTCCTTACTGCCTGGCTACCGCATTGCCACAAGATTTGCACTTCCCATAGAGGTACTTAATTTCTCTGATCACAGCATCCCTTCACTTTAGTAAGTGATATGTATATTGAGCTCCCTAAACAGACTGCTGTACGAATGATTAAAGACAAGGAAACGTTTCCTGTACTTCCATTCAGAACTCTCCCCTATTTTTCCACATCTTTTTGTGGGGTTTATGGTAGACATGGACATACCACACCAGGTGCAGCAGGACTAAACACAGAGGCTGCATCTTCTGTTCAACATCCCACTGCTTTCAGAGAGGCAGAACTAACCCTCTTCGTAGAAGACTGTCTGTACCTGACCACCCAACACCGACCCTAACTCTTAGAAAGAGTTATTGCTTCCTATTCCTGAATCCTTACATGCACAATCACATTTGGCTGTAATGAAATGCAAAGTTTCCTTTCATGCAGAATATCAAGAGTTCCTGATGAGTGGCCCATCCTGCCCTATTTCATATTCTGGCAATGTTATCCCAGTTTTTAGGAGCAAGAGTACACATTTCTTCCAAACCACCAATAACTGGCACAAGAACAAGAAGCACACCCGTAACAATATCCAGCAAAAAATCAAGGCTTGATAACAATTCAATGTTCTCAATAATACCTTGAGACCTACAACAATTGGGTAAGTGTTAATCAATCAGTAACTCTCAAGGAGAGGAAGGACGAGCAGTCCACAACCGAAGGAACTACTGAAGCCAGTGAAATCCTATATCAACAATTTCAGTATTTTGCATGTCCTTAATGTTAGGCTGGTGCTGATTGTTCAGGCCATCTTAGCCACCCCTGTGTGCACTGGCACAGCAACGCCAATCCTCTGTATTTCCCTAAACTTTGACTGCTAACGAACCTTGCAACACACAATGCAGAGAACTTCTCTGTCAGCTCCTTTCATACCTTTTAGTGTCAAATTATTCAGACCAGCTAGAAAAAAGCAGGAACTGCTGATGCTAGATGCTACCATCCTCCTACATTGCTATCCCTGGTGATCAGGGACCAGGATGTTCTGTACTGGGCCATAAGGATATTTCTTGGATATATTGGAGGAAGGTTCATTTCAGTTCAAGTACAGCATCCCAGCAATACATCTGTACTACTTACACTGCACTTCACTGCGTTAATAACTTCCCTCGGAAAAAGAAGTGTATCAGAACTATTTAAACTACAGCCCTTCCACACCTGGACACTCGGCACAAGCAGGCTTCAGCAGGAGCCAGACTGCCTCCCAGCAGGGCTTGTTAGCTTAGGCTCTCCAGCAGACAGATTCAACAACTTGAATTCAACAGCTTTTGAACCACACAGCTGACTCTGAAAACACAGTAGCTGTGCTGTCTTTTGCTTGAACTAAAACACTGTTAGTCCTGAGCTGGCCTAAGAAGCAGCTGAGATGTGGGCATCAGGTACCATGTATTCCCAAGCCAGAGAACAGGTTAGTCAAAACTGATCTTACTCATACCCTACTTCACATAAACACTGTCAGGTAAAAGAAAGATTCTGTTATACTAACAAACTCTCTTCCACACAGTAAACCACCCAGTTAATGTGTCTTGAGAGCTTCACTGTCCTCTTGCTGAGAAATGACTTCTTGTGTCCTGTAATTTTTTCATGCTTCCTAGCTTTGCATTAAAAGGGCAGAATTAAAAGCTGTGAACTCATTTGGACTAGGGTTGATAAACTGAACACAATCTCCTTGTATGGAGGTTTTCATTTCCACCCCAACCCAGATTATTTCTTTTCAAGAATATGACCTTTTTCAGCTGTGGGTTTTAAGTATCAAGCTGTGCGTTCCTAAGCAGTTCAGTTCTCTCCAACTGACTTGCTCACAGCCATGTTTCACTCCGTAGAAATCCAGCCATTTGCAACCGTATCTAATTTGGACTATATTCCACTTTACATAAATAAATCTATCAGCAAGTCCTTCCTCTGTCAGTTACATTATTATACTGAACAGACAACAAGCTTTCTAAAAACCACAGGAAACAGATTGTCCATTTCAACATGGATTTTCTTCTGCATATGGAAATGAAGAGCATAAACTCAAAATTGAGTGAAAGTGTTTCTCCCAACCTCATCATTTTCAAGAAGCCGTGACAGGCAGATGGAAAGCTAAATGGTGTAGGCAAAAAGCAAATTATAGGTGGTCCAATAAAAGCTCAAATCATGCATTGGCTTGTATAGCATCTGGCTGTGCTCAAGTACTTCCCAGGGCAGTTTCTTCAGTAAACAGATTAACAGTGCCAATCTCAGCCCAGAGAAATGGCAACAGCATTCTCTGCTCTCCAAACTGAGATGCAGGTCATTTGTCTTTTCCCTCAAATCTGCAGATTTTGCCTCCCTCACTACACTGACCCCCCAAAACTCTGTTAAATTTCAGGCGTCTTTTCCAGGTCCACATTTATACGGTTTCAAGAAGATACAGGGTTTGTCTTAAAAACATAAGATTTAAAAGCAGCATGTGTTTATTTGTAATAAGTTTCCATACATTGTGTTAGGTGAGTTGTATTTCCTGGAGGTGCTTTCTGTGTAAGAATAACACTTGCTAATGAACTCGCCATGGCTGAGTGATTCCCAAAATATCTGTCTTCATGTAAAGCGAGACCATTACTCTATAGAGGGAAACTGAGACAAGGAGATTGGGTACTTCGTGTGACTTCAGGTTTGCCAGTCGCCACCTCTTTTAAAAGAAAAGTCTCCTGAAATCCACTCATGACAAGAAAGCACTTTCTTCCGTATCTTCGCATGCATCAGGTTCCATTTAAAAATCTTCTAAATACTTTAAAGGTTTGTCCTTTTTTTTGCACCATCCATTTTCAAGCTAACAGGACAACCTTTGTCATTAAAAAAACCCCAAAACAAAACATTCTCCTCCTCCCCTCAGCCCCACCCTATTATTATTATTATTCAACCCAGAAGGAAATGAAGTAAAACATCTCCATTTGTGAGAGACCTTACTGCAAGGGAGAGACTGAACCCAAGACCAACTATATTTGGAACACAACACAAAACCCACCTTTTCGCAAAAGCCTTCCCCCAATGATGAGCCGACATCCTTTCATAGCCAGATAATGATTAGCATGAAGAGAAAGAAAAAAGAAAAGGAAAGAAAGTAAAAAGCAAATGAAGTATGAGGGTGTCAACAACTGAAATCTTTTTGGCAGATGTTAGTTTTATCCAGTATCTGTATGGTTTCAGGTATCTTAACATTCAGAGCATTAGAAACACACAGGGCAGGGGATGACTAATATCAAAGTTCTTGTACTGCTTAGGAAGGTGCCAGAAGTTGAGGAAAAACCTGAAAGAGACAGAATCTGATATCCATTTGAAGAGCCGAAAAATAGTAAGAAATCAGAATGTCTAAGACCTGCAAAAATCCATGTTTAATTACAGTAAATAGAAAACTCTTTCTGCACTGGGGGGGACAAATGGCATCAACTTTTAAAAAGTATTTATTTAATTAAATAGTGAGAACTAGCTTATCATCAGCAAAAATGAACTAATGAAATTTAATCTTACTAAAGTCTCTAGGAATGTTTATTACCTTAGCTCTTCCCTCACCTCTGCATGAAATACTACCAAGTGATATTACAGAATTTCTTGGAAAGCTGTCGGACCAGTAACAATCATGACAGCCTCATTTCATTCAGCTTTTTTAATTGTAATAAGAAAAAACTGTACTTAAAGCCTATACCTTATAATGTTAATAATGTAAGCATTCCAGGACATGAACATTTGAGACACTGAATTGGTTCATTACCTTAGCCTGGGCACACAATATATAAATACATGATAATTTCTGGCTGTGCACTTCCCACTAGCACTCTCATTTACAGAAAAACTTCCCAGAAAACATACCATAGGTTTTTTTTTAAAAAAAATCAGAAATATTTTAAATCAAACATGCAAAGACAAAATTTCACTGCAGCCCTTCCCAACAATGTGTTGTATTTTATTTCCCATTCTCATTAACATCTTTAAGAACACACAGACTGCTGAGTACTACACAGTGTAAGAGCAAAAAGGTAGCCCTAAGGATATGCACAGATCTTACTGAGCACAGATATCCCTGAAACAGCACAGCAGGGCATCCTGCAACTGCTGACGAAGGAATTCTACTGGAAAGTCAAAACAGAGACTTACGTTTCTGGCAGCCACCAAAGAGTGTCAGAGCAAACACTCAACCTCAGTTGTTTATATACCAGTTACTGCTCTGGGATTCCCTAAATCATCATGTATTATAAAATATTCTATTATTTTCCTAGATTATAAAACAGGAACACATCAGGTGAAGATGTCCAGTACTTGCCCTGATTTTACTTCCCTCCTACCAGTGACCAAGGCACAAATCAGGATATGAAGGGAGGTGGATTTTGTCAGACCCAGTATGCATGTTGATGTTTGCATAACCAATTATTTGGTTCCAGCACATATAATTAAAAGGCAGTTTTTAGACTAGCTTGCTCCATAATCAATCTTAAGGGTAAACAGTCACGCCTTCCATCTTACAAAATTTTAAAGGGTGTCCTATGAAGAAAAATGCTATCCACCTAAAGTGGCACTGAAGTTATCAACCCATGAGGGCAGATTTCTTCACTGACGTGGGCTACAGCCCAACCATTATGGATGTTGTGATCAAGTGGAACAACTGAAAGGGTCAGAATTCATCAAGGGAGACAAGCAGATCTTCTAGAAATATAATACAGATGTTAAGGGAGAGAAAACACTAATTTGGATGCTTCCATTGTCAAAAGGGGAAGATTTCACTGTGCAGTTCTCACCCTGTCATAGCGTTCATTCATGTAATTGGTATGACATTCATGAAAACGAGTGGCTATTTTAATTAGGTCAGACCTGTCAAACCACCAGTTTAAAGGGGGAACCTGAAGAGTAAACAGCCTTTAGCACATGGAAGCTGTACCTTTGACACACATTCCTAATTCCTCCACACTTCGGTGGGGCAGGCAAAATAAAGGAAAAAAACCAGGAGTTACACTCAGGACATGCCAGCTCCAACTCAAACTGAGCACAGCAATGCAACTCCCTACACTGGGCAGCCCGATGGAGGCGGACAGTCGGGATACAGGACACTTTCACCTGGCAGAGGGAACTCTGCTACCCAAAGCAACACTTGCATGCTCCTAATTCTGGCTACTGACCAGCAGTGGGAATTGCAGTGGGAATTGCTAGTGACAAGTGCAGCACTGCCCTGAAGACCAGAGCGGGGAAGTGCTGACAGCAAAGCACTAACAGTCCTCAGCAGAGGAAGGATGCTCCCCCTGCAGACATATAGGGTCTGGCTCAAGAGTCCTTCCCTGTAAAACCACTACAGTCTCTGCGATGCATTTGGCAGTATTCGGTTCATGGTCTATACGGCATATGAAAGAGTGAATCCGTAATTCCATGATTAGCACTGAACAACACAACAGTGAAGAAATCCTGCTTATATAATCAAAAAGATAAGTCTGGTGCTGGGTAGAAAAGCTCTTTAAAAGCTCTTTTGTTGCTTCACATTATCAAGATCTGACATTCATCATATCTTTCCAGCCAAAGTTCCTTTACTGCTGATTAAAATGGACATTTATTGACATCAGCCTGGGGAATAATAGCTAAAGAGCCAACCATATTCTATTCTTCATCAACAATACTGCCAACTAAGTTGTTTCCAGAATCATCACTGTCAGTAATTACATGGTAAACAAAAAAGAAAAAAACCCAATCACCTCACAGTTGGCTTTCAAAAAAACCACATTGAGCTTGCAGATAGAAAACTTTGCTGAGGCTTTAACCCTGCAGGAACAAATTTTATTTGAAGTCATTTTCTGTTTATATGTATATATATACATATTGAGCTCAGCAACTTGCTGCTTTATGGCGAAAGAATTCCTCTTAACCCAAGGGTTTCATCCTTATCAAAGGTGTACTCAGTATCTTTCAGGTTTATATTTTAAGAGCAGTACATATCTATTTATCATATGTTCTAAAGAATTTTAGCGGCAAATGATCTCCATACTAATCAGAGCCAACCTTGATATGCCATGAGCCTAAAAAAAAAAGTGACCTCCATTTTTGATCTGGCTGACACCCATGAGGCAGCATTACTTGACTGAGAAAAGGAAGTTGCAGACACATGCTACTTATATATCATATGAAATGGAGATCGGGAGAGACAAATCCCTCCACTCTTCGAATTCCTTTGACTTGAGTCACCTGAGACATGTTGGCAACAGGAACTGTCCACTTACATCGACATGAATATTAATTTTGGCTAGAACTAAAATGGAGAATCGAGCAGGTAAGGATACCAGGTGAGTGGGTAACAAAAGCTAGGAAGAAGTCTACAAAGTTCAGTGTACTAAATACTGTATTTCCTCTCATTTATTTTCTTTCAGCAATTCCTGTAGTTGTGTTCTGTTTTTCAGACTGCTACTTCTAAGGCTGCAATTTAAGTCACATTTGATGGTGGCAACAAATTAAGTGTAACTATGTAACATTTTCTGGAGTAAAGTCCCGCAACCTAGTTTTTCTGAGTTATTGAAAGAATGTAAAAAAGGGGAAAAAAAAGTTTATTTCCAGGAACAAAACATCCCAAATTACACTGTTGTAAACATGTATCTCTGTTTGTAGTTGTGGTTCAACTCAAGTTACCTTAGCCCTAGGGTGCTGTGCTAGGACTGGCTTAATTCAAACCAAAACAAAAACACTAGGAAGAATTTCTAACCTTCCTCACCTGAACTGGACGTTCTGTTTACAGGCACAGAATGGGGATAGCCCCACTTTTCTTAAGAGTTTATAGCAGTCAGATCAGAGCTGACCAGACTCATCACACAGCCCCATGATAATTAGCGCTGGCACAAACCGCGGGTGGGAAGAGGCACCTAAGGCTGATGCCCCCCAGCAGCCTCCCATCAGTGCGAGCTGACTGAAACCAACTGATTAAACAGCACAGCACAAGCTGTTCAGCTCAGCTAAGAATTAAATGTCTCACTGTAAAAATGTGAAAATACTAGCAGTTGGTGACTCGCAACATCACGCAACCTCACCAGGTATTTTCTGAGTACACAGTACCATGCCTATCGGGCATCAGCACTTTTTTCTGCCCCAGGGAATTTTGGCACTAAAAAATACACCCCAGGTGAATTCCTAAAATATTTTTTATTTCTAGTTATTTTGCCACCTTCACCTGATTTAATTCAAACCAGAACATTTATTATAACTGGTGAAAAATATGGAAGAATGTAGATGGCTCTGTAGAAGAAAATCTGTCAGATCTCTTGGCCACAGGAACACTTCCCTCCTCAATCCCTTTCTTTAAAAAAACCCACAGGATTTCATGCCACGGGAGAAAGCATTCCAATTACAGATCTATTTGTAATAGGAGAAGACTGATAAATAATATATAGAACAATGCGAGCTTGCATATTGTCTGCAAATGCTCTAATGCATTTCATAGTTAATTGGTAATAAACCAAGACATACTGCACTAGCTTTCCCAGTATCTTAAAATACATTTTTGTACCTAACCCTGCCTTTACTAAATCTTTTTAAATAAAAAAAAGGGTGATACTTCTGCTGCACAGAATCCTTTTGTGCAAGCACAGTTGCCATCATGCTGGCATTTTTCAATAGCAAATTTTTCACATTAGGCACAGTCATGGAGAGAAGAGTATATTTTAGTCTAGCTTTTCGTCAAATTACTTAAATTTTTAATTCAGATTGGCCTGCAGAACCAACACATTCAAAACAGTTACCCTTTTTTCTCCCCAAAAAACCACAGCTGTGCAAAGAACACAGAGGTTTTAATTAAACTCTTTAATCCAAGATTTTTCTTTTCTATTTCATGCTGTTAAAAAAAGCAATCTTCCAACCTCCATACCACCTGTATTTCCTTGTTTCTATCTATAGTTTGCTATCATCTTCCCACTCTTTGAATATTTTTTTAATGAATAGTTGTCCTACTCCTCACAATCTTACTCCTTCTGCTCCTATTTCTTTGTGACTGGTTGTCCTCCACCCTGCCATATGCACATTCCTCTGTGACTTCTCTCATCTTTTGTTTTCCACCTTCTATCTTCCTTTCCCACTGAGTTTCCACACTCTTTTCTCCTCCATCTTCTCTCCCTTCCTTCTCATCACTAGTAAAACAGGTTTACTCATTCTTCTGTCATCTAAAGTCCTTCTTCTGTGTCTATCCTGTCTCCCAGATTCGCACGAAGGAGGTCACTGCTGTCTCTGTTGCTTTCTCTCTCACATGCAGGACATATTTCCGGAAAAGACAGAGAAGATCTGATCCTCTCCTGCACTTCTGTCCCCTAAGCAGCTGGCAGCCACTGCTGCACAAGACATGGCCAGAGAGGAGGTGCTCTGTCTCTGCGGTGAGGAGCCAGCTCATCGCAGGCCAACAGCCAGCTTCCAACTGTCCAAGTGTGAAGTTCCTATGATCACAGATCATCTGGGATGCCTTTCCTCTCAAAACCAGGTGACTCGGAGCCAAATTCTTTAATCTCAAAGGCACTAAAGGCTTGGTAGCTCTGAGTAGCTTTTGGGGAAAGTCACTGTGACAGTATTTCCACTTCAGCATGTCTTGATAAGAAGCCTTGGGGAAAAAAAATAAAAATCAAGTACTGGCAATCACACTTTTTTTATTCAACAGGACCTGCCAACCGCTGAACGTGGTTAACTGCAAGCACAGACAATGATAATTTACACTCACTGCCATTCTGGAGGCTAACTTCATTTTCAAAACTGCAAGTATAGGCATGGATAAGCTATGATCAGCACGCTTCAACCAGATTCAACACCAGCCAAGCCGTTGTCAGCAGTGGTAACCTTCCAAGCAGAGAGAAGGCATTAATGGGGTCCACAACCATGGCCTAAAGGCTAGCTGAATAACTTGGCACCTTCTAAGCCTCTTCAAAGAGTCCTCTGAATATTAACTAATTAGACTTCTCTTATGTGAAAGAGAACGAATCAAGGCTCAATTTACCTGCCAACACAACACACCCAGATTTGGGGTAGAAGAACAGTTAGCTGACGTAACAAAATTATTGCATTTGGTACTAAAAAAGAGACCTGGCGTTCACAGCTGTAGGGGTAATTCAGACAGACTAAATGTCAGATTTAAATTTAGTTTTTAAGCAAGGCTGAACAGAATAGAGTAGCAAGGCTGAACAGAATAGAGTTTGGTAAATTTCTAGATAGCTGATGGCCAAAACATCAGAGAGCTTCCTGAGGAAAATGGTATTGTACTGAGGGGGGGGTTGGCTCACTGGATCTGTTGAGCACTTGGATTAATCACTCCCAGTCAATATCACTACCTACAGATATTTCTGTGGACACTACCACAGAATATAGCAATTGAAAAATATGCCTTATTCTAAACCTAAGGCAATTCATCTGCAAGCAAGACAATCCATGTACGTCAAATTATGAAGATAACTAAACAGAAGTGTTAGACCAATATTTTGAAGTGAGAACAAGGTGCCTTAAGTGGAAGACATGTAAAAATCTAGCTTCAAGTGCTAGAACATACAGCTTGTGAATAATTATGTTTCCTCCAGCACATATTAAGTCTTTTCACTGTTAAGTTATCCACAGTAGAGTTTGAATTAATTGGGGAAATCTGATTTGAACACTTTCTAAAATGATTTACTATGTGGCCTCCATACACTGACATGGAGCTTGAAAATCCCAATCAGGTTTGTTATAGACTAAAACAATCATCCATATAAACTCTGCATAGTATTTTGTAGAGTATATTTCAACTTCAATTCTCCCCATGGCATAGGAAGGGCTGCATAATATTTTAATTATTTTCTCCCACAAGACAGGAAGCGCATTGAGATTTTACAACCAAATATGCTTAGTTGGCTTTTTGCTCAATACAGCCCTTAGCCTGCAGGTTGCATGTAGTGCTAAAACAAATAAAGATCACAGAAGTTAGAAGTGCCTATTATGTCAATAAAATCTAAATCCCTAGTAATGCAGTAATTGTTCCATGCAGCATGTTTTCTAACGCTTTGTCTGGTCTTGTTTTAAACAATGGGGCTACCATCACTTTTCTCGGACTATTTATGCTCTGGAACAATCCAACAGTTTTTCCTGATCTTTAACCAAAGTTTCCACCTTTTATGCCAGTCCAAAACATCTGAAGCCCTTGCAAAAAAAAAAAAAAAAAAAAAAAAAAAAAAAAAAGCCTACTCTGCCAAGCTTAGCATCTATCTTGTAAAGAACATCGGATAGCCTTTACAAAAAGCTGAATACAAAGTTCACCAATCAACTCAATTTAGACTACAGTGAGTGACAACTCCCTTCTGTTTATCATTTGGGGACATGTCAGAGCCTATGCAGAAAAATGGTTAGACAGGAGACACCAGGATCAAGTAAGTTTTCACTTAGGAGAAATACAGTTTCTATCTGCAGAAAGGGAGTCTCCTACCGAGCTTCGTTTGTTGCTATGTACTCATGTGGTAGGACTACTTTTTTGTTTTTGTTCTTTCTTTCTTTAGCATACGACCTTTGTGACTGACTTACTTTTGTAAATAAAGTGTCAATTCCTAAACCTTGGCTTTGTCAAGGTAAAAAAAAAAAAAAAAAAGGGGAGGGGGATATGGTGTGAATGGAACAAGCTCCCTTGCGCGAAGGGTAATTCCAATAAAGAAACCCTTTATAATGTCATCTGAACAGGTGACTAGCCTAACAGCGTCATTACCATCGAGAACCCCGCAAATTAAGCAGGGAAGAGGCCTATTATCTAGGTCACCTAGCCCACCCCTAGCCAAGCTGAATTATTCCCATCTGTTTACCAGAGGTTTATTCGGGTGTTTTAGCAGTAAGTTTGCATGTCAGGAGAAGGCAGCAGCCCCTCAGAGCTCCCCTCCCCACCGCGGATCCCCGTTACCGACATAACCAACCCGATCCTCCCCACCCTGCGGCACTCGAATAGCACAGGGGGAATTGAAGAGGGGACACCGAGTTTGGGGGGCGGGGGAGGGAGGGATGCCCGCAAACGCCACGGAGCCGGCGAACCGTGCTGTGGAGGGGTTAAAAAGATAATCAATACGGAATAAATCGGCAATGTGGGCAGCGTACAGGCGGCGGGCGCTTGCTGACAGCGCCCCGCGGGGCGATGCCCCCGCGGCGGTGCCGGGCGCGGCGCG